>CM077600.1:50702491-51239991 GCA_039654915.1 Aquilaria yunnanensis
TTTTATTTAACCTTTTTGTATTGTGTTATTTCCAATTTCATTAATTACCTTACTTTTTTTTTCTCATTCTTTATAAATATGTTTTTTTTTCAATTCTTATATGCTCTTTTATTTCCGTTCTTTCTTAGTTCTTATATGTTATTTTGTTTCTATTTTTTTCATTTCCTATATATCCTTTCATACATTATTATTTGTTCCTTTATAATATTTTTTTTATAGTTCATATATATATTTTTATTTCTGTTCTTTTTTCATTCCTATTCTTTTATGAATTATAGTTTGTTCTTTTTCAATTGCTATATATTCTAGTTGATGTATGGTCTATTCTCATATTTCCATTGTTTTATAAGCAAATACATGTTCTTTTTCTTTCTGTTCTTTTTTAGTTCTATACATATGTTCTTTTATTCATTGTTATTTGTTCTTTTTTTAGTTCCTACAAAAAAATAAAAATGAAAAAAAACTAGAAATAAAAGGTAAACAAATTACAAAAGAAACAAGGAATAAATAGAAAACAAAATAATAGATAAAAATAGAAATAAAACTGATAGAAGAATAAATAAGAATAGATAAAAATGGTAAAAAAACATCTAAAAACTTATAAAAAATAGATAAAATAGATAAAAAAAACAAATAAAACTAATAAAAGAACAAATAAAAAATTGATAGGAAATAGTTGTTTCAATTCTTGTTTGAAATTTTTATTTTTGTTTACATACATAAATTAACAAAAGAAAGGAAGAAAATTAAAAGAAACAAAAGAAACTAGAAATGGAAACAGACAAGGGAAAATGAAAAAGAAACCGAAAGGGAGGAAGAAAAGCAACATCGAAATACAAAACAAATTTTGGAGGAGAAAAAAAAAAGAAATGAAAACGGAAAAAAAAATAGAAAAGGAGGGAAAAAACGCGAACTCATCAACAGCGAGACTCGGAGCATGAGCCTATAACGGTCGAAAGACTCAAAACCCTATCCCCGTTTCCATTCTCGCGCGCTTCTTTCTCTCCCGCCTTGATCTTAGTTTTTATACTATATAACGTGTAAATCTATCCCTAATTTACCCTAGACCAAAACTCACTATCATTCTTGAACCCTACCTCTATCGGCGCCGTTGCCGCCGGCACCTACTCCTCCAACGAACTGTCACTATCTCCAGATCTCGTAGCCGTTCATCTCCCTTCGTCACTCACTATCCCTCACCTCCGAATCGCGTTGCCGAGGTCTAGGCTGCAAAGGCTTTCGCCATTAGAGAACGCTGCATCTCGCACTGAGAAGCTCAAGGCTGGCTTGTTGACCAAGGCAACTGTAGAGCACGAGACATAGGTGCTTGAGCCTTGAGATGAAAACAACTTGTTTGTTTCTTATATTATATTCGGGCATAATTTGACTCTCGTGGGTCAGTTGAAAGTAAACCTTATGAAGTTGAATTGATCCTTGGGTGCAAGAGGCGAAACGGAAGTTGTTCCAGAACGAAAGGGAGGCCGATGCAGTCTTCTACCAGAAACTAGAGCAGGCGGAGGCTGAGAAGGCGGTCGCAGATACTACCTTCTACACGCAGCAGCAAGTGGCCAATGCAAACCTCTACTTGAAGAAAGGAGGCTGAAGCAATTGCTGCCATCGCAGAGGCGCAAGGGATTTATCTGGGCATAATCATGAAGCACCGAAGTGGAAATTATGCTGCTTTCAGGGCTATGTCATGCTGGAAAAGAACTTGTTCTTGGAAATTGCCAAGGTCAATGCTCAAGCATTGAATGGATTGCAGCCGAAAATCAGCGTCTGGTACGGTGCCTCTAGTGGCAGTGGTGGCGTCTAGGAGGTCATTACTTTGGGACACCCCAAAATATAAAAAAGCTCATAATATAATTTGGGATGAAAAGAGTAATTTCTTACTTCTCTAATGCTATTAAAACTTAAGAAAAAATATGCACTTTTTAGATAAAAATGCTATAGATTTTCAATTATTCTAAAAGTTAGGAATCATGATCTATAAAAATAGATTTTTAAATCTAATGGCTGGTTTAATATGATTTTTTTTAAATTTTCATACAAAGTAAAAATAATGAATGGTGTAATGGGTTTAAGAAGATTCTCCCTCATTATTTGTAAACTATGCCCTATAAATTCAATATTAATAGTAATCATTAGGTAGGCTAAAAATAAGTATGTTCTATAAATTCAATATTACTAAGAAGATTCTCCCTATTATTTGAGCTAATTGACAAGTTGATAAGATGTTAGAAAATAAATATTATAAACATAAACTTAATTTATAAAAATGGAAATATATTATAGATTTTTAGAATTTATTAGTAAATTTACACATATAGAAATTATTCTGAAGTAGAAAATTATTTAGAAAAAATTGATTTAGAGGTGGCATGAGATGAACTATGTGGTTGATTTGCATGATTTGCAAACTTTATTGGGCAATCAAAACATTTGACCTTACTAGTATAACATATGAAGTTACCATTGTGGACAAAGTGTAAGTTTTCTAAAGGGAGCAAGCAAGTGTAAGTTAGGCAAAACTTTGGAGAAGATTCTGTAAGTTTCTCTTTATTCTTTACAAAAAGCTAAAATATATACTTGTCCATTACCAATTTCAAAATTTACAAATAAATATCTAATTTTAATATTGTTATAATTGAATGTCACATTAACCCATCCTAACAAAAATTTTAAATATTTTAGGGGCGGCAACCCCTTCCCACCCTTAAAAGTTAAAAGCTACCCCCCGTCAAGAGAAAATGTTACAAATTCTAAATGCAACTTCGGATTCATTACCAAAAAGCGATTTCCGTTACTTGTTTATCCATAAATAAAGATTATCTCGACGAGGTTAATCAATTAATTGTGAACCGCTAATATTAGTAAAAAATAAACACAAAATCTAAAAAAATTAGCACATTGATGAACAAGGAGGACAAAATCGATTCTAGTTGCTTGTTATCATCTTTATAATGGACGCTTTGGTGCATTTAACATTGATAGTTAATTTGTTTTAATTTAAATTAACTAATTTATTTTTACTTTATATCTTTTTTACCTAAAACCAGTTTCATTTGAAAGTCAATATTATGTAAATATAACAATTTATTTGAAAGTAAATTTTAATGTGTTATTAAATTTTTATGAATTTTTTTTAAATATCTTAAATTAGTAAGATTATAAAAATTATATTTTTTAATGAATTATTATAGCTACATGATATTATTTTTTTAATTAAAATTAATTTTAAATAAAAAAATATAAGAATAAAAATAAGTCATTTTTATTTAAAATTGATGTGAGTTTTTGTTTTGCTTTTTCCCTCCTGATTCAATAAGCCAAAAGGGCGCACGACAAATGTGTTGTCATGACATAACATAATAAATGTGTTGTCATTATATAATTTCAATGAGTGTTAACAAGATAGAATAAAATAATTCCTTGCCAACTCGAATGAGCTGAAAATGAAGAATGTCGCCCAGATCGAGGCGCGATTTCAAATCCTAATGTTGCCTTTCCAAGTAAAAACTTGCCAAAAATAGCCTCAAGCCCTATGGATCTTGGAAACTAGATATTTCACTTGTCATCCTTTACTAACACTTTTTTTTTTTAAAAAATAGAATCATACAATTAAGGTAAATGAGAGAGAAGTAGGGAAGCGTTATGGTGTGTTGAAAACACACACCAGTAAGGTACGATTACCAGATTACAATAATTCAAGATCTTTATTAAGGATATGATGGATTGAACCAAACTCACTACCAAGACATAAAGAGCAAGATTACCTCATAAAGTAGCCAAAATCTTAGAACAATTTGTAAGAATAGTAATATTAAATAAAGTCAATTTATGAGATTATATGCACTGTCCCTTGAATGGCCAGAAGCTCAACTTCAAAAGCAGAAGCACAATTATGGAAAAGTTGCCCATCCGTTAGCCTTGGAGGAGCATTAACTCCTATCTAGAGTCACCTCACCGCACCTAGACCTGACGACCATTGTCAAGCACCATCAACTACAAAAAACTGCGGAAGAACCTAACTACGGATGCCACTTGTTCACATCCCAAATATGACATAGAGGATTCAAAGAATTTGACCAAGAATGTAGACACTTACATCTTAAAACCTCTAGAAGCATAAAGAAACTGCATAAGATTGTCCCTCCTTGAGCATATGGATTAAATATTGAATGCTAGATTAAAAAAAACATACTCATTTCTTTCCAGCTAGATCTTTGAGAGGGTAGCAATTATATAAAAAAGTCAACCCAAATATCATTTTGACTGGGAACCAAGCAAGGACAAAAGCCTGGCTTGGAAAGAACGTGCGTTTACTAACACTTCTAAACACATGTACAAATGTTTCTAAGGGGAAAAAGACAAGAAAAGAATGCAAGACTAGAAGCCAACAGTGAAAAATTGCAATGTTCATCCTTAAAATCATGTTTTGCGTTGCATTTTTGTCAACCAAAAAAAAAAAAAAGTTAACTTCAAAACGCAGTTGTTGCAAACTAATGCATTACTTACCGTTCAGAATTCAGTGTAATGCAATTACACCAAAGCATTGACATCTTTATCTAAGTGAGTATTTGGGGAAATCATTGATTATGGGAGATCATTTTTATAACGTGATTATTTGCTCAAGTTTTATAAATTGAAGCCTTACATCTTAAGAAACACAAAAACCAATCTTAAAACTGTTTTTACCTAAAAGTCAAGTATTTGTTATTGGTTTTCTTTAAGCTGGGCAAGGAAAAAAAATTCATAAACTTTGTTTTTTGGAAAGGAAATTGGTTCAGGCAATTATTAATAGTTTAATGCAGTATGAACTTTCAAATAAAATTGATTATAAATAAAAAAAAAAAAGCAAAAGCAAATATAGAGATAACACTACATAGCCTCTAGCTTGGAAAAAATATTTATATATGTACTCATAGCATATAACTTCTTACATGACATTTCATCACATAAATTTTAACTTTTACACATAAGTAATAACTTTTACACCTACGGATCGATTGCGTGCTAGCTCTATCTAGTGATCTCTGGTGAAGGCAGCCTAATGCAGTGTAGCAGATAGTGCACCCAAATTCGCATTATGGCAAAAGATTTCATAGATGTCAACGGGCTGAGTTTAAATCAGGTTTAGCTAATCTCAAATTGTCTCAATGAATAATCAAGTTTGGGTAGGTTGATACTACTCACGAATCCATTTAAGATATATGTTTAATTATTTTAGCTTTTTTTTATATTTTTATATATGTTTTTAGAAGAATGCATATATTTATAATGAATTAATAATTAAAAAATCATCAATGAAAGTAATATATGGTACTATATGTTACAATATAATTTTATTTTGAAATAAAATCACATCTTTTAAACCTGGAACCTCCTCATAGCTTTGTAGATATGGGTTGTTCAAGTATGGGTGATCAAATTCAAGGAGGATGATGAATATGATATTTTATGACATCTCTATTATGATCTAGAGTTGTGATGGGTGGTCGTCTAAAAGTATATTATTATGGATATATAGTACATGACATACATATGTTTGCAATTTTTAACTTTACTGCTTAGATTCAATAAATTGTGGTTTTTCATAGTATTTTGTATACCAACATTTTTGGTCCTTTTGTTTTTTTTTGCAATTTACTACAGTATAATGCAGTTGCACAATACACTAAGGCCATTGTACATGGGTTAAAATTAAAATATATTTTTTTATTATTCCACTTTAAATCTTATACATAAATCTACATATGTAAAATGACGAAATATGATTGAACACATACTTTATTGGAGCTTTTTTTCTTTGTCAATCAATTAATCGAATGAGTCTTAATCACGACTAGTAGGAGTGGCTAAAAGAATTCTATGTCTCATTCAGCTTCATTTTTTTTATATATATTAGCAAACTAGTTTTTTTTTGTTTCTATTTTGTTCTATAATTTTCATATTTTTATATGTTTTGAAATAATATATTATGATTATATATATTTAAGGAAAAATTATGATAAAAACATAATATAAATAAAAGTGTATAAAAATTATATTTAATGTTTATCAATTTTAATATTTTTTCTACAAAATCAATAATGATATACGGGATAATAAACTTATAATTTAAATGATGTAATATGCCTTACAATACGAATATTAAAAGCATTGGTTATACCCAAGGTTATTAAACTCGTGATTCTGATCCTACAATCCTATGATCATAATATATATAGAAAATCTTGTCAAAATGTTGTAGAATTGAAGATGTAGTAGGATCGCAATAGGATTATAGGATTGAAAAATCCTGCTATTCCTACCCTGGTATTGAATTTTGTTGGAGGTAAATTGCATAGATGATCCCTAATATTTAATTTTCATTCTATTTTCATCTTTAGTCTATTAAATGTTTTGTTTAGATCTTAAACTTATTAAAAACATCCTATTTTGTTTCTAAATCCATTAAAAACATTTTATTTTGGTCTCCAATTGGACAAAATTTATTAACTCAAGGGAACTGCTAATAATAACTTTTTAAAGAATAATTTAAATTATTTGATAACTATCTTACTGTAAATTTAATATATATAATAATATTTCTTACAGTTAATAAACACTCAAATTACCAATTTTTCTTCTCTGTAAGTTGAACTTATTTCATTCAAGAAGAAAAAACTATTAATTTTAAATTATTTACTTATTTTAAAAAAATTCATTATGCATTTTAAATTTATTAGAAGTCAATTACTAAATATTGAAATTATGGACATTGTACTTTTTTTTTTTATCAATAATGAATTTGTTCATAAATTTCTTTCAGACTTTTGTTGATTATTTTATTAATTATGTTCATGTATACTTTATTAAAGTTTGAATTTTATTTGTATTGTATCAATAATTATGTTATACTATTACTATGACACTTAAATTTTACTTGAATTTCTAATATAATTACTCTTTTACATAAATTATATTATTTAGATAAAAAATTTCAAGATTTTGATAGAATCTTACAATCTACAATCCTAATCTTACACAATAAAAAAAGATCTAACGATGAATCCGGATCTTGACAACCTTAATTCTACCTACCCGACTCTCAGCATTCTCAAGGACCCCACAGACCTTTGAATCAAATGCTCAAATTAGATAATAGGAAATCTGGCTGATACATAAATATTTGCCCATAAAATTCGGACGCAAGGACTGTTACAAATTCGGAGTGCATGTTAACCCGTGTTTTTCTCTTGTTTTGTCAAGATTCCATCTTAAATATTCCTTCCTTTTGCCCTACTTGGAAAACGATTTTTTTTCTTTTTTCATCTTAAATAATCTGCAGCTCTGTCAGCTTGTTCTGTATTCCAGTCAAACTTCGAATCAGCGATGGATGGTCCTGCATTGGGCTGAGGTAACTTATATCGACACCTTAAGCAAACAAAGTTCTACCCCTGAGCAGGGTCCATGGAAGTATGATGCATTCCAGTGGTCCTGCATGGAGTTTGTGGGCTTAGGGCCTGCGAATCAGTCATGCCAGAGCCAGCAAAAAGCCTGTTTTCTCCAGCCCATCCAACACTATCTATTATCGGAGTAAAGGATTAGACATTGATGTCCACGAACCCATTTGGAGAGAACATTTTCATTTCTGTGAGCACCCATTTTCTGATCAGTGAATTATAAATGAGCTTGTGTATGTCCCTCCATCCTGGAAAGCATAAGGTGCTGAAGGGATGATAAGAGTAGGACATGGGTCAACAGTTCCAAGAAAGGATACAATCTGTCCACATATCTGTAATGCTCACATCAGCATCTGATAGAAGCCAATAATCATCATTCTGCAAATAGGTCCAAATTTGGAAGGGAATTAAACATCAACTCAAAGATGCCATATTTGAACAGTTAAGCATAGAATCAAGGTTACACTACTAATATGCTGGACTGACAAAGTTCGTCATGCTTTACTTTCAGCAAGTGTAGGCAGGAAAATAATGTGGACTCACTCAGGCGAAGAGTCCATGTATTTGCACAGGGAGCAAAGTTATAACAAGATCTGACCAATATTGCTATTAGTTCTCTGGTGCAAAGTGATCACAGCACATCAGAAGCACACCCAATGGGTCTTGAATTGTGGCTCAATTCACCACTGTTGCAGTGAATTTATGTGTGTGAAAAACGCTGGTCTCCACATTACTTACAGCATGACATGCAATAACATAGTTGAGTTTGAAAACAGCCAAAATGCAAGAAATATGAAAGCTGCTAGCACCTAGTCAAACTTCAATAGATTTAATTGTTAAACTCAACACTAAACATTAACATACAGTACTCTGATACAAAATTTTCTCATGTATCCATCTGACATGTAGCCACAGGAATTAGTAAACATGATGATACTTACGTCATCTGAAGGAGCAACCCTCATCATTCCCCCTATGAAGTTCGTAGAAGAACTCAAATCAGATACCATCTGATGAGTGTTTGGTTCCCTAGGTTCAACCTCACTATTATGGTTTTTCCTGCTGACTGTGCTAATCTGGTTTTCATCCAAACCTCTACTAGGATTTAGAGGTATATTCACGCTGTTCATCTCTTCAAACCTTTCCTCAAATGGACTGAAATAGCAATAAAGGGAAAAATCAGTACAACGAATATGAGGGTGCTTGTACATAACTGAGCATCAAGAGACCAATACCTGACAAGGTAAACATCAATGGGACCCATAGTGCTTCTTAGAATTATCCTATATCTCTTTTGAGGATACTCAACAGCCTGGGATAGATGAGAAGCTGTCATGCAGACTACAAAAGCAAAAGTCTAGACGCTAATTGAAAACCAGATTTTTATAAAAACATTTACATCATTAGGATCGGGGACTTCCAGCGTCGTTCCTTGTGGAGCTTTAACTGCTATCAGGGTTTCATTCTACCAACAACACATATTAAAAGAGTTAGTAACAGTTACCTTAAACTGTTTGAGAACAGTTTCAGGCGCACAATTAGTTAATAACAAACAATTAAAAAACATCATCATATATGTGATTGGAGATGGGAAGGTCCCAGAGCACAAACACAAACTCACCTCAAAACCAGGCAAGCCTTTGATGTCTTCTTCAGTCACAAAAAGCCACCTATTTCAGTTGCAAAGAGAAATTTGTTTGGGTGTAATATCTTGCAATTAATTGGATCAGGCATAAGATGGAAAAGTCTCTTACTTCAGCTTGTTCTCATCTTCACTCAGATGCCTTAGCCTTTCTTGCATAGAACTGGAGTGAATTGAAAGCATCAGAAGCACTGACAGGTTGACCTGTTGAGAAATGGTAGACTACTCTAACAAGTAACCAGCTTTTTACCTTATTTGCTGATCTAGCCTGTGTTCTTCCAGTGAAAGTTTCTTTATTTCGGCCTGCATTCAATATGATTTAAGTTCACCCATTTTGAAAGCAATAGAGAAGGATAATTTTTATCCTATCGTTCACCTATTGCTCCCCTCTTCCCCCCTGGATTTCGGTCTTGGTTACTCTATAACAAATCTCGAAAGAGATACATCCCCATTTGATGATGAAGGAAAATGCAACTGATACTAGAGACTTGCCTGGAATAAGGACACATCATCATTGGCTTCAGATTGCACCAAAGTATTGGATCCCCTGGTCAATGTGTTCATTTTTCATTTAAGTTCCATGTTATATGGGCAATACTAGAAAAGAAAAAGAAAGAAGACAATGTCAACATTTCTCATATATCATCAAATATTACTTCCAATATATCTTGTTCTTGAGCTTCTTTTCAATTAGACCAATGCCTTCCAAGACATTCGTGATGTCATATATCCTCCTCTTTTGCACCTATTATAAATTATGACAATTCAATATGAGAAATTAATTAAATAAATAAAAGAAAAAATAAATAGCATACTCGAGTGTCCCCTTACAGATACATGCAATTAGAGGAATATGATCACCTTCAGAGTTTCAGCAGCTTTATTTAGGTCAAGTACACCATCTTCAATATCTTTCATCAAGTCAATGAATTTTTTTGTCAGAAGACCTGAAAATTTATTCCACGTTATCCCAGGCTAACCATAAAAAAACATATACACCTTATGGAGCACAAGTACATCTAAATCTCAAAGAATATGATGATTACCTAAAGAACTGTCATGACGGCAGCTTCCACCAGGTGTTAGAGCCGAAAGTGAACCTGCAAATTTAAACAAACCATGGCGTTAGCAAACCTGCTTAATCTTGCTTTGCTCATTATCCTTGGCTTAACAGTACAGGAGATAGAAAGAGGAACAGAGACATTTACAGAAGCAAGGCACAAATAAGTAACTCACAGAATCAAGGCTCTTGTAAATTAAAGTGGAGAATGTGATAAAGAAATGAAACAAAGACAAGAAGACTTGCAAAATTCTCTAACCTCCAGTTGACACAGGAGTTTGAGGAACGGATGTATTTTCTTTATGGGCCTTTGACCTGCTGTTACTTCTCCCTTTAGCAGATACAGGTGTCCGGAAGGGGCTATTAGATACACTACTACATTCTGGACTGTTGGTACATTGCCTAGTCTGAGTTTCACTGTTCTCAGCAATGCCCTTCCATTTCAATGGGAATGAATCAGTATTAAAGACATCCATGACTAAGTTCACAGAACACTATAGCAAATCAGCGCTCAAAATTCATAGGGAATAGGACGGAATATCCAACCATAGGCATGCAAGTGATGCACTTACAACTCGAAAGGTTAATGAAATGGAGAAGTCTCCAACAAAATAATGCAATGTAACATTCTAACAACTGATTGAGCTGCGGAGCTGCGGAACTTTTTACGCAAATCAAGTTCAGGAAAAGGATATCATGCCCTACTCTTATTATAACTGGGAAACGACAAAGCTATTGCTACACTGAATCTGTTTGGGGCACAAACTCATTCAGGTCACAACAAATTAGCTTCTATTTTACTTCATGGTTACCGGAAATAAGTCAAGAATTCCACATCCGGCCACAAGAAGGCTTAACCCACCTTTCTCATACATGAGGGGAAAAAAACATGAGAGGAACCTAATCCATCCTAAGTCAAAAAGGCATATATGGAAAAAAATAATAATAATCATGCAACACGAACTTACCGCAATCGCTCCAGATTCCTGATCGGATACTCGGGGAGCATTAATCATGCGATTGCTATCTTTCGAGCCATTGCCACTGGGAACGCTAGGGGAAAACAACCGATAACAATCCGGAGAACCAAACGGCGGGTTATTGGAGATATAATTGAGGTGGCGCCTAATCGGCGGCACGATGGACGGCGGAGGCTGCACCATCAGCGCGGGCGACGGTGCAGTGCGAGTGTCGGTTCGAACACCACTGGGCATGAAGTTCGGCGGAGCAGAAGAAGGAAAAAAAAAGGTTAAAAAAAAAAAAGATGAGGAAGATGAAGCTAGAGAATGGAGAGCGGAGAGAAGAGGAGTAGAGGAGAGGGCGTCGGCAAAGCAATTGAGGGTTATAGGGAACGTTGTGGGGTTAAGACGGGGAGGGGCTGGAGAAAACGAGGGAAATAAGGAATTTTGGTTCTGGGAGACGTGGAGGGAGGGAATTTTTGGAAATTGCAATTAGGTACCCAATTTTTTTACTTTCATTTAGATTTCGACACACGGGTTTCTGAATAGCTATTTTACCCCCGGAATAGCTTTACTTCTATCATCTATTCCAACGATAGCTCTTTTTTTTTTCCCTCCCCTTCTCCATCAGGGGAAGTATGTGTATGTTGAAACAACGGAACATGTTCTGTAAATATAACATAACCAGTGAACACATTACAAGTACAGCAAGTTCACAAATAATAATGGAACACGCAATACTTTATATGGTAGATTTATATTCACCCTTTAAATAAAACATAAATCGGATCAAGATTGTCAAGATTAGAATCCTACCTAAAATCATTTTTTGCTATCCAATATTGGATTATAGATCGTAAGATCCTACTAAAAGTTTAAAATTTATTGTTTAAATAATATAATTTATGTAAAAAATCAATTATATTATAAACTCAAGCAAAATTTAACTGTTATATCAATGATACAATACAAGTAAAATTCAAATGTTAATAGAGTATACATTAACATAATCAATAAAATAATCAACATAAGTCTAAAAGAAATTCATGAAAAAAAAAATTATTGACAAATAAAAAAGAGTATGATGTCTATAATTTAAATATTCAGTAATTGACTTCCAATAAATTTAAAATGAATAATGATTTTTTACAGTAAGTAAATAATTTAAAATTCATAGTTTTTTTTCCTAAATGAAATAAATTCCTTACAAAGAGGAAAAACTAGTAATCTGAATATCCATTAACTGTAAAAAATATTATTATTATATATTAAATTTACCGGTAAGACTGTTATCAAATAATTTAAATTATTTTTAAAAAAATTGTTATTAGATAGTTACCTTGAGTTAACAAATTTAATCCAATAGGGGCCAACATGAAATTTTTAATGGATTTAAAACCAAAATAGGACGTTTTTAATAGATTTAGAATCAAAATAGAATATTTAATAGACTAGAAAAGAAAACATAATGAAAATTAAATATTAAGAATCATTCATGCAATTTACCTCCAACAAAATTAATATCTAAGTAGGATCGATAGGATCTTTCAATCTTACGATCCTAATTACAATCCTATTACGATGTTATCATGTTTTCAATTCTACAATATTTTAACAATATTTTTTATATTATGATCATAGGATCGTATGAATAGAATCGTGATTTTAACAACCTTGAATCGATATCTCTAGTTCTTGAAACATAACATGTGATGAGCAAATACATTTGTATAGTGTCGCTGATTTTAAGAAGCATATTTAATCATATTTAATCTGATTCTAACCATTATCGTTGGATTGGTATTGACCCATAGCATCCATATACAAAATATGAATCTGACTGTATCAAACACTCATGGGCCTTAATCTGTTGCATTTTGAGTTTCCCAATTTTCCTAGAACTGTAGTTTTTTAGTACTGTTTTATTTTTTATCCACAATAAAAAATTTTATTAAAACCAAAGGAAGAAACAAAAAATACAGTTTTAGATTGGGTTGTTGTTCTTCAATTTAACACCGATTAAATAATGAGGATGCTGGTCGAAGTAATATTGGATTGCTAGCACTGCCTAAAACGGGTGGGTTTTGGGTTAACAAAAAAAAAAAAAAAACGTTAAGAATTGTTTTTGGAACGAGGGCTTCAATTTGACAATGGTAAATGCTTTTATCCAGTTTTGCCTAATCTGGATCACAAGCCCATAACTTTTTGGGAAAATTACCAAAACATCTCTAAAGTTTGGTCAAACTTATAGTTTTATCCCCACTATTTTAAATACCTACACTTACACCCCTATAAATTTAACACCGTTATTAACCGTTACCAAAGAAATGAGAAAATACTTATTTTACCCTCCTAATCTTCTTCCTTAGATACTTTGTCCCCCAAACTATCCATAAAAAAGCTACCCCATTTGCCTTCTCCTCTGCTTGTTTGATTTGTTCAATGCCTTCCCCTTCCCTGTCCTTCTCGTACTTGCTGCGAAACCAACAACCACCTCTGTCTCTCATAACCCAAATCCATTAGAACACCCAGAACCAGGACCAATTGTAAGTCTAGAAAGCATAGAAAAACTCATAGAAAAAACCCAGAAAAAACAAAGAAAACCCCCCAAAAAAAATCAGAGAAAAAACCCAAATAAATAAAGACAACCAGAGGACTTTGTTCACGGTGAAATCGATGACTTGACTACATGTTAAATGCATGAGATATCTATCATTTTACCCTCATTTGATGTACTTTATGGCAATAATTGCTAGAGTTAGGGTCCTTCTAGTATTATTCTTATATTTTTGCAGGTGAAGACAATTGGAGCAAAAGAATGGTAACTTTCAAGCCATTTTTGGATTTCTTCTTGGTAAATTCATGCTTAGGTGAAAAAAATAAAAGTTTTAGCCCCTATTCTTAGCTTTGTGTGACCTATTGAATCGCCTTAATCGAACATTTGTGCATCAAGTTATGGTCAAAATACTAAATAGTGTCAATGGTGTTGAGTCTTGGTGGCACGTTTCCAAGAGTGGCGAAGAGAAGTAATTGATATGAAAAGTTTATATTTGTTATGTTGTTCTCAAACACACTTATTTTTATAAATCTCGAACACAAATACATTGGGAATTCACCATATGACCTACACGAATGATGTAAAAATGATTATCCTTAGGGTTTTAAACAAACCAAAGAACACAAACAAACCACGTTTGTTCATTTTTTAACTTTAGACAAACACAAATTGTAACAATAACTAAACACACATTCTCTATTTGTGTTCATTCCTTTACAAATGAATGTGGTTCTCGTTCATTCATTAATGATAGCATTGTCGTGAAGCAAATAAACTGAAGAAATGAATGCATTCATGAATATCATTAGATAAACATGTTCACAAACAATATGAATAAGCGTGTTTGTGAACAACATAACAAACATAAATGAACAAACGAATAAAAGCAAAATATTATAAATAAGTAAACAAACAAACAAACAAACAAATAAATAAATGTACATAAACAATATTAACCGAGTTGTTTGTTAACATAAATGAACGAGTGACACTTTGTTTGTATTCATTTGTTTAACTTAAACAAATGTAAAATTTTGTTCATGTTCATTTATTTAATCAAATAAACAAATATAAACGAACTCCTACTAAGCCATTTGCAAATGATTCACTAAACGTTTTATTCATTTATATCTCCAATTATCCTAAAGTCATACATATAGAAAAAGTTAATTTTTATAGCAAGAGGTTTGGTCTTAAACTAGTCTTCTCTCTGCATGAAACAAAATGATACTCCATCTGTCCCATATTCTTTGAAACACTCACTTTTTAGCAATTAATCTATGATTTTTTATTTTCAATTTTTAGTATATAAATAAAAAAATTTTGTATATAAATTATAAATAAAGACCTATAGTTTCTAAATATATTTTTTTAATTTTTTTTCTAATAACCAATAATATAAATAAATTCAACTCAAATTATGGCTAAAAGTCAACTGTTTCAAATAATATGGAACGGAGGTAGTATTTAAAAATTCACATCTTATAATGGAATGATCAATTCCCATATGGTGAGATTAAACAAAATATAGAGAACTATTATTTCCGCACAAGAAAATAATCCATCAGTAACAAGCATGGTCCACAAAATCTTGTATTAAAGCACCTAGTTTCCCGAGGACCTTGAAATCTTACACTGAAATGATTGATTATTCAAATGAAGGGTTCGATCTGAAACATGACACTTTCAATTTAAATCTTTATAGAAACGGTAAATTGTCATGCTGAAAAAGTCTCAGGTGTGGAAACCTTAATTCAGGATTAGAGATACTGGAGAATTCACTACCTCCGGCCAAAACAACCTTGCTACGCGAGTTCAAATACACCAAAACGCTTCAATGGACAACTCATTTTAACAGCAGAACTAGTAAGATACAAGGTTGGGAGTCCTAGCTGGGTCTATTATACATGGGTTTCCCAGGTGCAGAAACTAGAATGATGAAGGAGCACTGAAGGATGTGCGTAGCAAACAAAAGACAAGCCCTACTTTGGCTCCGAAACCAGACTTGCTGGGGACAGACACTGCTGTACATGGGTAAAATGAGTGAAGAGGGCAATAGCTTTAGGTCCTGTAAATCCACGATTTCATTGTTCGACAGAAAATACAACCGAACCAACAATCACCTAATCAAATGAATCATGCCCAAAACAGCAAATGACATGGCATTGCATATCGGATGAAACTCAGACCGGTGTTGTTGGTACATCAGCAAATGGTCGTCCAATCAAAGTCAACCTGAATATTTCCTACTCTTTCCCAGACCCACATAACTACATCCATATCCAAACAGGAGAAGTACAAGTTTTCAATTACTATTTGAAATAAAGCACCCTCAATCTGTTTCAATAACAAGCACATTGTGAAATGCAGGCTTAATCAGCTAGCAGAAACTCCAACAGAACATCCTCACGAGTCACACCAGTAGAGCAATGAGGCAAAAACATTTTTCTTGATCATCTGGGAAGCAGCAAAATCAATACAGCCTCTAATTCATGGAACCACCGAACAAGGTTACTTATGTGTGTTGACGATAGTCAATAAGATGTCAGATAGGAGATGAAACCAACCTTGCTTTTTTTTTTTTTTTTCTTTTAAGTGTTCCATTCTTAATCTATACTGAATCAATGTTACAATTTGTACACCATAGAGGAGAAGTCTTCAAGGGCAAAGAAGAATTACAACAGACCTCCAATCTACTGCGAAATTCAGCCTCACTAGTCTTCAATAACGCAGGCAAAGGGAAAAAAACCCCCTTCTCTACGCAACACTGATGCCTAGGCTTTATTCTATTCTCCAGACTAAACGAGAAGTACTGTGGAAACTCTTTCAACTCCTTCAAATCCCTCCCCATTTCCACCACAAAGTAATTTAGTTTCGGCTCGTAGTTATCCTTCACACTGCAATTAAACAGCTGCGGGAATCTACGGAACATCGAAACGGCTTCTCGCCGGGTAAACCCAATTTTTTGGAAGTAATCGATGCGAGGAAGGAGTTTGTTCTCAACACAGCTGGAAAGGAGACAAGTGTGTTTGTTTACCTCTGCGATGCCGATGCTCTGGAGGAAGTACAAGGTGGGCCGCAAGCGATGTTCCACGCTACAGACGAGCAATCTGGGCCGCCGGTTGATGACCCTTGTGAGATCGGAGCCATTGACGCGCGCTTCACGCAGGAGGAAAGTCAATACAGGGTTAATGTCCATCGGCCGTAGCGTGAGGACCTCGGGGCACATGGAAATGATCCTGCAGAGCTCGGGCGAAGAGAAGTTCATGGAAGAAAGGAATTCGACGGTGGATCTGAGGTCGGAGAGAGAGGACGTTACAATGTACGGGTGATGCTGGAGGAGAGAGAAGAAGTCGAGACCAACGGAGTCAAGGAAGAGCATCTTTTCCTGAAATTCGGAGCGGCAGGGGTCGGGGGCTGGTGGCGGCAGCTGGGGAGGAGGGAGGACTCCGTTTTCTTGAATTTTTTGTGGTTTGGGAGGGAGAGCGATTGTTTTGGAGGAAAGGGTGGGAAAGAGGAGGTTGCTGGGGCGAGAAGGAGAGGGGAAGTCATGGTGCTTGGGGTGGGAAAGTCGGGGAGGGCAAGGGTTTGGGTTGGTCAGGCAGGGCAGAGTTTCTTGCATTGTGGCCGCATCGTGGAAGAAAATGGCGGTTTTATTTTTGTTGCTTCGCAAGCTATTTCTCTGGTTAGGGACAAAGATAGGATAAGGCTGTCCAAGAATTGTGCTATCGGAAATCCAATGAGCGCTCGAGAAGCAGCAAATGGATTGTCTTATTTCTTTCAAGAGGATTCCGCAAAAGAGCTAGCCCATTGAGTTCGACTCGCTCTGGGCTATTTGACCTCTGCGGTCTTGTTGGGCTTCTTTAGCAACCCATCCGCATCAATAAATTTGTGGGCTATCCAAGGTATCAAATATCTTTACAGTTAGGTATATCGCAATCTATATTTTTTAGGTATACCATGTGATATATTATTTTCTTTTTTGTAAAGAAATATTAAAATATTATTTTAAGATGACATAAATTAAATAAAAAAAATTTGAACATTTTTATATTTATTTTAATTTTTCTCATCATAATTTGTCAAATATAAATAAAATATATATGATAAAAGGTATTTTTTATACATAAAAAATGTTATATATAGAGCAAAGAAATATTACTCAACAAAAAAATAATTTATTGATGCAAGAGAAAAACAATAACACTTTAATAATAATAATAATAATAATAATAATAATAATAATAATAATAATAATAAATTTTCTACTATCACATTGAGTTTCTAGTTGACTCAAAGTATGACACTCATGTCCTAGTTTGTACTAATTATGTTTATATATATATATATAACTATTTTATATGTTTATGTATGATATTTTGATGTAAAATGACAAAAAAAAAATATCTCACATATGTCCGCAAAAAATAGAATACCACAATATATACTTCACAGTATTTGTGGTATACCATAATTTTCTTTTAAAAAAATGTACATAAAAAAGTGACCAATATGCGAAATACAACAGTATATAGTAATGTTTCACCAAAAAAATGACAAATAATGAAAACATTTGTACTGCATATCACAGTATACTGGGTAAGTAGTATACCGCAGTATTTAATTCTATGGGTTTATCACTCTTGATGGGACAAAAAGGCATGGTGGTAACATTCATGGTTTTAAAAGTTGTCCTACACCAATTGGTGCCATCTTGAACTCACTGTATCAGTCAGAAAATGATTTAAATGGGGGTGTTTCTTGTTCCATCATTCGTATAGGACTATATTGGCTAATACCAGACAATTTGCTCATTTCATGTTGTACATACCATCTCGGAACCAGAAAAAATGCACCTTTTTTATATATTTAATTAAAATAGATAATTATTATGCTTAATTGAATGATTATATAATAATTTTTAAAATTTAAAATAATTTTTTATTTTTATTTATTTTATGTCCCATAAAGTTATATATTTATTTTATAAATATATATTAATGTTTAAAAAATGTAAATACATATCATATGCACGCTAAGGCAACACACTTTCAATAACCTGTACATTCAAGACACATCAATACGATACTAGTATTGTCCCATACCACTGAAAAAACAATACAGTATCTGGTACAAGATTTAAGGCCAAGTATGTTCCTTTATAAAAGAATGTTGTTCCATGAATGTATTCTTCACTTATGATACTCATTACTGCATTTCCCAATACTCTAAAAGTTAAAAGTTATGAATAACTTTTTCTAAAACTTTAACAATAATCATTGACACTAATATCAAATGGACCTTTATAACACTAGAGAAATAAGTACTTGGAGGTGTTTTTGTGAGGTTAAGCATCATCTGATAATTATACGAGTCTCTATTACATTTTCGGCTTTTGAAAAATGAAAAAGGATGCCAGCTTATACTTGTTTTTGCAAGTATGCTTTAACCAGAAAAAGGAAAAAAGCTGATGAGGTAGTGGGCCTTGTGGGTATGTTAAGAGACAAGGCACTAGGTCATTCGCCATTACTGAGTGGACCTACGGAACGAAAAATGTTGACAAGTGAGAGTGTTGCAAAGACATGAGTTAGGCCCAGATCCATTATAATACCTAACTTCAACACACATCAACTGTTCCACCCATACACCAGCAAGGTAATGAATTACTGGTATAAACCAGCAAGAATCCAAAATTTGTTCGATTCAATCCAATATTATCCTTTCCCTATTATTATAATTGCCACAATAGGCATCTATAAGTTTCACATGATAAAAATGATATGTTTCAAAAATATATTATTTACAAAACTCCCATCGCACCTTAAACAATACATTTATCTAGAAGGAACAACACTTCACCAAACAACACATTTGTCCAAAGAAAATAATATTTCTTAATCAATCAAACAATATTATTTACAAATAGTATTTTTTTTCAAAATTAACAATATTTTACACAACACCACATTTGAAAAAATCAAATTGCACTTTTGACTGAAGGGAATAATATCATTTACGAAAATCACATTTTACAAAATGAACAGTATACTACAAAACAGTACTTGTCTGAATCGAACAACATTATTTACGAATAATATTTACATTATTTCATACACCTCACTTTCACATTATTTATAAAAATGTCATCATGCTTAAATAACACTTCTTACTCAATAGAACAATATATTACAGCACTTCTTATTGTTTATAAATAATATTTCGTTCAGTAGAAAATATTGTTTTATTCATACAAATGTAATCTTCTCTAATATGTTGTTTATTTAATAAAATGTATTGTTCTATAATATGTTGTAGATAATTTGATAGTAATAGCACATTTACAATTTAAAATATTGAGGTACAAATTTGTGTTAAATTTAGTATAATGTGGTGTTCTTTTTATAAGAAAGTATTGCTCGATGTAGTTATGTTTATTTCATAAGATATGTTAATCTAAACATGGTGATCGTCATGTATGAATGATGTTCGTCTTTCCATTTGTGCCATTCAAGATGCTTTGGGAGTTTTGAAAATACTGTAAGATTATGGGTGTAACGCATAGATTAAATTCATTGCACCAGTATAACTATTCACTAAAGAAAAGTGACAGATATTTTGAGATACAGATGAAAATTAATTTGGGATGAAAGAAGATTCCATGATATCGATCAACCTTGAGCTTGAGGGGCTTGCATGTTGCAAATCACCAGTAGATGATAAAGATTTATATTAAAAAAATTACTGATGAAATACTTAAATAATTGACTTCGTAAATATATGAATGCAAAAAAAAGTCTAGATCATGGGCATTATCATGTCTCTTGCTATCTTAGCTTTTCCATTGTTTCCGTTCACCTTCACCAGCAGCATATGATTTGGCATGATAAATATGTATGGCTGATGGTACCCCATTCAAATCTTGCATAAAACGGTAGCAACTTAGCATGGTTTTGTAATCCTCCTTCTTAAAATATTGGGAGAATTACAATTTACTCTAACATATGTCTTAAATTACACTTTATCCTTTTCTGTTTTAAAAACCTCTTAAAAGTTTTTTAAGATTTTAAGAAACTTACATTTAGCCCCTTATAGTTATTTTTAATATTAAATCTAATGGATTAATTACACTTTGAAGCCAAAACTCTAGTTCTTGTTCAAGTTTTCTCCTAACATATAAATTATTTCATTACTTATCTTTTTCAAATAATATAATATTATACATCTGTATACATATTGTTTCTTTCAACTTACCATCTCCCAATTATTTTTTTTCTTATAATTATATTTTTGTTTATTTTTCATTGTCTATACATTTTTTATCTTTATATTTTCAAATTTTAAAATAGTTCTAATTAAGGATATTTTTTATTTTAAAATTGATTGTAGTTATTTATTTATTTTTGTTTAGAAGCTTTACTCATGTCCTCATTTTTTTTTCCAAAACTTATCATGATAACTATTAAATCTAAAATCGAAGCAATGATAGAGCTTATATTTACAATAATATGAAAATTTCAAAATCACATTTTTTTCAATTAATACATAATTAGTCATTTTGTTAAAATTTTAGTTTTATATATTTATTCATTATTTAATTATTTTGTAAGAAGCACTTGTTCAATAAAATGCTTATTGATTATTTAACAATTTCATATGTACTTAGATTATTTTCAGCTATAATTCTTTGACTTCATCTTTGATGTCAATTGAAATTGAGATCACTAAGAATTACTATTTTTTATGTTACAATTCACCAACTCTTCACATTTATATTCTTTTGGAATGTATTCTTTTTCATAATTCTCATGTAAGAGATTATGCTATTCAATGAGCGATATTGCTCTTTGTTGTATTTCATTTTCTTGCTATCACTATTGCTCCAAGGCAAGTGTATTTTTTAGTTAGTAGAATCAAGAAACATTTTACTAAATGAGAGTTTACTAAAAAAATTGATTAATCAATAAATATTGCAGTATACCTTGCGGTAACAGTATTTAACACCTTAGTTGGAGTAGAGAGACTAAAATCCCAAATAAATAATAAAACTAAAACAAAATCTTATACAAAATTAAAATCCTTAAGTTTATTGGATTTGAGCAAACAAACCCGACACCTTCATATGAATTACTAGCTGAGTAGGAGTGGTGAAATTTGGAAGAAATTGTATAAATAAATAAATGAGACAAATATTTTAAAATATAAACAGGTAGAAAAGAGAAAATATATATATATTTTTAAATGAAGAGAGTAATAATTTGACCGCCTTTTTCACATGATTCCGTAGCATTTGCTTAACGGCCAAGAGTCGACCATAACAGCAACGTAATTGAATTGGAGTATTGGGCCATCTGAGATACGACGCCACCAGACCAGAATTTTCAACACGCTCAACGGCTAGTCCATCACGCATGGTGTGGTGGCTCAAATTAACATTTGGTCACATAAGTCCCTTGTTAATTTTACAGGGTACCTCCTCTCTTCCACTTTCTTTCACGTATATCACCCAACTTAGCAGCTTAATTATTAGCTTCTGCCCGTGGTATGCTAAGGACAATGCTACCATGGTTCTCGTAAGTTAAGGCAGGACATGTTATATTGTGACATGTTTAATTACTAGCCTGGCCCTGGCCATGGTTTATTAAATGTTTTCTTTGATTTTGGCATCAAGTCCCCGAGTGGGCAGACAAAGACAAGCACATAACCAAGCTACAGAGCAAAGCCCAACCCCTTAACCATGTGATGTGGACCTCATCCTCATGGACATTGGTAAAGAAAGCGACCACCTATTGTATCCTTTTACATCTAATTCCGTTTTGCAATTATTGCAATTAATTTATTGCATGGTTCTTTTTCTATTAATTTAACCTTTTATTGCATTTTATTTTTATATAAATTGATTATTTTATAAAAAAAAATTATTGACTTATGGAAACCGTTTATTTTAAGAAGTCTACAAAAAAATGTATAATATTTTTTATAAAAATTAAATAATTTTATTATTTTTTAGGTTTGTTAAGTAAAAAAGTAATAAGAAAGCTCAATTTTAATAGAAAATAAATTAAAATTACTTTTTAAACTTCTTATAGTGTAAAATTTTAATAAATTCGTGATTTTCAGTAAATATTGATTCTATATGAGAATAATTGCCAATAATATATTAAAATTAACGTGTACGCGTACTCTTATCTTTCTCTTGCATGCAATTTTAGATCAAAACCATATGTTGTTTTGATCGAATTACTTGTAGCAGAGCCCAGAGCCAAAGGAATCTTCAAGACTTAAACATTGGTTCAACTTCCAAGTCTTCAACCTTTGGTGGCATGTTGGAAATTAATTTTCCGATACTTTTTGCCTTGCCACCTTTATTTTATCACGCTGTGATTCCAGCAAAACAACGTATAAATGCGACCAAAGAATGTGACTTTATTCTCATATCACTTTCTGCTTCACAAAGGAAACGGGAAGGAAATGAGAAAGGAAAGGAATAAAATTCATGTTAAGCTCAAATTAATCATAACATATTAAATTACAAGTATGGTTAATTTTATGAGGTAAATTAAAAATAATCTATACAGAATTAAGTCAATTAAAAATTTTATATATCATCTTCATGATTGAAATAGATAAAGTCAATGAAAAAATTTCTATAAATAATTATAGACAGTGTAAAAAGTGTAATTAAACACATTGCATACATTTTAAATTATAAGTGCATCTCACCACTCACTATCATCGATTTTGTCAAAAATATATTAAAGTATTATTTAGAGATGTAAACCACTAATTATACCTTTTTATCCTTACTGTAATTATTTCCATTATAGGCTTCCTAATATGAAAAATATATATGAAATACAGTATTAGATTATACAAAAACATATAAAGAATAGAATATATAGAACAAAATAATATCATTTAATGAAAAAAACAATTTATTAAACATAAGAAAAAAGAATACTCCTACAAAATTGTGTTTCAATTTTTTTTTTTTTTTGTCATTTTACACAAACATGTATGGTACGTTGATTCTTTACTGTTAAATATGAAATAAGGGAAAAAAGAATCATTGTTCATTCTAACCCATGTACCGTATACAACGGTGAACTGAAAAGTACAAAAAAAATGTAAACAAGTGAAATATTGCAGTTCACCACATTTTATGGCATGGTATACAAACAAAATGCAAAAACAAGTCAATGTTTATTCCAAGTATAAATGACTTACCGTATGGTAAACTGCCACTTGATTATCTATTTAGGTCAACTAACTTTTGTAATTCACCTTAAAGTTTTAGATAATTTACTAGTAGTATAGATGAATCTGTTAAAGCTAAAAATTAAAAACTCATTATCAGATGAATGTTTTAAAACTCTAATGCTAATCACTGATATTAATGGCAAATGAGACCTTACTCCCACTAAAAAATAAGAGAAGTTTATTAATTTATTCGTAATTTTTGCATTGCGGAATGATAGCTTACAAAGTTATTATTTTTTTTAAAACATTCGTTGTGGTTCAGCTAATTATAAAACTATTTTTTTCAAAAACAATATAATATTTTTTATGAAAATCCTGCATCACAAATCGATTACACTGATAGAAGCTCAAGGAAAATACCAATTTCGAAACCTAGTTCAACTGTTTAACAAGTTTCTCAGAACTATTTTACATACTATTTGTTGTAATTTTATTTTCATAATTTTGTACACATTAAGGCAAAAACATGGTAAGTAGGTTTTTTTTTTTGTTTTCAATGTGTAAGGATAAAAATCAAATAAACAGCTTTAAATCACCTTATAAACTAGACCCAATTAAAGCTCAATACTAAGTCATTTATATTGTCATATTATTTAATTTTTTACTCATTTCAAATAAAATTTGATTAACGTATACGTTTCATGCTCGCCTTTCATTTTTCTATAACTCGGTGGCCTAAGAGGAGGACTCTTCCAACCTGGCTGATTGCATGATAGCATAATACAGTTACCTCCTCCGTGACTCCGTCTTGAATTTTTTATAAAATTTATTATTTAGTAATTTATTTATAATATTTTAGTATATAAATAAAAAATATTTATATATAAATAAAAAAATTTATAACTTTTAAATATTTTTTTAAATTTTTTAATAAAAAATTATATAAATAAATTTAAATTAAAGTATTCATAAAAGTTAAATATTTTGAAGAATATGAGATAGAGATTGTATTAATTTAAGTCGACCAGGGATGATTCTTCCACATAAAAAAATCGACAAGATTTGACCAAAAGAAGGCTTAAATACCCCACCGGTCCCTTAACTTGACCAACTCGAACGAGTTGGTCCCTCAACCAGAAATCGTTCAGTGTTAGTCCCGAAACTTGGCAAAATGTGTTAAGTTAGTCTCTGGGGCAAGTCAGAATGGCACATGGGATCACGTGGGGTAACGAAGTCTATTTTCTGTCTTTTAAAAGAGAAGCTCTTGTTCTCTTCCCTTCATCGGACGTTTCCGCAGCGGCAGCTTTGACCTCAAAAGAGTCCGTTGAAGAAACCAACGTCCACGGGCTGAGAGGCGAGATGGAGGAAAAGGACCACCAGGGCCGCCGGGGAAGCGCAGGACGCGAACGGACATCATGAGAAGCGGAGAGATCGGTGCGTTTGGGAGAAGAATAGAGATGTATGAGATCGAATCTAGGGAGCAGGGGAGCCGGTCGACGCAGCTTCAATGGCAGAAGCTTCGAGGGCAAGGAGATGGAAAATGCGGCGGCTTGCATTTTCTGGGGAGGGAAAGTGACGCGTCGGCGGGGAAGTGCAGGACGCAAACGGACATCATGAGAAGCGGAGAGATCGGTGCGTTTGGGAGAAGAAGAGAGATGTATGGGATCGAATATAGGGAGCAAGGGAGCCGGTCGACGCAGCTTGAACGGCGGAAGCTTCGAGGGCGAGGAGATGGAAAATGCGGCGGCTTGCATTTTCTGGGAAGGGAGAGTGATGCCGTTATGGTATTTGACAACATGTGCCGTGTTAACTCGCATCAAGGACTAACTTAACACGTTTTGCCAAGTTTCAGGACTAACACAGAACGATTTCTGGTTGAGGGACCAACTCGTGTGAGTTGGTCAAGTTAAGGGACTGGTGGGGTATTTAAGCCAAAGAAAATCGACAGGAGATGATGTTTAGGCATGTACTCTGGAAAACAAAAAGAAAAAAAAAAACAAATTTAGGCACTTTTTCTTTCTTTTTTTTTCTTTTTCTTTTTCAAATAATCTTAGTGCAGGTTATTAAAATCAGAAGCAAAATATATTAGATAATGAGAATCTTGTACTAACATTTACAACGATATTTAGATTTTTATTTAAAATTTCTAGAATTGCATAAATTAAAAAAAAATAGCAATGGCACCCAACTTAGTATTTTTGCGAATCGATGCACAACTACTTAAAAAAAACTTAATTATTACTTTTAGTAAAAAAAAAAAACTGGTTTGTAATATCAAATATTTTGTGGGTTAAACTACACAGAGGATAAAATTTGGGTCGGAAATGATCCTACCTAATTGTTTTTCAACACGGTTGAAATTTGGAGAATTTTTTGTGTGTGTTTTAATAGCCAATATTTAAAAATAGCTCCGTGATATATAATTTTTTCATCTTATATTCTTTGAAACATTTAAGTTTTTTAGAATAGTTTAACTTGAACTAATTTATATTATTATTTATTAAAAAAAATTAAAAATATATTTATATAAATATTTTTTATTCATATATTAAAATATTAAAATATAAAAAATAATTATTTAATTTTTAAATTGTAAATGTTGTAAAAATTTTGGGACATATAAGTATTTATTTAATCTGAATTTGGTACATATGAGTATTTTTTTAGTCTGAATTTCATCTGAAAATCAAAAATCACAATTAAATATAAAAATATTTATTATCACAAACTTTTTTAATAAAAAAAATACAATTACTCATTTCTTAGTAGTTAAATTGACGTATCCAACTAGTAAATTGAATTCGTTGAATTTCCACATCCAGAACTAAATATGGAATTCGACGTCTAGACTTTAGAGTTTCCTATGGGCATGTCTCGCGATCGAACATGATTACGTGTCCTTTCCCGTTATCTTCCTCTTTATCTATATCACCTCCATGGCTCCATCCACCGCCAGCCACTTACCTCTCCCATCCACGCCATTAAGGTCACCAAGACACTCTGAAACTTAGAGGAGCTTCCATGGCTCCTCCTCTTCTTCTACTCTCTCTACTCTCCTTCTTCATCTCCACCAATTCCCTCACTCTCCCTCTCACTCCGTTAACTAAACACCACCCATCTTCGGATCCCTTCCAAATCCTCAACAACCTCGCCGCCTCTTCTCTCACCAGAGCCCGCCGCCTAAAGCGCCCGCACCCCAAGTCCAATGCCACCAGCACGCCTCTCTCCGCCCATAGCTACGGTGGCTACTCCATCTCCCTCAGTTTCGGCACTCCCCCCCAGACCATCCCCTTTGTCTTCGACACCGGCTCCAGTCTCGTCTGGTTCCCCTGTACCTCTCGCTACCTCTGCTCCAGATGCAATTTCTCAAATGTTGACGCTTCCAAAATCCCCATTTTCTTGCCCAAATTATCTTCTTCTTCCAAGCTTCTCGGCTGCAAAAACCCGAAATGCAGTTGGATTTTCGGATCCCAAGTCCAATCTCGCTGCACGGATTGCAATAATTCTACTTCCTCCAATTGTACCCAAACTTGCCCTCCTTACATAATTCAGTACGGTTTGGGTTCCACTGGCGGGCTTTTGCTGTTGGAGACTCTGGATTTCCCGGAGAAGAAGGTTCCCGACTTCCTCGTCGGGTGCTCCATTTTCTCCAGTCGGCAACCCGCCGGTATCGCTGGATTCGGCCGGAGCTCAGAGTCGCTGCCGCTGCAAATGGGTCTCAAGAAATTCTCCTACTGTTTGGTCTCTCGCCTGTTCGACGACACCCCGGTGACCAGCAACCTGTTGCTGGATGACGGGTCAGATTCAGGCAATGGCAAGACCCGAGGCCTTAGCTACACGCCGTTTCTTAAGAATACCGGTACCTCTAATCCCGTTTTCCAAGATTATTACTACGTTCTTCTGCGGAAGGTCATCGTCGGGCAAAAGCCCGTGAAGATTCCGTACAAATTCCTGGTTCAAGGATCTGATGGGAACGGAGGGACGATCTTGGATTCTGGGTCGACATTCACGTTCATGGAGCGGCGGGTGTTCGAACCGGTGGCACAGGAATTCGAGAAACAGATGGGCAACATAAGCAGAGCAGGTCGGGTGGAAAATCGGACCGGGTTGAGGCCGTGTTTCAACATAGCGGGTCATGATTCGGTGTCGGTCCCGGAGCTGACTTTACAGTTCAAAGGTGGCTCCAAAATGAAATTGCCGTTAGAAAATTACATCTCGTTTGTAGGGGAAAAGAAGGTGGTTTGTCTGATGATTATAACGGACGCCGTTGTCGGGCCGTCGGTGAGCGTTGGTCCGGCGATAATATTGGGCAATTTCCAACAGCAGAATTATCATTTGGAGTTCGATTTGGCGAATGACAGATTCGGGTTCGCAAGAGAGAGCTGCGTATAATTTGAGAGTGGGGTGGAAAATTACTGCCGTTGAAGCTTGACTTCTCTTTTTTTTTTTTTTTTTTTTAATTACCTTACAATTTCTAAAAAAAATCTTTGTAGCGTGACGGATGACGTATGCATCCGTCATTTGTCGTGCTTGGATTTCCGTTCCTGAAATTTGCCTTACCTAGCAATACAAACTGGGGAAAGGATTATTGTTGTCAGTAACATTTTACAGTATATCAAAAACACACAAAAACTCGAAAGGGGGAAAGAAAAGGTAAAAGTGTGGCGGTGGCAATGGCAATGGCAACAACACGAATGGTGACAAAGAAAGAAAAGTCGTCTGCTTTTCTCTGCAATAATGGTTCGAAAAGCTCCACAAATATATATTTCTGATTATTAATGTTGTCTTCTTCTAATGATCATCGCAGATTCTTTAGTAATGGGGAACTACGTGAACGAATACGTAGATAGATTTAATTGTATGTTACTATGTTATTTATATTATTTTTTTGTATTTGTCTATGAAACTAAAATTTAAAAAAAAAACATTTTAAATTTTGTTCGGTTAAAGTTTGATTGATTATAAAATAAAATAAAATCTTATTTTTAAGAATTTATATAATGAAGGTTTAAATATAGTAAGAGTTTTTTTAATAAAAAAAAAAGCAACAAGACTTCATTAATCTGAAAATCATGTAAAACTAGTTTCATAACCCGTCTAACGGACAGGATTGTAGTTCATATATAAAATTGTGTATCAATGACAATGTACTAATATCATGCGTAAATTAGTTGCAGAGAGATGATATAATAAAATGAAGTTACAGCTTGAGGGATGAAGGGGTAGTCATATCATCTAAGGGAATTCAACTTTTGGGAATTCTGCAGCAACATCACAGCAATCCACGAGTTCAATCCTGTAAATAAAAGAACGTTTGTTAATAGAAGTAACAGTATATAGGACAATAGGAAAAAGTTTTGATAACTAAAATGTTGATGAGATAAAAAAAAATGGAGAGATTAGAGAGGAAAAAATAACCATTCATATGCCGCAATAATCAGCCATGCAAAATCATGAATGGTGTTATGACCGGTAGAAGAAGGAGGGGTATTACGTAGATTCAACCTGTAAGGATATTGAATTATGAAGGTAAGAGTGAAATGAACGTTGGAAGAAGCAGACGAGACTACATGGAAGATGATTCTTACAGAACAGAGGCAATTTCATCTTCAGTGCTTGGTGATGTGGCCGAGTGCAGTGGTTGAGCAAAAGTGCAACTTGAAGAACTTGCTTCCTCGCTAAATGATCATTAATATAAAGAATAAGAATAAAGATTATATTACCAGATAAGAAACGAAATCATATAAAAGAACATACCCATGTATAGATTCATGTCGAACAATGGATGAAGTAACGTTAACCAGTTGTTCTCGAGAAAGGGGTGAATATCTTTCACAAGCCTGGCTGGGTTGCTGTTGAGTAATAAAAATTGTTATATGAAATTGAAAACTAAAATGGAAGCGAGTTATGCTGTATATAAAACAAGGAAAGCATACAAGCTGGTCTTTCAATCGAAATGCAAGTTCTTCTTCCACTTCATCGATTGCGTGAAACTTCTTAAGTGTCAATGGGGAAGAAGGATTCTGGAAGTTAAAAGATGTTAAGTCAACCTCAAGAATGAGCTCACGATTCAGTGATTGATCAATCCGCTCCTGAAGTTTTGTAGGGCCATTATCCTATGTAAGTAGCATTGATCAGTGAAGATCATAGTTAGTGAGATGAATTAAACTTCAAAATCCAAGTTTGGATAGCTGAAGAAAAGGTAAATGAAAGAAGAGTAGTAAGATGAAGGAGGGACCCATTGTTCAATAGAACGGAGGATTGCAGCGGAGCAACCAAAAAATTTCGTAGCCACTGCATCAAGCATGGTAAATAATATTGTGCCAGTAAAGTCAAATACTCGCACAATTGCCTTAAACCTGCAATGGTAAAGAAAAGGATTGAATAAATATTGGTATGTATAAGATAATATGAATGTAAAAGTGTTAGAAATCTACATAAATGAATGATTAATAGATACCGTAAAGGTGGTGTACGATTGACAGTGTTACAGTCACGGCAGAAGAAACTTAAACCAATTGGTTCAACCTTTTTACAACATTTTTTACAACTAAAATACCACCACCCTCGTTCAATGAGTAGTTCAGCAACAGTTGCACGGCAAGTGTAGGAATTGGACTGAAAGTGAAATATAAATGTTGATATGTAAAGAATCATCATCTTATATACTATAGCAGTTAAATGTAATAGAAGGTGACTAACTTACAAATGAAGGGCCACAGGCAAGCAATTCCTTAATTTCATGAATTGTTCTCCGGCGCCCATAAAGAAGACGCATGTCAGCCCGACGTTCAGCCGGATGAGGAACATAATGATGGACAATAGCCATTGTAGTTGATGATCTATATGGTGATGAAATATGTTTTTCATAAGAGTAGATAATAAAAAAACCATATATGTAATTCCCATAATAAAAGAGATAGAATGAGGGAGAAAAAAGTGAGAGGGATATACGATTCAAGGAATTGGTTGACCTCAACAATGTCGATGTTCACATAAACTTTAGTTCCTGATGTTGAAGCCAAATTATATGCTCCTAAAAATTAGGAATATATATAATCAACAGGAAGCTGTGAAAGAAATTAATATGAGGCATTAGTTATAAGTTAGTAAATAACATACCTTGACACATTTTAACAGAGGTCGAGGTGATAACCAGAATTTGGTTCGTTGATGAATTAAGTAGTGAGTTGAAATCAACAGAATTTGTCTGAGCTCCCCAGAAAGTTATGTCCATGGTTGAACCACTAAAGGATTGATGTAATGTTTATGAAGAATGATTCTGTAGCCGTAATGGAAATAAGATGCACATACAATAGATAGTAGTGGTAGATATAGTTACCTTATATTCTGAACCTTGATGATACGTTTTTTTGTTGGTAATCCATCAGAGCGAATGATCTCAGAGACATCAGCAACCTCGATGAGCTTCCCAACAACATCTGCAAATTGAAGAATAATAAGTTGAAAGTCTAAACTAATGACATACCAGATGTGAAATGCTTTGTATTGGAAGTCATACCACATAGTTGAAAATTTGCGGGATGCCGGAGATGAATTTGATCAAAAGGCACAAACTCAAATTTATACCGCGGAATGTTTGGAACAGGAACAGAGACCGGTGTGACTGTCGTACTTGCAGTGAAACGAATTATGTTATCATTAGTAACTGGTCGGTATGCTCTGTCAGCCTTAAAAACACCAAAATTAGAGATGATATAAACATTCCCTTCCTGTAGAACAGATGTCAATCTGGGAGCTATGGAGTTGGAAGTCATTGCATGAATGTGATCATTCTAAAAAGAGACATACAATGTATAAAAAAAGAAGTAAGTAGAGGCAAATTGTAAATTTGAATAAGGTTTTATGGTAGAAAGATTATCTGGAGGAGTACCTTCTCATCAAGCAGTGTTAGCGATATTCCGAATCGGTCATTGTTATTGACATTGATGGCTTCCCAGATTCGCGTTACCCGTACCTTAATAGTCCACCTATAAGTAAGAGGACTTAATTGACTAATGAGTGTAAGTTGTGGCCTCATCTTCAGCTGTAACTTGGGAAACACAAGAACAAACTTTTATGTTAGTCCACACATATAAGTTTATGTCAAATTAAGTTACAATCACATAATACATACAATAACAGTTCAAAGAATGATTAAGGTTGGTTGAGCAGCTGGAAGACTTCACGGTACACTATATTCCTTGTTACTGTGTTATTACGGTCATCTGTATTGATGAGTACACGAAAACCAGCAGGACTTGTGACCCGAGAGGCAGCTACATATAGTTGGCCATGGCTGAAAATAGGTTCCGGTAGATATAGGCCGACATAGTTAAAAGTCTGTCCTTGACTTTTATTTATAGTCATGGCAAAACAGACCTTCAGTGGGAATTGTCTCCGGCAGAAGACGAAAGGCAAGTCGCTATCAGAAGGCACCATTTCAACCTGTGGAATAAAATAACGTTGTCCAGAGTTCACACCTGTGATAATTTCTGCCTCAATGACCCTTTGTGCTAACCTTGTAATGACCATTCGTGTGCCATTGCACAAACCTAGGGATTGGTTCAAATTCCTCAACAGCATAACAGTAACGCCAACCTTCAGTCGAAGTTCATGGTTAGGGAAACCGGAGAACTTGAAAGTATTAAGGTACTCTGTTGGATACAAGGATGTATGTGCTTCAAAATTATCTAATACAGGTGAAACTTTATCGGCACTGAGAAAAGTTTCCACATCACCAGGAAGCATACTAATAATAGTATCATTCACCTTGTCGACAATATCATTAGTGCATGAAAGAATAGATCGTTCCTTCAAGTAGTTGACATCCTCGTATCTCAGAACCAAATTCGGATAAGTTGTAGCAATGACATCAGCAATAGGATCTATAGAAGATGGGATTAAGTACTCAGTCGGGATCTCAATCCATGTAGGTTCCTCTTCATCCTCAGATAGTCTTCGTGATAGTACAGAACCATCTCCTACTTGCATAATCCATTGATGAAATGCATTTACTTCAGGTGATGTTGAGTTTTGTAGGCGCATATTTTGCGTAAGGTAGTACACTGTACATTGAGGCCAAAGTGGAGATGACAATATTGAAGCTCCAACTATATTCGCACGACTACCATGTCGAATAACAGGCAAAATTTGTCTAAAATCACCACCAAGAACTACAGGAATACCACCAAATATTTTGGTTGCAGAAGCAGGATCAACCACAGTAAGAATGTCACGAAAGGTGCGATCAACAGCTTCAAAGGTATGTCGATGTGCCATAGGAGCTTCATCCCATATAACCAAACTGGTGTTGGAAATAAGCTCAGCCATTGGGGTTGATCTCTTAATATTGCACATTGAAGTACTATCTGCAGGAATACGGATCTTAAATCTAGAATGCGCAGTTCTTCCTCCGAGTATCAAAAGTGATGCAATTCCAGAGCTCGCTACAGCGAGGACAATTTTACCAGACGATCGTAGTCTAGAAATGATAGCGCGCCATAGGAAAGTCTTACCCGTTCCTCCACTTCCGTGCACAAAGAAGAAACCACCTTCACGAAACTGTACAACACGAAGGAGCTCTGAGTAGACATGACGTTGGCCGTCATTTAATTGTTGAACCAACTCTGAATGTTCTGCAGCAAGAGCAGGCCTATTGTAGTTAAGTTCCTCAATTAGGAGTGAGTTTTGGAGCAAGATCGTACTATCAAGTTGTGGGAATGGCATACTTGAGAATTCTCGCAAACTTCTTCCAACCCTATTCATTCCTACTTCAATATCATATAGTGCATAATTTTGTTGCTCCTCTTCAGTAAGAAAAAGTTGTGAATTGTTGAACAACCTCCGTTGCCGGTATAAGATATCTTCACATAAGGAAGAAACATTACCTGTCCAGAGTGCAAGTGGGTCCTCAGCACGACAAAATAGTAAGAAGATCATAAATAGCTGTCGTAATTGGTTTGCAGATGCCCACTCAGCTGCCTCACGTAAGCACTGATTCCATTCTCCGTCACCCTCCAGAAGCCCCAGTACGAAACACGCTTCTCTATATGTTGGGTATAGAACCCCATTCACTGTGCGAATTTCCTCATATGATCGTGGCCCTTTAACAACATTCAAAAGCATACGTAAGTAGAATTTTTCCCCTACAGTCGGGTGGACAAAGTATAATCTCCCAACATTGTGTCCCCTACGGCGACGAGTCCACATTTTTGTTTGTCTATTGAACACAAAATGTTGAGGGAATTGAATGTATGTCAGTGTAGCTGCTAGCTCGTCATGCGAATTACAGTGCATCCAAGCCTCAAACTTGGTCATACTTTCCTGCTGAGCCCGCACGATATCACGAAGGTCTTCACCCTCTTCATACATCACATTCTGCTCATTGGGTAAATGGAAAGACAGTCTTTCTACAGCTGGATGATGCTTATGAATAAAGAAGCCAAAAATACGCCAGATGGCCTCAGATGCTGAAACAAACCTACAATCCATGTACGCCTTTATCTCATCATATTCATTCCTAGATGACCTACTTGTACTACCCTGACCCGGTCGACGGCCTTCCAAAATAACAGTTGACATGTCAGCACCCTTACACACATATTTACACAAATACTTGACACACATGCCCCTGTTTGTAAGCTCCACATTCACATGACAATCATTCTTAACACATAGATCACGGTTATGGGGGATGACTGAACGATTATCTAATGGTATTCCATTGATCATTACGACATGATTATCATGCCTCCTCCGATAAAGGGGGAAACCATCTTCGTTAATCATGGTCTCATTCTGGAAAGTACGTGGGTAATGTTTTGAACAAGAATTATTCACCATACATGGACATCGTGGGTTGGCAGGCCCACATGGACCATGAAGCATATGGGTAACAACTGCCTTATATCCGATGGGATCTTTATCCTTATCAGGGAGTTCTGCAGAAATGAACCGATCAATTTTAGCAGACGTGTTGATCTTGTCATCTGGATGAAGAAAAAGAGCAATATGGGCATGAGGTAGGCCTCGCTTCTGAAATTCAACGGTGCAAATATCTCCAATGGTGCGGCCGAAGTGTCTCCCTTTGGTGATATCTTGCATAAAATAGTATAACTTCATCATGAATACACGATCCACAATATCAGGTCTATCTTCAGGGGGCTGCCCAGGAATCAGTTGGAGAAAATGCTGAATTTCTGGCCATTTTGGGTTACACGTATATGTAATGAATAAATCTGGGTACCCCATAACTCGACATAAAGCCATCGAGTCCTGATAATTTTGTATCATATACCTTGGACCCCCAACGAAGGAAGACGGTAGAATGGTTCTCCTACCATACAATGAAGCATCTATATCACCCCGATTCACTGCATCTTGTAACCCACATAAGATCTCAGCACGAAATCGATTTCGATTTCTTCTAAGCCAAGAAAAACGGGATTCAAGGGTTACACAATAAGCATCAACAGCATATTCATGGAATAATCGACCCCCCAAGAGGATAAGAGAATGAACATTATGTCGTTGCTGCATTTGAAATGCATAAAACTCCCTTGGAGTTACAGTTCCTACACGAGATAGCTGGCCGTCCTCTGTCACATAACTTATTTCAAGATGGTAACTATCTTCTCCATACACAAGGAATAAAGGAAAATGCATAGCACAACGCTTTGGGTGGAAGAAGTCAATTCTATGTGGTTCTGAATTTCGTGGGTAAACCAGTATATCTCGATAGTTACCATTGTCCTCATCAATGCCATCAAACAGGCCAGCAACCTCATTAGAAATAGGGAGATTATAACGTCTATCGTGTCCCCTAGAACTTAGAAGTCGGATGCGCACAGGGGGCTGTGTCATATCACCCACACGATCTCGGGCCATTCTAAAAAATCTCACCAGCTCATTGTGTTCATCAAACATCCGTATCAAACCGTCAACAATGAGTCGATCATTCTCAGTGTAACTTCCATCACCAAAACTCATAATCCGATTATATGTTTCATGCTCAGTGTCATACATGTAAAGCTGGGCAAAGCGAGGACGATCTCCCGTATTAGGATATAAAGATCCAATGCGGTGATAATTCATTCCAGGAGATCTGAATGTTGGTGGACCTTGTCCATCATGTGTACTTGAATCGACATACGCACCAGTTGAGGTGAAAGAAAATCTACAATTGAATTCTCGGATATGCCTACGAAAGTACCTTGATATCTCATCACCATTATAGTCAAACAAATGGTGAATGAATTCAGGTGGTGGTGGCGAATGAGGAATAGAAACCTTGCCCTTACGGCAACATAAAGAGAATTCAGGGTTACTCCTGCTATATGACTTATTGCTTCTTTCATCATACCACATAATGGCCCCACAATGTGAACAAATACTGTTTGGGGGACCAAGATCTTGATAAGATGAACATCTCCCTAGAACATATAATAAAATTAGGAAGAGGATAACATGTTACTTAGAAACAGGGTAAGGTGATAAGAGAATATGACATACGTTGATGATCATCTTGCTGTAACTGATGGCCATGAATACCAGGTTCCTGAATGTCATCAACTTCTTGGGCATTCACATCGAAGTAATATTTGGTAAGAAAAGTTATGCATGTGTATTAAAAGGAGGTCAATGAAATATAATGGAAGTATTTTAAACATCGTATAACCTTACCTGGAATATGAGGTGTAAAATCATTGAATGGTGTAATAGGGGTATATTCAGGACCGAAAGATAATCTTCTCTGCATGCGTGAATGTCTTGTACGAGAAGAGGAACTCTCACCAACTTCCAAGGTTTGAGGAATACGCACTGATGGTGAGGAATGAGATATTAAAGAAGGCATACGAATGGCAGCTTGGTTAATTGGTGGTGAAGAATTTGTAAACTCATCATTAAAGGGGAGTCGGTTTGATATATCAGCAAGAGGAGGACGAGATGACGAAATATTACATGGTGAATGAGTTGGAACAGATGAAGAAGATGGGGTTCGAGATAAGAAATCAAGTCGAGCGGTGGCTAAGCGAGGAGTAGAAGAGCAAGGTCCAGTGGCCGATCGGTTAGAATTACGATTGGCTATAATTGGAACAAATCGGCGAGCTTCTCGATTAGCACGTCGCAGCTCAATCCGGTGCGCTCTTCGAGCGCGAGAATCCATGTCCTTACAATTGTAAGGTAATGTAACAATATTAATATAATCCCTAAGCCTAATTGTATATGATAGTCAGTTTATAGAATCTACACGGAGTTGCATAAAACAGAAAGTAAATGCATTGAAAAAGGTCAATCAGGGAGAAAGATATATATAATGAAAGCATAGCAACAATATAAATCACACTAAGGAAGGAATAATGAAAAACACATTGACAAGAGAACAACCATTAAGGAAGAGCAGTGGTATAGACCAATTAAAATGTGTTCAGACCAAGCGTTGATAAATATACGCCTATAAAATGGGGAATATATTTAGATGGGGACACGAAATAGTAAATCCTAAGTAGAATAACCCTAACTTATAAATCGTAGAAAGTAAAGAGGCATGCCTATTCAAACCTACGAAGCAATGTAATGAGAGACCTAAACTCGTCATCGACTACACATTCTTCACACAACCTAGGATCATCAATCTCATAGTAGGCCTCAATCCACCTATTCATACGAGGAGCGAGAAGGATGCAATGGACACACATTCCACAACGGCGATGCTGGTGTTGTCGATCGGCAGGTTCAATGAATAAGTAACACTTTTGACCAGGCCACCTCTCGACAACAGTCGCAATCACAAAATCAGCTTGATGTCGAAGATCAATGATACACTTCCCCCAATGTATGCCCTTTTCTTGTTTAAGTGTATTGATGTATTCAATCCCTTGTTTTATATGAAAAGGACCACGAACACTTCCAAGAATAGCATATATGTACTTTGCAACGGGTATCCCACGAACAGAAGATAAATATATGAAGGATAATCCTTCATCAAATGCACCGTACTTAAAATACAAAATAACGCCATGAATGAAGATAGCAATCGGATGGCCGGAGTCTTTCAACTTTTTGTACCGAGGGGAAGCTCGGTTAGGATACCAAGCCCACATGAGAGGTGAAACATCGAAAGAAGTGAAAATAGCAGGGATGGTGAAGGCAATTGCAAAAGAGCTGTGCACAGATGCTAGATTCCCAGATTCATTTGGCGTATCAAATAAGACTTTTGAGAGAATGAGGGCAATAATATCAATGGGTATGCGCAACATGATGAAGAATTGTATCTGCAAGGTGAGGCACATACAGCACGATAAGTGGGGATAGGAAATAAATTTGAACAAAATTTTTTTAATAGTAAATAATATTCACATAAGTATGACTTTAAAGTAATTATAAAGTATAGAAATATAAAATTAGAAAAGAAACACAATTGGGATGGATATTTTTCAGATGAAAATTCCAAAATTATCATAACCATGCATACCATTCTTCGATTCCTTATTCATATACTTTTTTTCAATTTATTTATTAAAGTATTAATCATTTGTTACCAAACCATAAGTAGTAGCCATAAATATAAGGCCTAATGTCTCTTTTGGTCCTTGAATGTCAACTTGGTTTGACTCGCCCCTCAAACTTTATAAATTGGAACCTTTTAGTCCCTCAATCCAATTAAATAAATAATATATACTAAAATAAAATAAAAAGAAAAATTAAAGGGGTAACTAAATCATTTGTCTAATTTTGGCCTATTGTGAGCAAACAATAAGAAACATTAACACAAACCTATAGGGAAAAATATGGGAAAGATGAATAATCTCAATATGAAATTGAAGCCTTTGTGCTTATTGTTTGTTAACAATGGTCAATTATTGGATAAATAATTTAGTTAGCCTTTCAGTTATATTTTAATTTTTATTTTAGTACACATTCTCCGTTTAACGGGGTTGAGAGGGTAAAAGGTTCCAATTTGTAAAGTTTGAGAGCCGAGTCGAACCATGTCAAAGTCCAAGAGGTAATTTAGTGATATAAGAAGGTGTGATACGATACGATTATAAGGTCCAAGAAATGTTAAGTATTTTACATGAAGATAATAGTGCGAACATTACATCATACATTTATATTGGGGAGGAAAAAAATCAAATAATATAAGAATTTTCTATTTTCGGAAACTCTGCAACAACCCTAGACAGAATAACGACAACAATGGAAGAGGGCAATGACTCCATAACATAAAATAGCACTTGAAAAATGGAAGTAACAATAATTTAGTAGTATAAATGATGACATATTTGTAGGGTGTAATTCAAAACAAAAGAGAACTACATAATTTTATGAAATGATGACTACAAGATTTAAATATTTACGGTAATTGTATATAAATATATTTAATGTATAAATTTAAGGAGTTATGGAAATTTGATATAAATTTAAATAAATAATGAGATTAGAAATTTAAGAAGTGCAGTTTAAAATTTTTTGAAATAGGAAAAAAAATAGTTCGGATAATGTAGCATTTAATTAAAAATATTTAAAAATTTAGACGAAAATATTAAGCAAAGTATTTGTACAGGCGAAAAAATTAGAACACATGACTAAAATTGAAGTATTAACCTGGGAAATAGTTAAAAAAAATTAATATTATATCACGTGGAAATAAATGGGTGGAACATAAATTTTAAAAATTTGCCTAATTGAGAAAAAAAAAAGAATTTTGCTAATTACAAAAAATATACATAGACAATTTAAACAAACCAAAAAACACATGGGCTGACTTTAATGATTGTGGGCTGTAAAAATGTTAGGACATGGCAGACCAATAGATTTTTAGGTTAAACTAAAAAAATAATGGTATAGCCCAATGGTTGAAATTATTAAAACCAGCCCAAAATGTTTCCAATATTTAGCCCACACGGAAGAATGAATATTAGGGACGATCCCATAAATATAGATGCATGTCCGAACCTGAGAAAAAATTCATTTCTCTCTCTTTTACGCGTCAATTGAACTCTAAACCTAGGAGACGAAAAGCCGCCGCCAGTGAGCGTTCCTGCCGTTGTACTCCTTTTGATGGCAGGGACTCCATGCACGGCGAAAACAAATCCTATTCTTTTTTCTCTGTTCGTTCGTTTTCATTCTTGGGTTTATTACTCTCCCACGAGTGAACAAAAACTTAAATACTCTAACTTCTGTCTGGATTTCAAGCATTTTTGGGTTTTCTGGGTAGATTTTCTGGGTTTCAAGCGACGGCGCCACCGTCCGGATGAGTTTTCCGGTGCCGTTGGGGGTAGATTTTGAAACGGCCGTCGCGATGCCATTTTTTCTGGCGCCATTACCAGTGGGGAGGGGGGATTTTCCAGAATAACGCCACCGTTGATATGAATTTTCCGGCGGCGGCGCCAAGGAGAATTTTTTTTTTTTGTAGATTCAATTTTCATAAACGTTTTCCTCTTCGTCTTCGCCTCCTCTACACTTTTCTTCAAAGGACAGATGTCAAATTCTAAAGGGATTTCTCTACATCTGGCCTCTATTTTTGTTTTGAAATTTCTGTCAACCCTGATCTACCAAAAAATGTTGCGTCTTGTAAGAAATCGTTTAAGACAAAGGTAAAGATCATGAAAAGAGGAATCTAGTGGTCTTAAGATTTTTCAAAATCGGGGGAAAAAAATTATTTTTTTTTTGTGGGTTTAGTTGCTTCTCAGTTTTAAAAAAATGGAGGAGGAAGTTTCACCATCTCCTACCAAAAGGATACACAGACATCCGGCCGTTCAGCAGGACAAGAATGGCCGCGTACCCGCCACGCGCCGCCCTTTGTGGCGGTCCTTCTTCTGTAAAGGTGGCCTTCAATTTTTTTTAACTTGTTTCTCCTAAGTTCGTACATCGTATGACATTGCATTCCAATAACTAACATTTTTTATGTTTTTCTTGTTTAACGTGAGGGAAATACAAGAATTCAGTAGGAAGTATGAGCAGGGGAGAGGAGTTCTCTTAAGTGGGAATGAAGCAATGCAAGGTAAGGCCTTTAACTTTCTTTTTTTTTTCTTTTGTTTTTAAGCGGAAGCAAGGAGTTCTAGTAGGTAATACATTTGATGCGTATATCTATGGTTACTGTGGTAAATATATCTGCCATCCTTTGATTGTTTGTCGTCATAAACTAATATCCAGGTGTATAATTATGGGATAATCACCTAAGAAGCTTAAGCGATGAGTAAGGGAAAGGCAATGTGGGGACTACTTAGTTTAAGAAAATGTATAAAAGAAATAATTATGACGGAAAATAATATTTGTACTTTAATAAAAGCAAACTACATACAATTACCAGATGTTAATACAACTTTAACCCAAATAAAAGATATAAAAGGGTAATAAAAAGTCTCAGCTACTGGCCTCGGAAGTCTCTAGGTTTCCAGGCTGAACTGCAGCCAATTGAGCCTTCAGATCTGCAATCTCAGCCTGCAGGAGATTAACTTGCTCTATGTAAACATTATTCATAGCTGCAAATGTGGTCTGAATTATCTCTAACTGGTATTTTAGGGCATTGTTCTCCTGTTCCTTCTCTGTCACCACCTCCCTTAGTCTAACATTACCATCAAAATTTACATCATGGATGAAAAAACCATGAAACAGCTTAATCCTATGTATAGCAGCCTCTGCTGCTGACTCCTTAGCGTACGCGAGGTTCCTAGATAGTCGGCCGTCAACTTTGACAAAATTAGTTTCTCCTTCTGTTGATCCAAGCTGAATATGGACACTAACCCTAAACTTGCCTTCTTGAAGGGAATTAGAGTAAGCAGGCTTAGCTTTCTTAAGCATGTCACAAATGTGTTCGAGGCTTTCAACGAAAGGGATGGACACGACCTCGATGACGTCCATTAAAACTGGAAAATCAAGTAGCATAGTAAAATAAGCTGGATGGAGATTTTAAACAAATATTTTACTGTCTAGATCTTTAGAAAAATAATCAAGGGGATATAAAATTTTTCTTAAAACATTTGGCACACATTTGAGTCTCTGCATGGTTTGATAATGTTAAAAAAATTGAACTATTTCTTGGAGACAGAAGTACCACCACATTGCACTTTCCGAACATAGTTAGGAGATTAAAAAGTTGGGATTTTAAGGTAATTATTAGTAACACAAACAGGAGGAACGAACTGTAAACACACAAAACACACATAGCAGTTGGAATCAATGTTATAAAATATGAACCTGTTTCCTGTTGCGTGTATCTTTTTATAATGGGTAGTCTTCTGATGCGTGTTTTTGTCTGTTGAGAATAACCAATACCTGATAGTGAGTCCAACGCAGTATAATAACTGGATCTGATTTAATATGACCAACATGTGTACATATAGGAATTAGTAGACTTACTCTCTTTTCTGCCAGTAATTGATATCAGAAATTGTCTGCTGCTGTTGATAAAATCTCTCTGAATAAAAAAAGATGTTGTAAGTCAAATAACCTGAATCAAAATTACGGCAATGAAGTAAGACATGCTGTATAAAATTTTGTTGTTGAAATGACATGGTGTCCACTACTGTGTACCTTCGCAGGCTAAACAAATGGAGGATGAAAGTTAGCAGTAGCTGAAGGAAGAAGCAGAATGGCAAACTTGCTTAGCAGAATGTGCGGACTAACTTTGGTTACGTGTAAAGTAGAAAATGTAGTAACTCAATTTTTTTATAGTGATTGATTGTAACTGTAAATAAATAATGGGTATCAATAGTGGAGAAGAGGAATAGTGTAGTGGAAGTAGAAATTGATTGTAACTGTAAATAAATAATGGGTAACAATAGTGGAGGAGAGGGATACTGTAGTGAAGTGTGGAGATAATCACGCAAATGGACCGTTGCAATTTGAACTCAAAAAATCGTGATAGGAACGTGGGATAAACTCCAAATAAAAAAAAAAATCTGATAGGAACGTGTGTGTATGAACAGGAAAATTAAAATCAGTTGGATCATACGATACATTCCTGATTTTCGGATAAGAATTAGAAAATTGAAAATGTTTTCTCTAACCCACGTTTGATTTCATAACTGTGAGTGGGACAGGTGTCATTTGGTGTGATATACAGTATTTTTATAAAAACCTCTGTATATGTTAGTATGCGTTAAATTGAGGTCCAATTATAATCTGCCATGTCATTTAGTAGGGGGTAAAATTGGAAATTGTCAGGTGTCGTTTTGTAGTTCATTTGAAATTACACGTGTTGGTTTGTCAATTATTGTTACATTTTTTCAAATTATGAAAAGACAAATAGGTCAAACTACCTGCTTTCATATATAATAGTAGATATTAGCCCTCCATCAGCAAGAAGCTAGAGCAGCAGAATTCCGTGTACCCACAATGCTGTCCGTTTCTTTCCACCTATCATCCAAACATCATATCCATTTACCCAGTTAGTTCCTCTGCAACCAGTTTGGAATGAGAAAACTAGGATTGTACATTCATCTAGAAAAGATTGAAACACTAGTAACACAAATTAAATGTTTAAATTTTCTAAAAAGTGAAACAAGAATATATTAACCTTTTTTAGGACTGAATTATTTTTTTTTTTCAAAAAATAAAAAATAAGAATCAATTTGCCATGTTATCAGTGAAAAACTACGTGTCACCAATGATTACTTGCATTGATGTACAAGCCCTCACATTTTTAGTGCACGAAGAATTTTCTTCATACCGGTTATGTTTAGATATAAAATCTTAGGGTTTTGGCAGAATATTTTAGGATTCACGTTATAGGTTTTTTTTTTATGATTTATTAATACTAAAGATTAACTTGTCAAAGCTAAAAATTACATTTAGACAAGTTTTTCCAAACTTTGATACTAATCGTTAATCCTAATATAAAATAAAACCTTAATCTAATTTCACTTACTTTTTGCAAGCCAGTAAATTTATAGAGTGCTTGATTTTTTACGAGTATTTCAGCACACCGTTATTCATTGTTATGTTATAATTTTTGTAAAGTATTGGTTAATGGTGAATCTTACGTTACATGAATCATACGGGTGAAATTTATAATTCTATCTTTATTAAAAACTCACTAATATCTAGTTTGTCCCTACCTCACTTCATGCAATTACTTCTGTCGGTTGAGACCTCTGACTGCTAGAGTTCAAGTAATAATGTCATTGAACTTGGGGCGAGAGATCCACCCATGCGGATATGACAGAGCTGAGCAACCAAATTGGTGTTGCTGATAGAGGCGTGGCATTGTTTGCGAAACGCTGGACCCAAATTTGGGCGTTTCTGGAGCTCAACAGACGATGAAGTTTATTTGGTTGTACATATCTCTTTCTACATTTGTAGGTATTTTTAATGTTAAAAACTTAATTTATTTGCTTAATATAAAAATTTAAAAATTAATTTTAGAAAAATATTTGTTGGTTTTTCATGATCTTATTTGTACATATATCTCATGTTCAAAAACCTTCTTCATCAAAATTAAGCTTTGCTTATCTAAGATTAAATATGATATTTTTCAAGTTCATAAATTAACCTAACCTAGATTTAGCGCTAACCCCTTTCTAACACCTAATGAGTTCATAGATTATCTCTATCCATAAAACCCATCATACTCTATTCTTATTTTCCATCCCTCTTCTTTCTCTCTAAAAAATAAAGTGGGATTATGATTTGTGTGAAGTGACCATTCAACCCACAAACATTAGGCATAAGAATGAGTAACAAAAAATAGTCAATATCCATAAAAAAAACCTCAAATAAACATTAGATAACTAGTAACAGAAGTTTCCTCCTAAAGAGATATATAAATCTACTTCATGTCTAAACTAACAAATAACATCATACTAGACTTTAAGGAAACCATAAAGGAATACTAGAAAGAAAAGGGAAGAAGGAACCAAAAGAAACCCCTAGACTTAAATTTCCTTAGCCTCTAAGCTTCTTCTTGGCACATTCAAGCAAATTCCCACAAAATGTCTTCAATGGTAACTCTCCAAAGAAAAGTTCTAAACCCTAGAATGAAAGATGTGTTTTTCTTCCAAGCTCCTTCCCTTTCTCTAAGAAGTGTCTTGACGATCATGATCAATGGAAGATGAGAAGAAGATGAAGTGGGATGGAGAATTTTCATATCTCACTACAAGAAAAATGCAAGATCACGACTGAAGTGCGTGATTGAAATTCAGTCGTTAACCACAGCAGTCGTTGTTTAATCGACATAAAAAAGTGTTCTTTAGCTGGCAATTGAAAATGTCAGTGGCCTACGCTGTAATTGCCTTTCAGTTGGTAGGTTTGTTGCCTAATTGTACTATAGTTGTCCTTTAGTCAGTATGTTATGTGCCCAATTTGACTACAGTTGTCTTTCAATAGGTAGGTTGATTTAAGGTTTGATACTTTTTGGGGTTTAGAGTTTTTAGGGTTTTGGGTTTTAGGATTTTTTTTAGGGTTTAGGACTTAGGGTTTAAGGGTATTGAATTAAGGATTAGGATAATGGATATGGATTTAGGGTTTGGAATTTTTATTTAGGGTTTAGAGTTTGAAATTAGTGTTTAGGGATATGGAATTGGCTAGCTAAGGTATTGAATTAGGGTTTAGGGTTTTGGGATTTTTTTTGTAGGGTTTATGGTTTTTTAGGAAGTTTTTTTAGGGTTTAGGATTTGGGAATTTTTTAGGGTTTATAGATATGGAATTAGCTAGTTAGGATTTAGGATTTAAGGTAACTCTTAATAACCCTAACCTTAAATTCGTGATCCTAAATTGATAAAAAAACTTATAACCCTAGTACTCCAAACCCTAATGCTATCCTTGATCCTAATTAACCCTCAACCCTTATAACCATAGCCCATAAACTCTAAACCCTACATATAACCTAAACCCTAATTAATTACGCTATCCTTAACCTAATCCTCATTAACCCTAATGCTCATAAACCATAACATTTAATTTGTGTAGCCCGAGATTATAACCTTAACCCTATAAAATTGTAAATCATTAAATGGAAGACCTAATTGTTTATAGTAAACTTCCACTACTTATTTAGTATCTTAGTGATGATTCCAAGGTTGAAACTTCCATTTCTAGTATCTTTTATATTCAGTAAATCTCATATTTTACTTTCATATTTAACAATTAAATGGAAAACCTGATTGTCTATAGTAAACTTCCACTACTTATTTAGTATTTTAGTGATGATTCTGAGGTTGAAACTTTTATTTCTAGTATCTTTCATATTCATTAAGTCTCATCTTTGACTTTCATATTTAGTAATTATCCTATTTAGTACGTTTAGTGATTTTAGTAGGCAACTGTCAAAATTACAACATTGTGAAATAAGGTACCTATGTATTTAGTGAAATTAGAAAATTATTTAATTATTTTTATGAAAATCAATTATTTTCTATTAATTTTATTTTTTTAGCTAGCTAGATATGGAAAAAAAACTCATGAGCATATGTATATATATGTCTTTTCAATATATGCAGGCATCTGTGAATTAAAATAAAGCACTTATATTTAGATTTGTATGAGTGTGTATGTAAATAAATCTAAATCATTTTTATTTTAAAAACAATTATGTATATTCAACTGACTAGCGATTGTATTCGACTTGCTAGTGACTACATTTGACTAACTAGTGATTGAACTGGACAATCACTTTCTAGTAGCTCATTTCCCAACTCTCTTTAAAACCTAGGTAAAAATTCTTCTTCTTCTTACTCGTTTTCCCATCACCATTTAAATTTCTTCCCTTTCTAAGTCATCTTCTTCTATTTGCTCCTTTTCTATTGTGATTCTTTTGGGTTTCCAGTAATTTTGTATAAGATAAGAATTTAGGATGGTAAGAAGAAGAAGAAAAAAAAAAGAAGAAGAAAATGAAAAGGGAGCAACAACTGCAGTGGAGATGAAAAAAATTTGGGAATGTAAAAAAAAAAGAAAAAACAATTATGTTTGAGAAATTAAAGAAATTTGAGAGAGTAAAAAAGAAAATAAATGATGTTTTATGTAAGTAAAAAAGAAAATAAATGATGTTTTATGTAAAAACACTGTATTGTGTTGACTTTTATATTTTGGTATCTAAGTTAACTTTTATATTAATTTAAATGGATTTTACCTAAATTTTAATTTCATTATTTGGTTATTTTATTATTAATAATTAAATTATGTTAATATGCATACCAATTTATCATAAATATCAATTGAATAACAAATAAAATAAATAATAATTTGAATTAAATAATAATAGTAATTAAATAACAATTGTATTAAATAAAAATTAAATTGTAAAAAATTTCCTCTCATAGTGATTGAGCTTGCAGTCTCTACATTGACTGAATGAGTCAATCGTTGATACTAAGGCATCTCATAATGCTCTCGACTGAATGTTGACTGACTGTGTTAGTCACCATGTGCAGTTGAAATGCAGTCACAATGCTATAGTGACTAGGGAAAACCCAACTACTCTTTTTAGTTGCCATCCAATCTAGAATAGAGGTCTTAGCGACTGAAACATAATTGGGATGATAGTAGCTATCTTACATCTATCTTGTAGTGTCTCCGACTATAGTGGCTATGGGAAATGAATAAAGAATAAGTGCCCAAAAAGAACGGGTCATGGGTTGGTCTCTAAACTGAATATGTGACTAATCACCTGGTAAAAGTAGTGGCTTCATTAATGGTTGTTTCATTTGGGTTATTGAAAAGTAGGGATTCGAGTCCAATAATGGCAATGTGAGGGGCCAAAGGCTTGATCTTGATGACGAACGATAGAAGAAAAAGATAAGCTAGCCGCTATTGTTTAGAAGGGAGGGACAGAGAGAGAGAGAAAGTAAAGTGTGAGGTATGAAAGAAGCGTCCAAGCCAGGTAAGTAGGTAAAGTGACATTTTTCTTATTTTAGCATAAGCTAGGGTTAGTTAAAAAACAAGTGCTGGTCATGTTCTTTGACTCGTAAAAAAAAAAAAGGTTGGCTCAAGTTGGATAAAACCAAATGAACTAACTCGTAGCTTTCATTTTTTTTTGTTATGAACATTTTTCTAAGTTAATAGAAGAAAACGGGCTGTAGTCCCAAAAATTACTCTAGTAAAGGACATTGTTTGTTGGAACACTAATTGAGGACACCAGCTTTAGTTATATACCAATTCATTTTATATTAAGTTGGTTAATCCAAAATTACTTATTTTAATTTTTATGATTTTTTTTGTTTGGAATCAATAATATTGTATAGGTAATAGGAATAAAACTTGTATAATGTAATAATTTTCTTATTAATTTTTCTTTTTTAGTTTGAGTATGTAAAAAATCTATAGAAATTTAATTACATAATATAAAATGTTACTCACTCCGTCCCGATTTGTTTGCACCATTTGGATTTGCACGCAAACCAAGACATGCTGCTGTTTTCCTCCTATATTCCAAGTTTGCCCCTTCAACTCCTTTCTTCCCTCTGCCTGTGATGTCTTTTCTCCAGCGTTTTTTATTTTACTCTCTCTGCCGCTTCCTCTATTGCCGACCTCGATTCTTCCTTCCATCCTCGCTGCAGAACCAGTTGCATCTCGCCGTATACCGCACCGCTGGATGTGAAACGACGACAACCATGAAAGATGGGTCTATGGTCCTCGATCTGCCACTTTCGTCCACGATCGCACTGGTCCTTGATCTACTGTCTTCATCCACAATCGCACTATCGCTGCCTTGATCCATTGGCTTCCACAATGGCCCCATCGCTTCCTTGATCTGCCACTGTACTTGATTGTACCATCATCTCCTTGATCCACCACCGTGCACGATCGCGCCATTCTTAATCGCTCTTCTCAATCTCCATTATCAATCCACTATTGTTCTTGATCTTTGTTCTCCATCTCTGCTCTCGATTGCTGTTCTTATTCTCGATTGCCATTCTCAACTGCCATTTTCGATCTCTGTCCTTGATCCATCGCAGTACACGGTCGCACCGTTCTCAATCACCTTACTTAATCTTCTAGCCGCATTCAAATCAGTGATGTTAGACTATTAGAATCCATTTTGGAAATTTGGCAATAATTGTAAAGGGCATAATTGTCATTTAGGTTAGTATAACTTACCAAAAGGAGAAAGTAGTGCAAAGAATATGGGACAGAGGGAGTATTTTATAAATTATTATATATGATATAAGCTTTCAAATGTTATAAGCTATACACAAAAAATATTCCTAAAAAACAAAGTAAATTATTTTAAATTAATTCATTTTGATGCATAAATATACGTGGGAAGCATTTAATTTTGTGGAAGGAAACAAATGGTTCCGCTCCTTTTCGGCAGTCTAGCTTTTCCCTTTATTTGTGGGGGATGCTCTTGCTGTTTTGTTTGGCATCATGTATAATGTAATCCACTAGAAATTGATTCCATTTTATAGTATAGCTGAGTATTAGCTTCTTGCTAATCGGCTAGTATTTGCTGTGGGTCAATTAATAAAAATATAAATTTCATATCAATTATATTTATATAAAAATGTTAAATAAATTTTGTATTTAAAACTATGACATGATCAATTTAAATTTTTTAGAAAATTTAACCATTTTATTTTGAAAATTAAGTGCAAATGGGGTCTTGATTGTTACTCATGCAAGTTCTGAGGCCTAAAAAGCAAAAATAAAAAGTTTATAACTTTTTTTATTCTTATTGGAATAGAGTTACAAAATTACTTGATCTCAACATTTCAGGACTAAAAGCTATTATCATAGACAAATATAGTACCTGTTACGTAATTTTTACAATGTTGATTTGGATATCTTTTGGACCTAGAAAAAACGGACTTTAGCATTTAAAAAAAAACACACACACATTAGCAGAAAAGAACTGTTCATACTTCATAGACAAAAATGCCTATTTTCAACATTTAAGAACCAAAAAATATTATCATAGACAAATAGAGTACCTATTGCGTAATTTTACTATTTCAATTTTCGCATCTTGAAATAAGCTTCAGCAGAAAGAATAAAAAAAACCTTGTAGCAGAAAACGCTGTTCATCACGTCACATCTTTCCTTACATTAGTGCATTATGTTCATCTAAAAATGCTCTTAAATTTAGTTTTTTGAAATAGGTGACTGGTAGAAAATATATCTGAATAAAATTTACGTACAATTTTGTTTAGTACTCAAAATTGATGTACAATTATATATTAAGAGAGTATCTGTCACCTTAATTTAAAATTATACCACTTCTATCAATAAAAAAATGTCGTATGATGAGCAGATAGAAAAATTAATACTAGTGGTACTATTAAAAGCTTGAAATTTTCAATTGACATCAATTTTTAAGTACATGTCGATACGTACATGTGGATCACATTGTAATCTACCAGCTACAGAGTACAGACTGACAGTCGCACTGTTCAGGGTACAGTACTTTGGCAAAACAAAACACTGACATGAGTGGCTCAAATCCCCTGGCATTTCGGGTACAAGCTGCCGAACCGATCGCGACGTGCTCGCTCTCCCGCCCGTCCCTACACTTTCCTCCTGCCCACGTGCCCATCATCTTGCCTTTACCCGCTTCCTTTTGCGTCTTCACTCTTCATGAATGGAACTTTAAGGCAGCTGGAGGAGGTCGTAACATAGGCATAAATTTGTGATTTGTGGCTAAAAACATTTTCACAAAAAGATATTTTCAAAAAATCCCATAAGATTTAGTGAAAATTTTATTTACCCATTTTTTATTTGGAATCCTTCATTTTATTATTGAGGTTTAATTAATCATTTACTTACTCCTCCCATAATACTGAAAACTAAAAATATAATTTTCTTATCTTCTTAAATAGACTAAATTGTCTCTAGGAAACAATAACACTTTACCAAATTTACTAAAAAATTGTACAAAATTAGATGCGGCAAAATTTTTTTTTTCCGATTATCAATAAAATTGTGTTGGTTAAACTTAGCATATATAACACTAATCCTTTGACAATTGTGTCTCATCACTTGTAGCAATTGAAATGCAGTAGGTAGACACAGTATGTAATCAAATGTGAAATATATTTGACAAATTAACAATTAAATATATATTTTTAATAAGTGAAAGTGTTTGGCAAAATAGTTGTTCCATTAAATGAAGTAAATTATCCATTAAAAACACAACAACAACAACAACAAGAATAAAAATAAAAATAATAATAATAATCTAAACTGATTCAATGAAAATAAGAACAAAGAATTTTTTTGAATATTTCAGTGAAAAATAAATTATGGAATGTAAAAAGACAGATGTGATCAAATAGATACGATGTGTTTGTTATGATGGTAGAAGGTCGGATACTAATATTAACAAAACCATCTTTTTTATATTCCACATTTTATTATAAATTGGGTTTAGCTAGTACATTTCAAGTACTACAAGTGAGATGCAACTATCAAATAGTAGTGTTATATATACTAAATTTGACTAATAAAGTTTTATTAATAATTGAAAAAATATTTTTTGTCACATATAATTTTGTATGCATTTTTAGTTACTTTAGCAAAGTATTGTTGCTTCCTATGGGTATTATGATTAATTCAACTTATCTAACAAGAAAAGAAAAAAAATATTTTTAGTTCTCACTATTATTAGAGGGTGGTGAGTGAAAGACTAATTAAATTTCAGGGGTAAAATAAAGGATCCCAAGCAAGGGGTAAGTGACGTTTTCATAAGGGGAGTTTTTTAAAAATTTCCCTTCCATACGTTGGTTTTCCCAGATATATATGGCAGGCGAGATTAAAGTCGAATTATATGTGGACCCTGTTTAATTTTGAAATATAATATAATAATTAATTGTTTGACACATAAATTTATAGAATTTATTTTTTAAAAGAAACTGTAGAATAAATTATTGTTCAATCCTCAAAAGTACAACATTTTTCACCAGACATCCCCGGGCTTGTGCTACTCTATAATTTATAGAATTTATTTTCATAAAACTGATCTTTATAGATTGTTAAGGGAAAGGTGACGTACGAAGGAAATGGGCAGTAGAAAGTCTGAAAGAACCAAAGTAAGTTAAAGTGAGGGAAAATATGTTCAATCCAGGATCTTTTATATAAAGAAAAGAAAACTTAACAGGGAAGAAAGAGTCGATGGACTTTACCCATTGGAAGAGGACTCTACCTGGTACAAAACAAGAAAGGAAAAGAAGGTCGATGGCGGTGTAATGGAGGAATGGACCACCTTCGCACGTTAACGGGACAACAGCCAATAATTTTGCGTCCTCTCGTAACTCTCGTTCTCTTTTTTATTCCCCACGTCTCCAAGCTGCCGGGCAGGATCTTGTACATTCCAATTTAAAATAATCAATTTAAAATTTATGTATAATTATTTATCTAGGCCAAAGTACACTAGAGGCCCCTGACCTTTCCCAACACGCACAGTTAGTCCTCAAACTCTAACTCAGTCTACAGAAGCTCTCCAACTTTGAATTTTAGTACATTTTGGTCCAACTCATTGACTTGACACTCTTTTTTAATGGTTTAAATATATTAAGAGTCTTCAAACTTTGACAACTCATTTAAGTAGGTCATCAAACTAGAACTCGATCTACATTAGGCCCAAAATTTTGCAATGAACAATGAGCATTATAAAAATTAATAAAAATTATTATAAATTAATTAAAATTTATTTTTTAGGTTGAGTGAAGAAAAAATTCATTAAAATTAATTAATTCATAAAAAATTCAAGTGTTTATCTAGTAAATATAGAATTGTCTACAAACATGATCTTTGTCCTTGATAAAAAAAGGTAAAAAACAAAAATAATGTATTATGTACAATGAGAAAATAACATAATACAAAAATAACATGTGTTTAATAAAAAAATATTAAACACCTAATTTTTGACAAATTTTTACTAATAACCTCATTTTATTTCATCCATCATAATGGTGTACCTAGAAAAATGCAAATAGAAATAAGGAGAAGAAATAGAAACTTGCTCCAAAGAAAAAGGAAAGCCTAGCAAACACTGAATGGAGAGCCAGAAAATAAAATTAAATAGAACTAAAAAATAAAAAATATATGTTTTATGCTATATGTGGTCATTTGCATTTTTCTTGGTACACAATTGTTGTTAATGAAATAAAAGGTGGTTATCGACGGAACTTTGTCACAAATTAGTTGTTCCATATTTTTATTAAATATATGTTATTTTTGTGTTATGTTATTTTCTCATTATATGTAATACATTTTTTATTTTTTATGTTTTCTTTATCAAGGGCCAAGATTATTTTATAGCTATCTTATATTTACCCGACAAGCACTTGGATAATATTTTTTATGAATTAATTAATTTTCATGAATTGTTTTCTTTACCCAACCTAACAAATCACTTTTAGTTAATTTAAAATGAATTTTAATTAATTTTAATAAATTTTTTATAATGCCCATTGTTTATTTTAAAGTTCAGGGTCTAGTGCAATCCAAGTTCTAATTTGATGAAAAACTTAAATGAGCTATAAAAGTTTGAGGGCTCTTCATGTATAAGCCATTAAAAAAAAGTCAGGTCAATGAGTTGGACTAAATATACTGAGTTGCAAAGTTGGAGAGCTTTTGCTAACTAAGTTAAAGTTTAAGGGCCAATTTGTGTGAGTTTGAATGTGCAGGGGCCTCTATGTACTTTGGCCATTTATCTAATTTTTAGATGAATTTGTTTAGTTTTATATGCAATTTTTTAGAATGAAGATCATCCCGTTCACACTTGATATACATTTATTTTATTTTAATTGTATGTGTATTTCTGATATACATTTACTTAGTTGTAAGATAAATTTATATAGGATTCAGATTATTTTTTCTAGGTTTGAGATATAATTGTTTTTGATTTAACTGTATATATATTTATTATATTTGTTTGTCTAGATTTGAGATACGTTTATTTCACTTTGTTGTAAATCTATTTCTAAGATGCATTATGTCTAGTTTTAATATTCATTAGTCTAGTTTCAATAAGCTTTTGTTCAGAATTGATGTTATTTTATTCAAGTTCTAGATACATTTATTTCATTTTGATTACATGCCTATTTTTTAGATTCATTTATTTAGTTCAAATATGCATTTATACATGACTAAGATAATCTTTTTTTTTAGGTATATAATTAAGATCATCTTATTTAGATTTGAAATATATTTTTTTATCTTAATTAATGTATATCTAATTTTGATATGTATCTTCTGTAAAAAAAAAAAAAATGGATATGTATCTGTCAAAAACTTTCGTTGCCTTTAATAGTTTTCCTTAATGGGGGTGGGGCATGCGAGAAATCCCGAAGACCTTGTAATCCACTTCACAATGGACAATCGTAAATCAGCCGTCTTCCTTTAATTTTACTTCCACAGGTCACAGCTGGCTGTTCACTGTATTTTTAATGGAATATTTGTCATTTCTCTCTCTCTTCTCGCTTAATTAGCATAACAGCTACTTTTGAATTTTATATGAAATCTCATATAAATAATTTTTTTATTACAAAATTTTGTATTTAATTCTGAATTTATTACTGAGCTACTTCTGGTTGGAACAACTTGCGTTGCTGCTCAAGCTAAAAACAAAAAAAAAAAAAATGAGGCCAGGCCTGGAGTTTTCGAAACAGAGAAATGATCTGGAGTCAGAATCAACCAAAAGCTTCATGGCCAACATGACCCGGTAAAGACTTTCTTACCAAATCTTCAAAGTAAACTGATGGGATCAAAGACAAACCATCGACAGCAAATTAAAAATTCAGTTCTGTCATTGAGATATCATATCGCGTTTGAGTTGAGAGCTAATCATTGCGTGAGCCAAGATCACTACCAAATACCAACAATATCATTATGGGACAGAACTTTATCTAGCCCCCAAACTTTGAAAATCCAGGCACTTAAACCCTTGAACCATGAATTGGGCTGATTCAGGTAACGAGAAATCAACATTCAATGTTAAATCTTCTGGTTCTCTTCAAATTTAAGGACTTCAAGCAGTTTTCTCTCTTTTTGCGGTAGATCAGATCTAAATCTAATACTGAATTCAATGCATATGCTGAGCAATTTTGCATATTTAGTGGACAATTTGTTTACACAAACGCATTTTTTTTATCACAATTATTATTATTATTATGATTGGTAGAGGAATAGATCAAAATTTGGGGGTGACCACTTGATAATTTAACAACAACGTGCAACAGAAGTTGCAGAGTTTTGTGGGTTTAAAATTCCAACGTGCAAGTTTGGGAGTTCATAAAGTCCAGAGGTTCAAGTTCAAGGGCTTCTAGTGGCTTTGGCAAGAAAAAAGATAATAATAATTAACACACACAATAAAAATAAAAAATAATCATTATTATATCCCCAAGGGTTGCGGATTGATTGTCCATCCAATTCACTGAAACGTACGCAACACCATGTTGGTCAATTTCCAATTCAACATAGGGATAAAAGGTCTTATTAAAATCAAACAAAGTTGAAGTAGGGAAGGGACGGGACGATTGGAAATCCAAACCGCAAAACGGTAAATAGCGAAGGTGAAGGATGTGTAGAAATCATGTTTCGTTTGAGTAATTTCGGTAAAATTACTGGATAATTTTATAAATCTTGGAGAAATAATCACTTTTACCTCAATTTTAACTGTTCGTCCCTACCCTACTAATATATTACTAGAAAATAGGACTGCCAATCAATTGCACCTAATTAATTAATGGTTCTTGATCTTCTCCCGTCAAATATTTACTGGATGGTTTAGGTCCTAAAATATGCGTAATCCTTCATACTCGTACATGTTCATTCAAATTTACCCCTTCTACTGCTTATAAATGTTTTGGATTTTATATAACATAGACATAACAGATGCATTTATCCAATATTACTATTTACGGGAAAGTTTAAAAACGATAATAAGTAATCAAAAGCTCTGCATAATAGAAATTATACATTTAAAAAATGCATAATTATATAAAAGAGACACATATTTTAGTTCATAAAAATATTTGAAAAGTGGACAAATATTGACACATAGTGAATGCAACTTAAGTTCCAAGCTTTATGTCTTGAATACTTAGACCTAATTCATTTTACATTAAGTTAAATTGATTCAGAAGAAATTATTTTTATTTTTCATGAATTTTTTATTTGGAGTCAATAGAATTTGAAAACTAATAGTATATAGGTAGAATAATATATAGAATAATTTTCTAAAATAATTTTTTTATTAACTATTATTTTTACCTTGAGTGAATAAAAAATTATAAAAAAATAATTACATATAAAAAAATGTTCTCCATTAGATTATTGTAACTTTATAACTTTATAGTATAAAATATCCAATGATATTAGTTCCGGCCAGAATAAAAACATCATAAAAGAGAAAATAAGTTATTTTTAATTAATTTAATTTAATGTAAAATGAACTAGATCGTATTCTGTTTGATATATAGTATAATGGGCTTAGTGATAAATTGGGTCCAACGCATTTCTTTTTCTTTTTCGGTTCTTTGGTGGACTGAGCAAGCAAAGGGCAAGACATATTTTGGACGCTTGTGGCGGATTTAGGTGGAGAATTGATCCCACCTGGGCCAGATTCTTATATTGGACGCAATAATAAGTCCTAACTTCTTGTTAATTTTACTTTTGCCATAGAATTAATCCTCTTTCACTTCGTGACGCAAATGTCGAGAAATGAAGTTTAAGTGTAAGTAATAACGTTGAGAATCCTAGAGAAATGGAAATGGAAGTTCAATCCTGGTGGTAGGATAAACCTTATTCAATCTCACCCTGAAATTAATATTCGGTGCAATTTGGTATTAGTATTAACAATTAATGTTAGAATTTTAAAAATATTATCTAAAGGTAATTTTTAATTTTTAACATTTCATTTTAACTGTCAAATAAATTATATAAAATTTTAATGGTAGTCATACAAGCTGTTTTCAAAAGGGTATGCATCTTTGTTTTTTTTTTTTTTCAAGATTTATGTTACCCTTTTAGAATCAATCTCAAAGAATTATATTAGATTTTGGCTAGCTCCAAAAGTTGAAAGGAATTCATTTGAAGTAGAAAGTTATTTTGATGTTGCCCAAGGGTGTTTGGTTTTAGGTATCAAAGACATATGGCTAGTCATCCAAGCCTTACTTGGAACGACTTTTTGGATAATCTTTGCAGGGATCCTAACAAACCTGTATTACGTATCCTTTATGGTCAAACATGGATGATCTCATTCCATCTGGTCAATAAAGCCTCTAGTAACGCTTCTCCAATTTGGCATAGCTTGCTGTATGGTTGGTCAATCCTTTCCCAACATCAGCTCTAGTTTGTATGCTGGGGGTGGTTGTTCTATTTGAGTATGGGAGGACAAATGCGTTAGAAATTTTGATTCTTTGAATTAAAGTAATCATACCCAAATAATCATTAATATTGAATCATCAAGACAAATAAAAAATAGAACTAGAAGCGAACATGGATTCATTGCAGTATTGTAGAGCAAGGGTCTTGTGGTTTGTTGTTTTCAAATCAATACGTATGAGTTCCTTTTTATTTTCTCTAATGATGTAGACTCAGTGAAGGTAGAAAATTGAAGATAGAAAACATTAGTTCGTACGATATGTGGACCAAAGCATTTTTTATATAAATTAACCATGTTAGTTTTGTGTTTTTTTTTTTTACCTCATCATAAAAATAAAGGTTACACTTTGGTCTGTACATATTAAAATTATCCATACTTTACAAGATGTTTAGAGCTCAAAACTAGATCCAGTTAGATTAATTTTAATTAGGCCAAACATTATAATAACATATATAATACATAGTTTATTCATACATTAGCCTATACAAAAATAGAACAAAATATATTCTAGATATCCTTCTAGACTAACTACGAGATTATCATCAAACTTTTAGTACTCGTGATCCTCACCGTTTCATACCTTTCAAATGGGACGCAATCTGGTTGAAATGTTCCTTTTCTCCAATATTTTTTTTCTTGGATTTATTGTCCTAAAAAATTTAACTATTCATCATGCAAGTATTATGTCTGTCAGGTGTTGACTCTAATTATTGGACTAGCCACCCTTTAAGGAAATGCAACACCAGATAGGGCTACCAACAAGGGCTGCTTAAGGCTTCTTCAGTGATGCTTTAACATTGGTATGTGAAATACTGTAAGATATCGTTATCTACCCTAATAAAATTTGACAAGTTGTAAAAATTTATGTGTCACGCACCTTATACATGCACTGTATGAAATATTGATTGGTGAATAACTATCAACTAATCAAAATCTAAATGTGAAATACTAGTTGGGTATGTGATGTCTTGAGTGTATATGAGATGGCTTAGGTCTATAATGGTTGGGCCTACGACATTTTCTTGAATTTTACCTTTTTCTTATGGACTTGGATAGTAGTGGAAACTGGAAACACGTTGGGGTAGGGGGTGTTGTTGCCCCCCTCCCCAAGAATTTCAAAATTTTTGTAAATATGAGATACTAAGTTAGTCATTTTGTGAGAAGTTAAGGACTAGATGTAAATTCCCTCTACCTCAAATTGGTTGAAGAATATAAAAAGGGTAAATAGTGCTAGCAGTCCTAAATATTTACTTTTCATTGCAAATTCTTCCCTAAACACTGAAACTGTCATAACCCTCTTAAGTGCATAGACCTAGACTAGTTGGAAATGAATTTGAAGCCTAGTAAAAGAGGGTGATTGATGTTAAGGAACTAGGCTAGTAGGCCTAAGGGGCATATGGAGGTGTATTGGAGGTAGGCTTACCTGGGTGGGCGTATGTGCATCACTTTAGGAGCTTAGGAGGTTATTGGTGAAATTGGGAGTTTGGGGACTCAATTGCAAGTTTATTCGAGTGGCTAAATTGAAGAAATCTCTTTATGTGGGGATTGTTTAGCGCCATGCACAAAAGTAAGCCTACTTAGGCTAGTGTTAGAGCCAACTTTGATGCCACTACTAAAAAAAGGGGATTTAGCCATCACTAAATTGTTTGTAGTGACAACCAGCCATTGCTGAATTTGCCGGGGCTAATTTATTCACCGGTCCCGCTAATAACTTAGCGATGGTTACTGTCGCTAGTTAGCGACGGCCAGTCTTCACTAAGACGACAATCACTAATTTTCCGACACCAGCCTATTACTGGTGAATTAGCGATGTCTAGGCTTCCCTAAGTTAGTAAAAGCTAGCTGTCATTAACGTTGTAACATTAGTGACGTCCAGCAGTCACTAGTCAACAGTTTAAGACTGAATATGTTACAAACAATTAAAAATTTAAAGGTAAAAATGAGAACTTTTTGGTTCTGAAAACTTGCGATACTTATGTAACTTTAAATTTTTTTATCAATATCATATAATTTACCATTTTTGTTTTTTGTGCAATGATTGTCATTATTTGTCACTAAATCCTCCAATGGTCCCTCAAAAAAAGATATTTAAATTAGTCACTATATTCTAATGCTACAAATAACTCGAATTCTAATAAAATGAAACTCATTCATCCAATATTAATATGTTTCTGATTACCAGATTCTAGATATAACAATTTTCTGGTTACAAATAGTGATATCCAAGACTACCTCATTCAACATCACCTCTATCATCCAATGATGAATCTGGTGGTGACTGATGTAGTGACTAACATACAAAAAAATGAAAATGGTAACTTACATAAAGTTCATTAAGTTTGTTAAAAGTTACGTTATTACCCAAGATTTCAAAATGACAACTTCCCATGTTTACCATTTTATTTTTAACAATAGTGGTCAATCTGGTCCCAAATTAAAATGGTAGTGGCTATATTACAAATAGATGAAACTATAGTGCGCAATTTGATCTAGGAGCCAAATATTAGCGAGCAATTTGGTTATTTTTTCCTTTATTATGTGTATAATAACAAATTTATCACAATACCACAAATTTATCACAAACCCTAAAATAAATTGCAACCTACATTTCATTGTAAACCAACCAATGAAGATACAATTTTTCATGACAAATATATTTACAGTGGAAAAAGTACTAAAGAAAGTTAGAAATTCAAAAATAAGTTATTATCAATTTAAAATATTTAAAAAATTAAACACCTAAAAGATGTTAGAAAAAAAATTGGTAAATAGAGAACATAATGCATAAAACAAATGCAATGTATTTGGGTTTCAGGACAAATCTGGCCATTAGTGTCACTCATAAAAGTTTGTGGGCCTAAACCACAAAAACATAATATTTAGGACAAATTGATAAAAATGTCTACTTTGAAAGCTTGAGGGCCATAAGACACCAAAGTAGATAAACACAAGACCAATTATGTAATTACCTATTTTCAATAAAAAAATCAGCCTAGACAACGTGGTAAAAATACAAAACTTTTAAAGTTTGAGGACCAGTAGACATCCCTACAAATAATAGTGGACCAATCTATTTAATTTACCCATTTATATGCCCAAATATAAACAGCAAAAGTGTTCAGGAAAAAGGACAGAACACTATAGCAAGACAGGCATTGTTCTTGTGAATAGTGCCACCCTTAGTTAATTAGTTAATATAATTTGTATTTTCCCCGCACTGGGTCCTTTAACTTTCTCTTTCGCCCACTAGTCCCTGAATTTTTTATTATGTTTGAAGAGAAATGAGTATCATGAAAGAAGTAGATGTTTTTGGGGAGAATAAACATGGAAATTTATGATCCAAAAAAGAATTTTTATTAATAGAAAATTATTTGAAGATGGAAGCGAATGGCTCACTTATTTTTTTCAATCTTTTTTCAGGTGAAATATGTGTTTTCTGTATTCAATAAGAGAACCATCATAAAACTAAATGGGATTTATTGACTAAATTATAGTTTTCTTATAAAAAAAATTGGCCTATATACACAGTTGGTCTTTTAACTTTCCAAACTTGCATGAGTTGATCCTTTAAGTTTGACTCAGAATGACTTAGTTCTTGAAATTTGATAAACTACGCAACTTTAATCATCAAATTTTGATAAATTATGCATCTTAGTCTTTGGTTGACTGAAAATGCGCATAAATTTGCACATGTCTTAAATGACGATGGTGAGACACTAATATGGAGAACGGGATGCGGTGGTCTGATGATAGAATGAAGATGGGTTTTGCCTTCAATTTCTTGCTCTAATTTGATCTTTAGCTCATTGGATCCTTAGACACATCGAATAGTTTTGTAATTTTGAGGTTTTGAAAACCTTGATTAATCAAGTTCACTACTTAAGAAGCGGCAGAGGCGTACAACATCGTAGCAATCAAGTTCAAAAGGTTAATAAGGAGTCTGTTACCCTACCCGGGACTCACTGTACTTAAGTTTAGAGTAAGGCCTCCTAATACCTTATGGCTTATTATTAAGCCATTATAATGCGGAAGCTCATTTTATGTACTTACATTGCCATTTTGTCACTCGGTGGTTCAATAAAACATGCACATATTCTTAAGTTTTCTAGCGTAGTTCTAAAAATAATTATGCATGAGTAGCTTTGGTATTCATTTTAAACACAAAATATACAATAGAAAACATGGATGGTTGGCACTTAAAAATAATATTAAAATAGTACCAAAGCATAAAACCTATGTTTCCTTTAACCACATTTAAGCAAGTGTCCCACATACATGTCCCATACCATGTTGACTAGTATATACAAGTTTCTTCATCCAAGTTAAACATAATGTTACTCAAGGCATCCACTTTCTAAGGCATACAAGACCTTATATTGCATAAGCATTCTAGTACAAGATTCATACTGTAGGCTTATACCATGTACCTTTTACTACCATATTACCCATGGTGTTTGACTCTCTTCAATGCTTTCTTATCCAATGTTTACTGTGTTGAACCTCATGAGCAAACAACGCTAAGGTTGCTAGGCTCCATATCCACGTTACTTGCACATAATTGTAAAGGTTGAGTATTCTATGAAGACTCAATAAGATCTTATGTACTTGCAAGCAAACACATAAAACTCTATGTATAAAATATATACATAGTTGTGACACTGGATTTATTCACATTTTAGAGCATTCTAGCAATGATCATTTCATGTTAGAGGTCCCCGCAGGCTACCTTTATCTTAGATGGTGAGCTCTCAACCACTATGCCTCAAATGTATGATCACTACATTCAAGGGTCACATTGGAACACATTGCCTCTAATTTCCTCCTGAGTCCTATTTATAAGATAACTGCAGGTCTTTATCCTCGTCAAGAGGACCTATTTGGTTCCTATTCTCCTTATAATTATTTGCTCATAGCCAGTACGTTATTGGACTTACTAGTATTCCACTAACATTCAATTTAGTTTTCCTTTTTATATGTAGGAGTAAGTATATTGGCAAGTTAATTTGTGTCAGATATGGTGTAGTGTTCCTTTGGACTTCCTGACCCACTTAGGGCAACCTCGGCTCCATGAACTCTCCTAAGGATCTCTTAGGTCTCCCAAAGTCTTTAGGCCATATAACATCCTTTATTTGCACAATTGCTCCACGGTCTAGGTGTATTCCACACCAATTCCAACCATGAGCTACCTTACCTTACTCTTTTCATGCTCATTGCCTGAAAATGAAGCCATTTATACCTATGTACAAATTTCCTAGCTAACATTAACACAAATAAGCAAAATATAACTAAATTTAGCTTTTATCGTAGCAATATTTAATGCAAGCATTCCATGTCCTAGTCAATGTCTCGGATGTCTCAATATTAGTCTCTTCTAGGCTCTTCCCATAGTAGCTTGAGCAATATCCTATAATTGATCATTAAGAATATGACAAATCATTCTTAGGCCGAGGTAAACCAACTTCCAATATGGTTTAAATGGCTAAATTAACCTTCTTTGGACTTATTTAATAACTGACCCTTAATGTTACTTATAACCCAAGTTAGTTCCAATTTATTGAAACATTGTTTCTATTATTTGGTTCACTTACAAACAACTAAAACCCATTCATTCTAGCCCCAATGGGATTAAAACAGAACTAGAACAAATTAGGAATTAACATAGGACATAAACATGTTCGGTCCTATTTGTTCCCCTTCCATATTTCACATGTTTCGTTTGCTAGCTTCACTTGTCTTTAGCAAGGAAATTTAAGGACAACAATCTGATTGTTTTCTAGCTCCTCTCCACCCTATATAACCTATAAATAAGAAATGAACCATTTCTTACCTTTCCACAAACGTAGCTTAGGTTCTTTTACAAAACCAAGCTTGTCCCATGCTTTCCTTGCTTGTTACACCTTTATTTTCTTTAAAAAATAAGTAAGGGAACAAGACTAATATTAGTTTAGCACCTCTTAGCTAGAATCGAAACACAAATCATTGAAAAATATAATCAAAACATTTACTAAGATATTTAATTCATTACTTAGCTTTCTTCATGTATCATGTTACTTCTTCATCCATTTCCTTTGATTTTGTGGTTAGATTTACATAGGTGAACCTTGGATGAGTTTTGGTCATTAAGGCATTGGCTAGGGAATAGAGAACAATGGGTTGGATGGTGTGTGGAAGAAGATGAAAGAAATTTAAAGGCCAAGTCATCAACACCGCCTCACTCACTTTTGTCACGCAGTTGATGCCGTAGGTGGCTATTCTGAAAATTATAATACCAGTATGAAACACGCTGTGGAAGTTAAGATTAGAATCAACATTAAGCCGCTCTTGAATTCACATATTTAATTACACATCCATCCCTCAGCTTTTAGCAACATTCAATTTAGTCCCCAAATCTTTATGGGTCACATTTAAACCACCTACAGACAATCTAGTTAATCTACAATTTCACAATGATAGAACAAAGATCACGAAAAAATGTTGTACCTTAAATTCACTATTTTTTCATGCTCTATCGAACTGTGCAATAAAAACAGGTCACTATGTGAAATGATCAAAATGCCCCTCTTGACTTGACTTGCTTAAATGATCAATTTTACTCATTTTTAGCTACTATACTTTACTAAATCGAAACTATAGCTTTCAAATAATGTTCTAAGCATAATAATTACCAAAATAACCATGTTACCTTAGTAATCCGAGTTTTCCGTATGAAAGGTCATCACAGTTAAACATTGCGACCACTTCAATTTGGGTTCGTACAAATCAAGAGCATCGCTAACAAACTTTCCTTATTGGTGTAATATCTAATAAATCTGCCAACTTATCCCTTTGATGACCTCGAGACCATTCCTCCTCTAGGTCCATTGTTGCTTTCATCACCGAACCCATCAAGTAAAACCCATCCAATTATCAGTCAAATATTTGTGCTTTAATACGGCAGGTGCCTTCATTGGAACTTTGTCAAACACCTTGCTTGTATTTTAGAATCCTATTTATTACATCACCAATCTCAATAGGAACTTCAAAGTTAGTGAAACAATTGCATTAGCTGGAAGCAAGGTATTAAATACTATTACCACTAGGTATACCGTACCTTAAATTTTTAAGGTATATCGTATGATATACCGTACCATAAACCATTACCACTTGCATAAAAAAATAAATGTTAGAATATTATTTTAGGATTACATAAATTCAATAATTTTTTTTCACATTTTATATGTATTCTAATTTTTCTCATCATAATTTATCAAATATAAATAAAATATATATGATAGAAGATATTTTTTAATATAAAAAAATATATTTTCTAATACTACATTGAGTTTCTAGGTGGCTCAAAGTAACCATTAAATTTTTTTGTTAACTATGTAAAGTAACCAAAAGAATAAAATTAAATATTTATTTTATGATATGTGTAGTAATTGTATTTTAATGTTTTATAGATTTATGATATTTTGATGTAAAATGATAAAAAAATATATATATCTCACATACTTTTGCAAAAAAGAAAATACCGCGGTATATACCTCGCGGTATATCACAATTTTTGGAAAAAAAAATATAAACAAAAAATGTGTGGTGTGAGAAATGCCATGGCATATCGCGTGATAAAATGATAAAGTGTGAAAATATTTATATTGTGTATTGCTTGCTCGCGGTAAGCAGTATACCGCAGTATTTAATTCCATGGCTAGAAACCACAAGTATAACATCTCTTTCGGTTATAGTAGCGGGGTTATGCAACAAGTACATTTTGATAAAAACGCAAAGCCTAAGATCTCAATTTTGCAAATGATGTATGGGTTGAAATAAATTTGAAACAAAAAAAGAACAATAAAGCACTGGGAAGAAGCATTAGAAATTGCAAGCGTGAACAATCAAATTTTATGGTTAAATCTAACAATTGATAATTATTTATAAAAAAAAGCTTTGACCAACCTTTACCATAAAGCTTTACAAGAACCATTCTCTCCTTTCCTACCTTCATCGGCCTCAAATCCACTTTTTCTTTAGATTCCTCCTCCTATCACCACTTGCTAGTGGCCACCATGTGCAATGCCAAGGCTGGGTTAATGTAATGGAGAACCTATGGTACAACTAAGGCTGCACTTGTCATAGCCCTCCCTGATGGTCATTTAAGGATAGAAATTGAGATCTAGTAGATTGTCTTCGTGCTAAGGTCATTAAAGGATAGAAATTGAGAACATTTGTGAGTTGTCATCTAGCTTTGGCAATAGGTTGCGATGGTGAAACTAGGTTAGGTGCTGTTATACACTAAAGGTTCGAGAACGGATCTTAGTGATCTAGTGTGGCAAATTGGGAAGTTAGGGCAACACCTTAGTGCAAATAGTTGGGATATGACCACCATCCTAGGAAACCATCTAATCTCAAACACGAGGTAGGTTTGATGGTCTGTAGGATTAGGAGGGCTAGGAAATCTCCAAGGTAGGCAGTACCACCAGGCTGGGAGGATTACTCTCAAAGTTCCAGAAATTGAACCTACCAACGTGGGTGGGTTAGGTGACCTCGAAAGAAGTGAAGGATGCATCGACCAAAATGACAAGCATTTGGTCATAGAGGCTATGAACCGGAGCAGAGCATTATCATACTTTTCCTCGAGAGTAAGAACTTGAGGCCAAAACCACAAAATCCTTGAGCTAGTGTTGTGGGGACAGTTGATGATCATCAACATAAAGCCACCGATGGGTAGTCCAGGATGCATTAGCTCTTGAAAGAAAGTTAGAGGATTTAGAGATGCGAAACAACAAGGTGAAGGTTGGCTCACCCAACCTAGTAAAAGCATGGGCTATACACCCATAGTGCAAAACTTGGCCTGAGACCAAAAAACGGAGAATGGATCATGAAGGAGAGTAGCTTATGCCCAAGGTGCAAGGAGTACATGGCTCTAAGCCTTGTACCTAGGAGATCATTACCAACAGTCCCAGTGGTCATTAGACTAGTGTCACCATGGGCTTGGTCGAGTTAAGGCCAGCCTAGGAAATATGTCCCAAATAGTAGTACACCGGAGTAGTAGTTCGAGTTTTGCTTCAACCAGCAATGTGGTTGGTGTAGGCAGCTGCCAACCGGACGCAACGGGTAACTGTAGTGAATTTGTTAAGGTTTCTTGTCGCTTAAGTTGTTTAAGTTATCCTTATCTCTTAAGCCTATTTATCAGTTTGGTAGTGTTGGTGTTGAACCAAACCACATGAATTTGCTTCGTATAAGAAGCCATTGCTGTAAACTCTCAATATATAGAAAAAGTGTGATTACAAATATTGGTTCTTTTCATGGTATTAGAGCAATTCGATCCAACACGCCAACATGTCAAGTGACAACAACAACAGCAAAAAGATGACAGTAGGGTCGAGCTCAATGCCGACTAGAGCTGACCCCATGTCTCCATACTACCTCAACTCGTTCGACACACCAGGGACCATTCTGGTCACCTGTCTATTAAAGGGTGAAAACTACCTTACGTGGCGGCGGGCAATGCTTAACGCATTCAGAGCGAAGAACAAAATGGGATTCATTGATGGATCCTTGGAGAAGTAGAAAGATGACCAGTCGCAATCACAAGCATGGACGAGGTGCAATTCCATGGTAATGGCATGGATCTTTAATGCACTCGCTGTAGAACTGTATAGTAGTGTTGCATATGCCAACATAGGAAAAGAGATGTGGATCGACCTACAAGAAAGATTTTCTCAAGGTAACATTCCTCGTATCCACGAACTCAAACGGGAGATTGCACTCATACAACAGAATGATCTGCCCATCATGACATATTATACGAATCTGAAAGGTTTGTGGGATGAATTATCTGCCTATACCACCACTCTTGTTTGTACTTCTGGCGCGGCAAAAGAGCTCATAGCCAAAAAAGAAGGTGAGAAAGTTCATATGTTTCTTATGGGGCTAAACCAGAATTTTTGTGTGATTAGGTCACAGATACTGAACATGGAGCCCATGCCGTCGCTGAGTAAAGTTTATGCACTTATGGCAAAGGAGGAAAAAAAGTTGAATCTAATCGGCATCAAGGCCACTGTGACTGAAGCTGCAGCCTTTGTGGCCAAGCCAGTGAAGGGCAAGACCACTCAATTTGTCAAAAATATTGACAAAGGCAACCTCCAGTGCTTACATTGCGGAAGAAATGGTCATGAATCAAACGGATGCTTTGAACTGATTGGATATCCAGACTGGTGGACATCAAAGCCCAAACCCGCAGGAAATCACAACAAAGCTGGACAGAAAAGAGCTAATAATGCGATAGTATGCCAAGATGGCAGTTGTAGTGTTGTGACTGATTCAAAGGGTCCAACCCTCACACAAAAACAATACGACCAACTTATGTCACTACTCTCAAGTCATGATAGCCATGTGAACTTTGCTGGTAAAGTCACTAATAACTCAGCATATTGGATAATTGATAGTGGTGCTTTAGAACATATGACATTTCAGGAAACAAGTCTCACAAATATTCAGGGGGACACTTCAGCTCCTTCAAATCGGATGCCTGACGGGAACACCCTAAACACACACTCCTTCAACCAAGCTCACATAGCTCCCAATTTGAAATTAAATCACGTCCTTTTTGTGCCCTTTTTTACCTGTAATCTTTTGTCGGTCAGTAAACTGACCAAGGACCATAATTGTTCAGTAACCTTTCTTCCTGATTCTTGTGTTATCCAGGACCTGAAGTCAAAGAAGCTGATTGGCACGGGTAAATAAAAGGATGGCTTATACTACTTTAGGAAGTTCCAAGAACAAGTTGCTGCAATGACAAAAACAGATGAGCTATCTGTTACATGGCACAGACGTTTAGGTCATGTCCCCTTCAAAAAATTGCCTATGTTTTCAAGACTTTCAGATTTGTTCCTCAGAAACTTGGATATTTGTTGTGATTCCTGCCACCGTGCTAAACAAACTAGAGAACCTTTCATTCTCAATAATAGTTCTACCAAATGCTGTTTTGAACTGGTACATTTAGATATCTGGGGACTATATAAAACTCCTTCTTTATCTGCTGCACGTTATTTTCTAACCATTGTCGATGATTTCAGCCGAGGCACCTTGGTATATTTGCTACAACACAAATCTGATGCAACAGCTAACTTTTCCCACTTTTATGCAATGGTTAGAACTCGATTTTTGAAAGAAATTCAATTTGTACGAAGTGATAATGCACCAGAACTCATTTCTGGGACCATGCTCAATTATCTCCAACAAAATGGCATTACAATTCAAACCACTTGCCCCTACACGCCTCAACAAAATGGGGTTGTGGAGAGGAAACACTGACACCTTCTTGAGATAACCAGAGTAATTAGGTTCCAAGCCAATTTGCCAATCAAATACTGGGGGGAATGTGTTTTGACCGCCACATATTTGGTTAATCACACTCCTTTGTCAACTCTAGATGGCAATAGTCCCTATGAAATTCTTTTCTTAAAAACACCCCATCTTGATCACCTTCGAGTCTTTGGTTGTTTATGCTATGTTCACTCAAAACCCATAGATAAGTTTGAGCCTCGCCCCAAACCTTGCGTCTTCCTTGGTTACCCTAATGGGCAAAAGGATTACAAATTCCTCGACTTAGAAACACAAAAACTTGTTGTTTCACGAGATGTTATATTCTATAAAGATAGGTTTCCTTTTGAATCCAAGAATGAAGAACTAAGAATTACACCTATCTCTACTACAAATCTTGAAGTAGTCGACGAACCTAACCTTGACAACATCGCAATTCCCATTGATTCCATTCAAAAGAAACCTGTGGCAAGCCATGGAGAAGGGGTGGACCTAAGCACAAGCTCAAAACTCATACAAGAAAGACCAAAAAGAACCCGACAGCTTCCCTCTTACTTGCAGGACTTTGTTGTGGAACTTCTTGGAGGTGATGAGCGATCCACACCTGCAGCAAATCAAGCTTCTTCAAGTACACCCCACTCTCTACTTTCTTATTTCTCATACTCACAATTTTCATCCTGTCATAAAGCCTACCTTGCAGCCCTTACCACTCATAAAGAACCACAGACCTATGTTGAGGCTTGCACTGATCCTAAATGGACCGAGGCAATGAGGAAAAAAGTTGAGGCCCTTGAAAAAAATCAGATATGGGACCTAATGAAATTGCCAGCCGGGACACATCCCATTGGCTGCAAATAGGTGTTCAAAGTTAAACACAAGTCATATGGCAGTGTGGAACACTATAAGGCAAGACTGGTAGCTAAAGGGTTTAGTCAAGTGGAAGGCATTGATTTTACTGAAACCTTTGTGCCAGTTATTAAACTCACCATTGTTCCTTTCTTGTTGTCTATAGCTGCAGTAAAGGGATGGGAATTGCATCAGTTGGATGTACATAATGCTTTTCTTCAAGGCGACCTAGATGAAGTCATTTATATGGAACCACCTCCCGGGTATATGAAATCTGGAGATAGTCGAGTATGCAAACTGAAACGGTCACTTTATGGTTTAAAACAAGCTCCACGTCAATGGTTTGCCAAGTTATCATGGGCACTGGTTGGATATAGCTTTCAGCAATCTAAATCAGATTACTCCCTATTTACACTAAAGGTCAGAAACTTATTTATTGTCGTGCTTGTTTATGTCGATGATATGATAATTGCTGGCAACAACTCAGATGAAATTTGCAAGGTGAAAGACTATCTACATACGCACTTTCATATTAAAGATCTTGGCAAACTAAAATATTTTCTTGGACTTGAGACTGCGAGATCTCCAGATGGAATCTTTGTGTCACAAAGGAAGTATACTCTTGATATACTGAATGAAACAGGTATGATGGAATGTAAACCTGCTTGCTTTCCTATACAGCAACAACATGGGCTAGCCTCAAAGGAAAGAAAAGTTCTAGTTGACCCAGGTCGATATAGAAGACTAGTTGGGAATCTGATATACTTAACCATTACATGACCAGACATTGTGTATGTGGTTAACCTGCTCTGTCAATTCATGCAGCGTCCAACTGATGTGCATTTAGATGCCGCCATGCATGTGCTACGGTACCTGAAGAAAGCGCCTGGGCAAGGTTTGTTCTTCCCATCCAAAACAGAGTTGGAGTTACGGGCCTATTGCGATGCAGATTGGGCTAGTTGCCCCAAAACAAGAACGTCTACCACTGGTTACATCACTAAACTTGGAGATGCACCAATCTCGTGGAAATCAAAGAAACAATCTTCAGTTTCCCGATCCTCAGCAGAAGCAGAGTATCGCTCGATGGCTGCAGCTGTCAGTGAACTTGTTTGGCTCAAGGCATTGCTTAATGATCTAACGGTACAACACCCATAGCCAATACAATTGCACTGTGACAATCAGGCAGCAATTCATATAGCCTTGAATCCAGTCTTTCATGAGCGGACCAAGCACATTGAGATCGATTGTCATTTCATTCGTGACAAGATTCAATCCAAGGAGATAGTCTTACGACATATTTCGAGTTCATCTCAACTAGCTGATGTTCTTACGAAGGCACTAGGGCGAGCTCAATTTGAATTTCTTGTAAGCAAGTTGGGCATTGAGAATTTCCATGCTCCCACTTGAGGGGGTATGTTAAGGTTTCTTGTGGCTTAAGTTGTTTACGTTATCCTCATCTCTTAAGCCTATTTATCAGTTTGGTAGTGTTGGTGTTGAACCAAACCACATGAATTTGCTTCGTATAAGAAGCCATTGCTGTAAACTCTCAATATATAGAAAAAGTGTGATTACAAAGATTGGTTCTTTTTAGAATTCACGGGCAGATAATAGCTAGTGTGGGGCAAGTCATTACCTTTTCACTAGTAATTTGGTTGTTTTGTTTGTAATTACTGGCATGAAATTACTGGCATGTTCTGTTTGGCTTGTTAGGTAGCAATTTTGAATGGGTTATGGGTAAGCCGAGTGGATTAGCGCCGTGAATGCACTAGGTGTTGAGGAGATACGTAGAACCCATTTGCTAGTGCAAGAACACACTTAAGGGGAGGCTCAAATGCCTTAGATTGGAATTGTTCTAATGTTCCATAGGTCGTGCGCTTTCGGCAGTTAGTTTTGGTTGGCTTAGGAAGTAATAAACGAACGGATGAGTTCCTTAGAGTAGTTGACTAGTGAAACAGTGAAACCTAAATTATTTTTGTGTCCTAAATGAGTATTTAACCTTTAAGTTTATCCTACTGAATTAGCTAATTTCATATAGGGCGTCCTAAATATATACGTTCAAATAAATATATATCGATTTATGACATAAACAATAACACTTCAATAAATCTCAACAACTTAAATCATTAATTTTCAAGCTGCAGAACAGTAAAATTAGCTCTAACACCATAATGAGATTAGTACTTAGCTTTTATATTTTATGAGTATTGTGACAATCTAGACTATTTGGAAAATAATTTTTATTTGGTTAAATTTAGAAAATAATTATCCACTTTCTTCATTCTACAAGAAATCTTCATGATGATTCATTTTCATAATTCTAGGTTAGGTAAAGTAAGAATCAACAAAGTAATTATTCTTGTAAAAATTACAACATACCCCTTGGATTTTTTGTTGATTTTTTTCTTCGCTAGGTATGAAAAAATCCTTAAAAATTTATTTGATTTGTAAAAAATTTTATTCAAGTTTTTTATTAATTGTATTAACTATTAAATTTCAAAAATTATTAATTATAGATTAAAAAAATCATTAAAAATGAAAATAGTGTTTCTATTGTAAAATGTCAAATATGCGTCAAGCTCTTGGGCTCGTGATGTCGTGCGCATACACGAGATGTCCCTAAGGTCGAAAACGGGCTGGGCCTTGAACTGCAATAAAAAGGTGACCCATGGACCAAAACTACTTCCCGGCTAACGGATTTAAATTGAAATCTCCTAAGGTCCACGTCACCCCTCGACGTCTACGTCTACCACAACATTTACTCTCCTCGCTGCTCTGTTCCACTTTCCTTTTTCTCCCACCCAATTCCCGAAAAAATCCGTCACTTTCTTTCTTCCCCCACATACAAACAATTTCTGCACCTCTTTCTCCCCGATCAACTCATCCCAAGAACAAAGAAATTAGTTTCCCTCGCCAGTCGCCACCCAAATCCTCCACCTTCCCTCATGGCTCCTCTCAACCTCCGGGAAATCCTTCTCATTTCTGCGCTCTCCACTTGCCTCGCCGCTGTCTCTGCTCTCCTCGTCTACTTACTCTTCCGACGGCGAGGATTCTGCGGCCGCACCCTCGGAGAAACCGAGATTTCTGTCGGCCAACTCTCTTCGCCTTCCAAAGAACTGCTTTACTTCTTCTGTTGGAAGAGTCAGCTGGCCCGCGTGGAGCCCGCTGGGCCCACCCCAACTCTGGCGCACCAAGAAGCGGCGCCGGAGGCAGAGGAGGACGAGGTGGCAAAGTGGCAGGCACGCTACGGAGGATCCAGGCTTCTGTATACGATCAAGGAGGAGGAGAGAGAGGGCGAGAACTCCTCGGAAATGGAAGCGACAAATAGAGGTAGCCGGGGGATTCGTTTGGGAGATGTTTTGGTGATTAGTGTTCTCAGTGAAGTGGAGCAGGATCAGAGTTGTCCTGACGATGATCTGTCCGAGGAACCGACGCCGTTTCAGACGCCTTCCGAGTCGCCTCCGTATTATACTCCTTCGCCGTCGCCGGGCTGGAATGTGGCTGCGATAATGTAAGCGCTGATCGGAGGGCAGCGCTTGTGACTTCTAATTTTGTTGCTTGATGACTGGGATTTGTTGGGGGAAAGGTCAAAAAAGTCCTATAACTTTTAAAAATTTTCTAAGTAAGTTCTATATCTTCACAATTTTCTATTTAAGTTCTATATCTTTGAAAGCGTAATCTCTATCACTTCTATAGCCAAAAAATTTGATAGAAATCGTAAGTGGTATATAACTGACGTTAAAAACAAGGTAGAAATATCAAAATTAGTCATCTAACATCAAAACTTTTCTAATTAAGTTAGCAGATCCTTATTTTCTCATAATTAACCCATAGGTTCACAAGAAATATAGAACTGTGTAATTCTAATTGAAATGTACAAGTTTGGTTATTACTTTTGTGACTAGAATTTTTAAAATATGTTAAAAATAAACCACTTCTTCTTCTTCTTCTTCTTCTTTTCTTTTTTCTAAATAACTATTATATTTACTATGTTTTGAGACCATTAATCGCCATTACATCAATGAAATATACCATGAGAATAAGGGATATCATGTCACTTGAGCCATTTAAAAACTAACACTTTATCTATTTAACAATCATTTTAAGATTTTTTTAGAAAGTAATTAATTATTTATGAGTTATCAAACTTAAAAATAAAATTTTTAAAATATTTTTTTAGTGTATTAAATTATAAAATTTTAATTGATGTATAAGTCAAATGAAAAATTAAAAAGATTAATTAATAATAGTATATTAAATAGCTCATTACTTAATATCTCATAGCCAATTTTGTAATATTTCATTGCGTATATATTTCATTGTACTTTTGGATTCCATGACATGATGATACAATCTTCTTCACATAAATTCTTTATGCTTTTATATAAGCTTGAAAGAATAAACTACAAAATTTTGTAAAATGAGCTATAAGTATAATAAAAAAAGGATATATATATATATATATATATATATGTATATTTTCAATAATAGTGTAATGATGATGAATTTGCTAATGATGAAAAAATGGATTTATAAACTAATGAATATATAGATAAATGGGAAGATTAATTAATTATAAAATTTTGAGACAGTAGAATCAAGCCATCAATGTCTGGATTGGGATTGAGGTCATTCAACTCACACTTTCTTGTCAGAACATGATCTAGTGGTTTCTTGGCTAGACGTTTTTTGTTTCTCTTTCCACTAGAAATTCTCCATTTCCAAATGCTTTGTACGTTTTTTATTTTTTGATCATAAAAATGTTATCTTTTAAAATTCTGAATTTTTTTATTAGAAAGTATGAAAATTGTTCCTGGTTCTTCACTCTCAAGAAAAAAGAACAAGAGAAAATACAATGGATTTATACTTAAATGACAACAGCAGCAGAAGAGAATATTTAAAGTTCTAGGGGTGAGTTGTAAGAAAACAAGAAATTGGTGACTTAATTAGTAAATTTATGAAGTTAGATGACTAATTTTGACATTTTCTCTTATTTTTAACATCCATTATCTACCATATAGGATTTCCGACAAGTTTTCCGGCTATAGGATTAATAGAAATCATGCTTTCAAAGATATAGAACTCAAATAGAAAATCATGAAGATATAGGACTTACTTAAAAAAATTGTAAAAGTTATAGGACTTTTTTTTTTTAACCTTTTCCCGGGATTTGTTTGTGTAGAGGAATGTTTATTTTGTTTTCCATGTTCTTTAATTTTTTTAAGCAAAAGCAACAAAATTTGCCATCAGTAGCAGAGTTTGATGCAAATTTACCACAAATATTTGTTTTGATCGCATATCTGCTATCAATGTTATTTTTTTCTTTTTAAACTTAAAGCCAATTTATTTTATCTTAAGTCAAGTTAATACAAAATGACTTATTTTTATTTTTATTTTTTTTATTATGAAACTAATTTTATTTGAAACTAGTATTATGTAGATGTAATAGCCCATTTAAAAGCAAAGTCTTAAGATGTTATTAATTTTTTATTATTTTTCTATTTTTAGTCATTAAAAAAGAAAAATTCATAAAAATTTAATAACGTCATAAAAATTCTATTTTTAATGGATTATTACACATGCATAATATTAGTTTTCAAATAAAATTAATTCTGAGTAAAAAAAATGTAAAAAAATAAATAATTTATTTTAAATTAAATTAACTAAAGTTAAAATGACTTGCTCTCAGAATAAAGACAATAAAAGAGAAAAACTGCATGATTTAGTCTCCAACAAATGAGAATAAGTCAAACCAGGAGCCTTGAAAGCTTGAAAGGATCTGATCTCACCATTGATTCTTGTGACAGAAACTTACCCTTGTCTGACTTTTGCAATTCATGGATACTGTGGGAGAAATTGATGTCGCTTAGCAAGCAATTGGTTATCACTTGACTAGACTCTCTTATTTTTATGAGATTTGGTTTCCTCTGGCATAGCAACACGATCAACCTTGTTTATGACATTGGTATTAAATTTTTAATTTTTTTTAGATAAATATGAATCATTCGATTAATCTGAAAGAACAGAGTCTAACCACAAAGGGTATGGATAATACCAGTAAAGATATCCAACAATTCAAAGCCATACATATACAATAGAGTATGCATAAGTGTTTAAAGTACATGTAACGAAAACAAAAGGGCAAGACTAAAAAGAACTAGCTAAAGCTTGATTGTTTATCATCTTTAGAGATAACATGACTGATCAACTTCCTTTTATTTTGATGCTTGAGTTGAAAAGATCAATGGATATTATGATCCATATCCATCTTTGAAGAGTCAGCAGAAGGTGCAGGATCCCTGCATCGTTGTCCCTCGTGAACTTTAGGTTTTTTGAAGAATTACTTGTTATCATCTCTCTTAAAAGGTGACTTTTGCGTGTACAAAACTAAGTTCTAAGGCCTATCAAGAGATTGTAGTCTTTGTCTTAGACAATCTGAACCTCTATGCAGAGGATTTCCACACTTGAGACAAATAGATTGCTTTTTCTCATGAGAAAAACTCAACCAATATCCCACATCATTGGAAAATGGAACCCGGACTCCTAACCTGTAGGCACTTGGAAGTTTAGAAGTATCAAGAGACACGGAAGGCCATAATTGTGTTTTAGTTGGCCATAAGGGAAGGAGAAATTGCCAGTATCTTCTACTCACACACATTTAGCTTTTGTTGGAGAACCTGATTTGAACAGTCCAATTATTCTATCTTCTTCTACATTCTCCTGCAAAATCCCAACATGAAGAAGGTGTTCTTCCTTTGCTTTAGCTAACTCCTCAACCATGCTCAAATTATGAGCTTCCAAATTCTTGGTTAGAATCTCAGCTTCCTTCACCTTTTTGTCACGCTCTTGTTCATAAGCTTCCAACTTTTCAAACATTGTTTTATCAACCTGATTAGTGAGAGCTTGAAACGCAATAGGGTAGTGTTTCTTTCCCACTCTAAAGAGGATATCTCAGAAATCGATTGATTTTCAGCAATGGTTATTCATCAAAGACGTTCGGCTTCAAAGAGATGAAGTTCAGCCATAAATTGATCTTCGACTTCATCCCTGAGGTTAACATTGGCAAATTAAGCCTTTTTGGTGATCATAACCCTCTGATGGAGACTCAAGAAAAGACTGATCAAAAGAAGAATCCTTAAAATGTTGTGCCCACTTCACTTGAAGATGGACCGACAGGGGAGATCTTTTCGTGTTGTTAGAGGAAAGAAATCCTTTTTTAAAAGGCCGAACATTTTAAAAACTCAGACGGACAAAACAAGACAAAGGGAGGAGGACCACAACCTAAACGAGAAAACCTCAAAATAGACCTCACCACACAACTAATTGCTAGCACAACGTAGCAGCTAAGAGACAACACAAAGAGAACGACTAGATAAGGCTAATCTGAGGGCCGTCACAAAGTTGAACTCGAGTAGAAGGCAAAGCAAATAAAAATTAAAAAAAAAAACAGGTACATGACTGGCAGAAATAGAAATGTAGTTGGGTGACAACGCAATACAAAATAGGGAAAATAAGGGAAGGGATAGGCTCCCAAACAATAACAGGAACTAAATGGGGGAGAAGAATACAAAGTAAAACAATAACAAACTAATAGCAGATCAGATTGCGGAAGAGCAAAGAGACAAACTAAATACTTAAATGAGTTGAAAGAAATCAAACATTGGGCAGAGAAAGCAAAGACGGGGCATAAATCAGACAAACCCCTAAATTTTGGGTGAGAAAAAAATTCAGGGTAACAAAACAAAATAGGAAGAAAAATAAAAGGGGAAAATTAATACGGACTCAACTGGCAGATTAATTAGAGAGGAGAAAGGGCTACGATCGGCAATGATGATCGTCATTGGCTTCGCTCATCATTATTGGCGAAGAAGCTTTTATTCTTAGCTGGGACTGAACCGATGAATCAATCATAAATGTTACTTGACTGTTAAGTTAGTGAGCTCCTCTAAATACCGGTCATGTCGTCCATAACTGATGGCCAACTGTTGAGGCTTTTCCTCCTACTACTTCAGATCAAACCTCAGTAATCCTTTAATGGCTTAATTACATTAGGGCTTGTTAGAGTTAACACTTAAAGACTATCAAAATCAAAAGCCAATCTTGGGGTTCAATTCATCTCCAACTCTCATGATTGATCAAGGGTGGGTAGCAACTAATCGTTACATGGAGATATCAAAAATAGAAATCCTAAAGATTGATGTCACGTGGAACTGTACCTTGTCATACCTTTTTCAATAGATTGCATGGCAACAAAGGCACACTCCACTGTTCATAATATCTCTCACCATCACCTATTGCTCCATCATTATTACAAGAATCATTCCAATTTAAATTAGTAGTACTTTAATTGTTTGTGTTCGTGTTCATTTATTAATAAACGAACGAATGCGAACAGAGAAGTTGTGTTCGTTTATTATTCGTGTTTGTTAAAAATTAAATGAACGAACATGAACATGACTAGTTCATGTTCGTTCAGTTTATTTATAATCCTATCAGTTTGGTTATTTTGTTAGAAGTTGGAGACCAAGTGTGAAGTTTGTCACCTCAGATATGGTGGTAAAATATAAAAATGGGGGGTAATGAGACATTTGCTAAAAATTATGAGGACCAAATGTGCACTCATTACATTTTTTTTTTGGTTTTGCCAATCTTTTTCCTTATTTTAAAACTATGGCTTAAATGCAACATTAGCTCTTTAATTTTACTTAAATGACATAGTTAGCTCTTAGATTATGAGTTAACTTATTTTAGTCATTGAACTTAAAAAACCGCGTTAAATTCAAAATTTTCAAATAAGTCATGTTAATACCTAATAGAAGTGTCAACACTGTTAAAAAAATATGCATTCTTCTACTTGTTTTTAGTGTGAAATTATAAACATTTCTATCTTTCAATTATTTTATTCTACAAAACTACAATTAGTATATTTCTAGGTAATTCACCTTAAAAAGCGGGAGACAACCCTTTAGTTTTTCAAAAATTAACTAAATATCTTTATGTTTCACTTGAAAAGTGATAGTAATATTTCTCATTCAAAATTCATTTTGAAGTTTCTAAATAATTTTAAAGACCTATTCAGTCTTAAGTTAAATATAAAGCATATATATTTTAGTGATTATAGAAATACTTTATTTTGAAAATCAATAAAGTTTGACAATTTACTTCAAATTAAACCAAAGGTTACTTGAGGTAATATTTATTTGTATGTATACTATTAGAAATTAACTAAAATAATTTTTATTTAGATTCGTTACTAAAACTCAACCTCGTCACTGTTTCACTGTATCACCAACGCCACACTCCACTCTTCTCTGTGCCATTCAGGCTCATCTCCCGAACCAAAAAACTTGGTTCCACCACTAACTGTGAAACACATGTACTGAAATAGTGACAACAAGCAAGAGGGTCAAACCCTTAACAAGTCTACCTCCCCTCTTATTTCTTTGCGTACAAAAAAAGACAGAGGAAAACAGAGGTTCTGGTTACAGGGCAATTCATTTAATGGGTGCAAGGGCAAGACCGAGCTAAAGTTGGTTGCTTTGCGTGTGCCGCTCCCCAGGATGGGTGCTTCCAGGGACTCTATGCAGGAGAAAGTACAAGCTAGGTCGTCAGACACTAGCCAGCTTTTTGTGTTCTTGATTATACTTCATTGAAGAAATCCATCAAACACCTTAAATGCACATCGTTCCTAACTGCAAAGTTAAATTATATACAACATTATTGTACATGTTTTTGCTCCACTGTAAGCGTCTTCAACTTGGCTTAGACGAACAGTTCTCATCACCTCTCCGATCTCCATCCATCTTTTCGCAATCACTTGTGGTTGTCGTGTCTTCTTTTTCTTTTTTCGTTTTGTCTTTCCAGCAGAAGCGAGTTTATCCGCAACAAATGGTGCGTCCCTGCAGAAAAAAAAAACACAGAACGGACCAAATAAATGGCACTTATGTTTGTTCGCCGGCTTCCAGCCAGAATAGCCGTTACTTTTGGGACTGAAATTAAATGATTGATAAAAATTTAACAATATGTATGTTCAAAATACCGATTTTGAAGGCTTTTTCTGTCATTATGCCTCTTACAAGGGTCTCTAATCTCTTTCAGACAGATGGAGAGAACCAGAGAAAAGACATTTGTCATGTTCAAATGGATTGATGCATGATTCTATGACCTAACAAGCGACCGAACGTAAAAGGGCAAAATCTAATCAAACCTCAAACTGGCTGGCTAAGCGCTCTGTCCACTCACTTCTAGAAGCCCTATTTTTTTTTCTCTAAATTTTATCCTCTGTGTGTTATGATAAAATTATTCTTGGAACAAGGACGTAGCAATAAGTTTACCTGTAAAGTAATCATTCATTGATTGCACAGTTATCCTTATGTTTGTATACCCCTTTCAGTTGTCTAAATGGTAAATGTAAAACAGTTAAAATAATATGACATCATTAGAAAACCAAACAAAAAAAAAAAAGACGGATACATAAATTTCTACAAAGCGATTTGATTACCAAAATTTTAAAAAATCTAATTATTATTTTTTAATATTTAAATTAATGATAACAATTTGCTATTTTTAATACAAATGTTGAACTTTTACTATTAGCAAATGGGGGTAAAACAATAGTATAACAAATTACTCCCTCCGTCCCAGAAGTTTTGATACATTTGACTTTTTATTGTATTTTGACTTAATTTTATTCATATTATTATTTATTAGAAAAAATAAAAAAAATATATTTAGAAACTACATATATTAAATTATCATTCATATACAAAGATTTTTTATTTATATATTAAAATGTTGAAAATAAAAAATTATAGATTAATTGTCAAAAATAAATGGAGCAAAATTTTTGGGACGGAGAGAGTAAATGATTATTATAAGAATAGATTTGTTATATAAAATAAATTCTCAACAAAATTGATTCCATTTCACATGGTATACAAAACATATCTTTATGATTATTATCAGTATACCTTACAATTTTGATTGACGATAACTTTTCCTCTTCTCCTAATTAAAACTTTCAGTAACGAAATATTTCAATTCCAAAAGTTATACTATACAAGCAAAATTGTCTTCCTCAACATTTTTTTGAAGGAAAAAATCACTACTAAATCACCAACGATTCATTATTTATATATATAAATAAGAACAAAGTATAGAGTAACCAAAATTTGTATCTAGATGCCTCTAAGTCAAGGCATGAGGAAGCCTCCACTCTCCACATCTACCTGCTCTACAGTAGTCCTAATAAATTATAAAAACAAAGAAAAAGGAAAAACCAGAGACAGAGGACACATATATCTATACCGAATGAATTCTATTTTTTTTTTTTTTTTTTTTATTTTACTACTACCCAATGATTTTGACTTTGATTGCAACTCGCAGTAGTTTGTTTCTGCGCAGAAACAAACTACAGGGAATTACAACTCCACCCAAATTCATCAGTAGTAATCGACATCGCACTTGGTGGTCTCGGCGATGCCGGGTCCGGAAGAACTGATCGGAACCTTCAAACCACACTTGATCTTAGGCTTAAACCTGCCGGTCTTGACTAAGCCCAACTTAAACCTAACCCTCAAATACAAATTGACGTCAATATTGTAGACCCCAGCGTCCTTCTCCTTGTTGAAATCTGTTTTTCCCTGGCTCCCAAGCACCAGCAGATTCTGACCCTCAAACGCCGGCCGCAGGTAGCTGGTGTTCTTGTGGCCCTGATAAAACTGCGTCAAGGTAACGGCGTCGAACCGGACATCCTGGTAGAAGGCGCGGGCCTCGATCCTGTCGTAGTAGATTCCGATCCTCTTGTTGGGGTTGCGGACGGTGATGTTGAGGGCTAGGTTGTAGTGCAGGGTGTCGTTGCCAGTGAAGTTAAACTGGGTGAGCGACACATCGGTGACATGGAACTTGACCTTGTTGGGACGCAATATGAGCCAGAGAACGAGGACGACGATGCCGATGATGACGAGGGCGGTGACGAGGAGCTGGAGAAGAAGCTTGAGGAGGCAGCAGCCACAGCAGCAGCTGCTGCGGGGGTGGCCACGGCGGTGATATGTGCGCGGCGGAGGAGGGATTGAGGGGCCGTAGTAGGCGCCGTTCAAGTGGGGGGACTTCTGTGCCATGAATGGAATATTCAGGAATCAAGAAGTTAATGGGAATTATGGTGGCCGAGGTACAGATACACAGTTTATATTATATATATACAGAAGTTGGGGAAGGCCATTCGAACCAGGAGAGAAAGGCCGCGTCAATTGACGCGGTTGCTTAGGGTTTAATGTTTTGGGCCGCCTTATTTTATTTTCTATCAGTATTAACACGATATTATAAATAAGTTTGTATACTCATTTTTAAGAATTCTTATATAGTAGTGTTTTTTTCTTAAGTTGTCTAGTTACAATTTTTGGAAAAAAATAGAACAAAAAAAAACAAAAGTTGTATGTTTGCCGGGTAGTTTAAAAGTCAATGCTGGTTACACTTTTTAAGTTGTGTGCTTGTGGGAATATGAAACCGAAAATGGAGTTTTTATTTTTTTTCATGCGGTGAGGTTATACTGGTTTACCAATACATATACGACTATGGTTAATAAATACTATGAAGATTGTACTGCACAACAAAATGGGAAGCAAAACAAAAAATATGAACATGCATTATCTAGTTGTATCCCGTTTAAAATTTGATTTCTCTAAGGCCGGTTGGTTTCCCTTGGGAAAACCCGTTTAATAATAACCTTGATTCCCTTGGTGGTCTGTGCCTTATGGTGGTTATTAGGTTTACTTAATTAATCATTCAAGGAATCAAGGTTATTATTAAACTTAAAGTCTTGCGTTAGTGCCAAACTTACAATTAAGTGCATGGGAAAGTCTAAGGACTTGAGCTTTTATTGCCAAATGAAACTTATAATTTCTTCTCTAATTCATAAAAAGTCCTTTAACATGATCCTAAATATCCAAAAAGAAAAAAGAAAACAGTAGTGTTCAACTCCCTTATGTACCAAAAACAAAAAAAAAACAACAAAAAACAAAGAAACTGTTAGAGAAGTTCACCAACCCTGCAGTTTTGTTTAAACTACCATTATTGCCTTGTAGTTTCAACTCGAATTTTTATAAGATGAATCGGACGGCCAAAATCAACCTTACATAAATGCTACTCATAATACATTGACGAACCAAGAGAAAAACATACAAGAAGAACGCCGCCTCCAAAGTTCATGTAAATCTGGATTAGGCGTCCAGTGGAATGGGTTTCGTTCAGAACATGGGAATGGGCTTGGGCCGCTTAGATGAAGGAAATCTGGCCATTGTTGTAACCGAACCTCTGCTGGAAATTTTACGGAGATTTTTGTATGGGTGCGGCAATGCTCAAATATAAAGCTTCACAGGAGATGTTGTATGTGTTGCGTATTTGGAGTTCCCATCTTATATGGCTTGGACAAATGAGATTTATAGCATTTATAAGTTACATATTATAGGTGGACTATATAGGTAAAGAAATTCATAGTTGGGTCATTGGTATAATATGATTCAGAGCAGTTGAGCGAGTCTGATTTACCTTTTATGTGTAAAGTACTATGAGGTATATTTAGTCTAAGTTGAGTTTTTTGTTTATTCCAATTTAAAATTTTCCCCTTATTTGGAAAATCCACTTTTCACGTTTTAGTTCCTAACTTTTAATTCTGACCGGTAAGCCTAACATTCATAAAATCTTAAGCAAAGATTTTATCTTATCTACTCCCTAGCCTCTATAATGTAACAATTGGCCTCCTGATCTATTGTATATAAATACATACCCTGGCCACTTCACTCGTTTCTTGTCCACAAGTTGCTCTCTCTTCTCCCTCAAAACAATTCAACTCTCTATCTTTGTTTATTCAAGTTGCTTTTGCTGATTTTTTAGTATTTCTGTTATGAGTACATGAAGTACAAAAAAAAACTTACCAGCTAACCAGGCCCGTTGTTAACCTTTAATTGCTCACTTAGGCCTTAGCTCATAACAATATACTAATCTAATTAATCACCATTTGTAATTGTGGGCCATCCGCAGTAAGCGGACGATGCTTCGTCGTCGATAACCCGCACTCATTTTTTCCTGTCATCGTCTCCTTTTTGCCTCTACTTTCCAAAAGTAATCAGTTCCTTGATAAAACATGGGGTTAATACCGCTATACGTTAAACTTTGTTTATTATTTTAGTTAAAGATTTAAAATATACACTTTTTCCTTTTTTTTTTTTACACTGCTCGAAAGAAAACTTCGACGATCCTAATTAAAATATTAAGATAGTCATCTTCTAAAAATGTCAGTAGTATTTTTCTGTACGGAGAAAAAAATTGATAATTTTAATTATATATTAGCTTAAAAATATAAGCACACTAAACTTAGCGACAGGTGAAAATCATACAGTTTAAATTAAAATTTTAAAATTTTTTAGGACAATGTAAAAGAAGGTAAGAGGATTCTTAAACCTTATCAATAATTATAGTATTAATTAAAGTTTAGGGGTAACTGTAAGTAACCCTAAGCATGCATAGTAAGAAATATATTTACAGATGTATATAATGCGTTGATTTTTTTTATACAAAAATAGACAATTATTTTACGCGTGCATAAGCATGCAATAAAAATTTTCCTATCTCTATCATTATTTATTTCACAAGGTTACTCCTATAATTGTAGAATCACAGGAAGACCAAAAACGAGCTAAACGAAGTGTGAAGTTGGAATGATATATACGATAAAAAATTATTAACAAATACGTGCCTAAATTTGTGTTTTGGACTAACAGCATTGGTAATAATATCTTTTTTCCTAAAGGAGATTGATACTTTTTGGTCACCTTTATAAGATTTAAAGAAGGGGATTGATACTTTTTGGTCATCTTTATAAGATTTAAAGACGTCTCAAATCATAATTAATTCTAATGTTGGATCTTTTGTAGCTATCATGTGCATGCTTGCGCACAACTACATAATTAAATTACGGCATTGATTATAGTACACACACACAAAAAAAAAGTTTGAAAATATACTACCTTTTGTTGACGGATCTAGTTAGAGTATAACTCTTAGTTTTCTCTCATAGCTGTGGTATTCTGTTAGGCTACATTTTTCTATGTATAAGTATACTACAATATTTTCCCTTGGATGATTACCAATAAGAAAATTTTGGGTTAACTGTAATTAACAAATTTAAAACGTCTTCGGCGACAGAATGTGCCAAAAAAAAAAAAAAGGAAATCGGAATGTGAAAAACAGGACATTAAGCAAACGTCTCAAGGTGTCTTCCTCGCGAAGAAAATGACATCACAACCTCCCATCACTTAACCCAATTTCCATCCACTAAAAGTATTTGCTTTTTCAGCCTCCTTTTTCATTTTATTTCCAACACATGATTACAAACTGCAAACACGTCAACATTTTCAGTTGCTGTTTTGCTATCTGGCCAATATTATCTCTTTTGATTATTATTATTATTTTCGTCAATAGCAAAATCTAAAATTCCTGCATTGCATTTCGAAAATTAAAAATAGAATACTCGTAGTAGTATCACGGATATGTAAGAATACTTAACGGCGTGTATGTTATCTCCGTCTCCTCCCGTTCATGCCCGCGCCGCGCCCGCCGACTCAAACGCTGACTTTGCAGTTGCTGACCAACTGGTACTTAACAGCGTTCTCGCCCACGATGACTCCAGTGGCCCTGCTCCCGAACGTAATATACGCCGGACACCGGACGTACAGGTGGTACCTGCCGGATGTAAAGGCGCCGACTTTCCACCTGACGCGGCCGTCGATCTTGATGTTGAGGAGTACGGCGCCGTTCTGCTGGTCGAGGCGGAGGCTGGCGGAGTTGTAAGGCGCGATGGGAACGGCGTTTCCGATGAGAAACGGCGACCAGATGTTGACCTCCTTGTGACCCTGGTAGGTCGGGGGGATACGGGTACGGAGGGTGATCTGCTGGTTGTGGTAGGTGGCGTAGGCGTCGAGGCGGTCGTAGTAGACAGAGATGTCGTCGTTGGGATTGCGGGAAGCGAGGGTGATCTGCATGGTGGAGGTGAGGAAGTTGGGGCTGGAGGCGTTGAAGACGTAGACGGTGACGTCCTGGAGGACGAAGCGGGGCTTGGTGGGGCGGAGGACCGCCCAAATGATGAGGATGACGATGAGGACTATGAGGAGGAAGATGAGGATGCCGGCGAAGATGCGGCGGAGGATCCTCCGACGCTTGTGGCAGTGGTGCTCGCACTCCTTGACGGACATGGTGGCGCCGGCGGAGGAATGATAGGATCAATCACGAATTGGATAATAAATTGGCTTGTTTGATTGAAGAGAGAGTTTATGGAAAGAGAAACTGAGAGCGGAAGGTAGAGAGAAAGAGAGAGCGCCTATCTGCTTTTGTGAATATTCACCTTAGCTTGCGATGAAAGGGATGTAGTTTGTACTCATATAGAAAGGCAAATTGAATGGGGGGGGGGGGGGGGGGGGGGGGGGGGGGGGGGGACTTTATTGATTAGAGTCTAATGCAATTCGCACTAATTAGTCTTCAGAATTAATACCCCAAAATGTATTTTCTTTAATTTGTTCTATTAATCTAACTTTTTAATTAGCGGTTATTTAGAAGTGACAATTGTGATTTTACGTAATGTTAATCGGTTAAGTACATATACATCATTGGACATAATAGTTAAATGGTGATGTGTGGGTGGGTGAGGCAAGGACGAGCTAGGAGCAGTATTGTAAGTATGATTAGTTAGCTAAATTTCAACACCTAAACAAAAAACAAATTGATTAATTATCTAATGGCTTGAGAAGATTCCTATCTTGCCCATATGGCTCTTATGTCCCTTTTAAATTTTTGGCTGCTTGTGCTATCGAATGATGGTGGCAAAGGAATGGTGGAGAGTGATTGTATTAATTTGATGATGATAATTGGAAATTAGGCCCCAACAGGACAGGAAGCATAGGTTGTTCAACACCTGGTAGGCTTAATTGGATCCCTTTTTCGCATTGCTTTCAGAGCCAAGGTTGCTGCGCTAACAAGTGAACCTGGGATCGTTGCGTGCATGTTAATATCAAGTACTAATAATATGACATGACACTTCATCAGAAGTCATAAAACTTCATATATGTTTCTATTTTAGCCGTAAAATTTTTTATTATTCTAAATAAGTTGTAAGATTTTGAAATTCGTATAAAAAATTAGTCATAAGACTTTTCATTTTTCTAAATAATTCCTAAAACTTTACAACTCTGTAAACAGTTATTTATAGAACTGATCACTCTTTTAAGCCATTTTTTTAAATAAATTTAAACTATTCTATAACTATCATTCAATAAGTTTCAATTGTGAAATAATTTTTTAACAGTGCATGAACCATTTAAATTAACTGTTTGTTTTTCTGTAAATTATTTTACTGTTCGCTAGCTATATTTCATTAAGTATAGGACTAATTATTAAAATTCTAACAAAGTTTCAGAACAGATATAGGAAAAATTAAAGATTTTAGGACTTCAACAAAAAAGTAGGATAAATTTTAAAACTAAAAATGCACTTTTCCCAATATTAGTACTTGATGATGATACTTCAAATTATGAGCGTCTGATTTTGGGATGAGAAGGTACTTGAAACTCTGCTGCAACTTCCCAAGTCTCCACCACCTCTGTCCGGCAGGCAAATCTAAACCCAGTACCCCAAAAACCACCAACCTTGTACACAGTATCAGTATTACTGAAGCCTCTACGTGCCGCTTACTAAGTTAAAATTAATCATGCTATTCATTTTATACTAATACTATGTTAATACTTATTAATTCTTAATTAAGCAGGCAGCCACTGGCATATACTATATGAAGATAAGGGTGAATGATGGAAGGTTGGCTCCAGCCTTGCGATTGACGAAAGTGATACACCCTTGTCTTTGTCTTCATTCTTCATATGCCCACTACCATCTAAAACTGCCACTTCACCCTCCTCGCCTTCCCCAAATAATTAATTAATAAGCTACCTTCCATCATCTCCCATGTATTTGTTAGGTCATTCCAACTTTATGCTTCTTTCATCTTTTTAATTATTTTTCCTTTTTAAACATCTATACCTACCACTGGTATTTAATCCATCAAATTTCATCGTTATATATCTGTCATATGTACCATTTTCCTTCTAAAAGTGATAGAGTGTAATCTGCGAGAAAAAAAATCATAATAGAACATTGCCTAAGAACATGATAGGCTTCTTATTTTACAAATTGCGGAGCGAGTTGGTGAAACTGCTGCTAAATACAAAACTGCAGGCGAATGGGGGAAGAGAGGGTGGAAGATAGCAACTGATGCAGATAGGATTGGGAAAATGACTAATTCACTAGCGGAGATAAAAAAAAGGAAAAAAAAAATTAGGGATAAAAAATAACAAAAAATTGGAAAACATGGCACACCCTCTCCAGCTTAACCCTGTCATTGAAATTTACAATGGAGTAAACAATCTTAACTCTTTAGAAGAGATCTACCTGGTCCGTTCAGTAAGAATACGACTGCTTCTACTCACCATTCATCGCCTTTGATCATTCCATGTTTTACCCTCGAAGAATTCGTTCAGCATCCGCTCGAGATCCTCAGGGGAGTACCTTATGTACTTCCCAGGGTTTTTTCCATTCTCAATCTGAGGCCTGTGAAGAGAGAAACAAGGTCAGATTAGTTCCACAAGTGCTGAAAAATTAACAATGTGTGGGAAAAGATTCCGCAGATGATGAGAGAACGTGCCCAAAACGTTTGAGAAATGATCTATAGGCAGGCAAAAGGACTTCAGCAACGGCCAGCCTCAGTGATTCCCGCAGCTCACTGTCTGGAACCGTCCACTGGGATTGCCTTTGGTGAATCTCCTCGAATTGAATGTTAAAAGTCTTGAACCTGTCTTTTACCATTGCTCGTGAAAGTCCAGCCCCGCTGTCGCCCCCCTGAACAGTCAGACACTGCAATATCTGCACAACTAAAACAGGAGCAACTTAGCACAGCATCCTAGCCATGCAACAGGACAAATACTTGGTAAGAAAACCAAACCGAAAAAAAAACGAAGAAGATATTGAATCTATATCTGCCGCTCTTCATTATAAACCTCCTCACACTTGCATGCGTTGGGGTGCAGAAGCTATTGAACCCGAAATTCAGAGGTTAGAGTAAGCCATATCTAGTTTTTCATATTTTCAGTATCTGCAAATAACATAGTGGCTAAAACACTCATAATTCTAACTTTTCCTTTCTCCCAACATGATCAACAGCATCATGGAGTGGCTGGTGACAATACCCAGTTTTCCTTAGTATGTCAACCAAACTCTACTGATAGAGTTATTGTGGCAATCCTACCAAGTTGTAATACATGATTCTAGGCTAGTTGATGCCAAGCAAACAAAGGTTTAGTTGGTGCAGTCCATTGCATGCTATACATGCAAGAGATATGCTAGGAAAAAAAAAAGCCAGTAATCAACAAGTGCAGTAATGCTTTTATTGTGGCATGGAACATAAAATGGATAAAATCTACTACTATTCGCTCTGTACTAGAAGAAACAAGGTGAACAGGAAAATGGAGATGATTAGGGAAAAACTGAACCTCAATAGCAAACAAATGAATCAGTGCCAACCATTTCAATAGGATAATGATTTTATCATGAACATTATCTCTTCAAAATCCAGGCATCAACGCCAAATACTAAAGACTTGTGATCGTCTAGATGTGTCCTACGAAACAAGTTTATCAATAGGACCAAACATCATCATCAAAACCAGGGATTGGATAAATGGATAAACCTTTGCCCAGGACACCCTTTTGTACTGGTTTGCATGCTGCTGAACAATCCGTCGGTGTATTTGAACCCAATCATCACCCAACAAATCATTGGCTTCTGACCTGTGGACAAACATTAACAGTTGAGGACAATCACCTTCATGACTCCCCATTACCACAGGTATCTTTTAACTACGAGATAGCGAGACGGGAACAAAAGCTACATGCAATTGCACACCTTCTAACAGATCTCACAATGTAGTGAATGTTGTTCATAAGAAAAAGTTGAGTCAAAGAAGGATCCCTATACTGCTTGGACTTTCCATCAAGGTTAGTCTGCAGAGCCTGCATGATCCTTGTTGTAACAGATCCCAACTGAGCTTCTGGATCACCCTCATCAAACTCTTGAAAGAGTTGCTTCAGTGTTGATTGGTAGCTGCTCACATAAAGAAAGCAGCCGTAAATCATGCATAATGTCTGGATGGCATTCAAGCGTGAGAAAATACTTGAAGAAAACTTATAAGAAAAAGGTGGATAATTGGTCTCAAGCACTGGTCTGTGTATAAACTAGCAGGAGAAAACCAGTTCTGAATGGAAAGGATTATTGGAAATACCAATATACAGGCACTATTTCTGATCATCAGAAGAAAGACATGAGTTTGAAAACTAAAACGGTAGTAAAATCAGAATTGTAATACTTACTCAAATAGAAACTTCACATAATTTATGACATAACTAGTTAAAGGATGAACAGTTCCATCCATAACAGCAGTTCTAGTGGCATCTTTCTCAACAGCCTCCTCAAAATCTCCAAAGGTCTCTTGAGCTGTCTGAGCTAACCTTTTTGTCAAACTTGATGCCGATTCTCGCATATCTGCGCAAGCTTTATCCGCAAATATTGATTCAATCTGGCTCCATCAACACAACCAGAGGGTTGAGCAACATGAGAAGGAGAAGGGAGAAAAGTGTGTGGAGAAAAAAATATTGGGTTTTGAAAGTTAAGGACAACAATTTATATCCATATGCCAAGGGTCTACCATCACTTAAACGAACATGTAGATAAGGATGACCTAATCACAGTCCTGGAACATAAGATAATGCTAGTGTCACGATTCATGCCACCTCTTGCCCTTAGATATGCAAGTTCCTCACCATGTTATGTACTCCAAAACAAAAGAAAGATACAACTGTAGTGATGCTATTGCAAAGGTGAAAAAATTTCTTTTTCTCAAATATTTCAGTCTCACAGTTGAGAAGCTTTTGCAAATGAGAATATGTAAACAAGATAGAACATTCATAAAATCTTTACAGATTACAAGAAAATGAACATTCATTAAGAGGCTGAGGCCCAAAATGATCAGAATTAAGGCTTTACTAGTGCTTTGTATAATGGTGAGGCCTACTGACCCATAGCCAATTGGTTATGGTTGGATATTTTAAAACTGTGTTATTCCACATTGTTAAGTCCAAGGTTTTGTCAGTATTTTTATTTTCGCTAGGCCTTTCCATCTATTATCAATTGACTTTCTGTTGGATGCTTTAACATGGTGCCACTCCTAAGCTTACACATTGCCCTGTTTATTAGTTGGTAGTCCAATCGTCCTTATCATGGTCATTAAAGTCTTTTTTCAGTCTCATCAGCCTACACGTGAGGGGACATCTTAAGTGCTGTAATCAAGTGTTGTCAATATAAGAGATTTACTAGTGCTTTATATCTATGGTGCAGCCTCTTTAGCAATTGCTAATTGTTGTTAGGTTGAATGCTTTAACAAAAATGCTTGAAAAGGACCATAAACTAGGACCATACAGAAACATATGTTTCCCTGGGAATAGCACATACAGAGCAAATATTGACAGATTTCTTGCACTAAATAATTTAGTTATCACAAAATAAATGTGTTGATAGAAATTAAAATTATCATACCTCTGGATGTAATTCCCTCATTATCTCATACATATCCAAAAGAACAAATAACTTTTCTGGTGACCTCTTGCTTCTGGCAATGGCCTCTCCAAAACTAAGAAGTACAGCCATGCTATTTGAAGAAACTTCAGCAAAACATGGTTCCCTTAAAGAATCAATATCTGCCAGTATTTGATCACATATATTCTTTTCTGCAGCAAATAGCAGTTTGACCTATGGCGATAATTGCAATATAGTTAAAAAGAGTAAAGGAAACACTGAAATAATGTTTCACGTGAATTCTTACAGCAATCCGCATATAATGTATCCAATTTCCAATCTTAGCCTCCAAAACTTCCCACTGCATTCTCTGGACATCATCTTTACTTAGTCTCTCCACACCAAGTTTTTTTAGGCTCTGCTCCAGGACTGAAGCACGAGTATCCCTACCATTGACAAAGAATTTATAGTTGGACTTACTACGATTCAGAAAGTATACATATTCAGATGACAGAGAAGAGCGCAGAGAAGAAGCTTGAAAGAGAATGATGAGCCATCCATCTAGACAATCAAAATTTCTTTCTTTTTCCAGTAAAAGAGCATCAAGAAATTGAAGGAAAAAATTATCATTGTACAGGTTTTGAAATTTCCATACAATAGTATAATTTAATGACTTGAAAATTGTCAAACGTTTGAAATATGATATTCTTATTTTGATATAATTCATTGAAGTGAAAACTATTACACATACGAAATATGTAAATGTGGCAGTACCAAGTTCAATGCCTCAACTGTTAGAAACAACCACAAAAATTTTAGAGTCAGTTTATTTTAACTTAAGTCAATTGACTTGAAAATGACTTATTTTTATTTTTACGTCTTTTTATCCGGAAGTAATTTTCATTAAAAGCTAATATTATGTAGGTGCAATAATCCATTAAAAATACAATTTTTATAATTTTACTAAATTTTTATAAATTTTTCTAGTTTAATGAATTAAAAAAAATTCATAAAAATTTGACAGCATCAAGAAAATTTACTTTCAAATGGATTATTACATCTATATAATATTAGCTTTCAAATGAAATTGGTTTCAAGTAAAAAAGATTAATATCCTGGTAAAGAAGCTTCCTTACAACTACATTTTCTTGCTAATCGCATCATAAACAGCTATCCCAAAAACAGATGTCCATTGATGAAACTGGATACCAAGAACATAGACTCTACATTCCCTAGTTGTAGAAGCTTGCGCATACCACAAAAGATGCTTCAGAATTTTTCTCAACTCTGACCATTATTTTAGATTCTACAAAAAGTTACTAAACACAAACTCCAATAAAGGAATATAAGTAAAACTTGGAACAATCGGCCTGCGGATGAAACAATAAACAGGTCAAGAGAAATGAAAGTTCACCTGTAGATTCTAAAAGCTTGCTGCTGGTGGCCAGATTGAACCATTTGCTGGGCTAAATCATGTAGCAAAGGCAACACCCTGGGTGGTATAAGAGTTGGTGGTGTGTAGACAGCATTTAAGTTTTTGTTTGGATCATTATGACTCTTGTTACTACCATCACCTGGCTTCCGAGGTGACCCTGCTGATGGCCTTAAGGAGTCAGGAAGGCACTCTAAAAGGCGATCAGGTTCCACAGGTTTACTGAAATTCAAAAAAGTCAATTACTTGAAGGCATGTCTACCTGTCTAACCAGAAACATTGCTAAAGAAAACAACATCACAGTTGCTCACAACCTCCAGAATCCCTGATCCTAATATCATCAGGAGTAATGCACCTAATTAGTGAAGTTGCCAGGTCATGACTAGGATTGTAACAAAAACACTGCTAAAGAAAACTACATCACAGATGGACACTCCCTCCAGAATCCCTAATCATAATATCATCAGGAATAATTCATCTAATTAATGAAGTTGCGAGGTCATGACTAGGATTATAACGAAGGGAAGAGAGAAGAGGAGAGTTGCAAAGCTTTTACGAGCCATCAATTCCATACTAGGCTTCTTTATAACACACCCAAAGCACGCTTGTACATGCGCACAGATAACAAACAGTGTGAATGTATGAAAATAAGAACCTGTAATTTGTTAATAGCGTCCTGAACTCGTCTTCTAATTTTGAGATGGCTTTGGCAAGTAAGTTATTTGTGTGCGTGAGCACACTATCACTGCTCTTGAAACTTTTGTTGGTGTTGAAAAAATTAAGAACGCCCCGTAGCTGATCAATTGCTTCTAAGTAGCTTTCAAGATCTTCATGCGGCCCTCTAAGAATTTTCGCCTCTGCCTATAGAAAACATCAGCAGTGTATCAGCAGGAAAATACAACGGAAACTCTAACAATCAAGTGTTTCAAGAACAGCTTTCCATTATAAACTGATTGGAAATGGTTATCTCAGTTACTACTTACTTGTTAGTACAGCCAACTGATTAGTGATTATAGTCAGCTAAATACAAGATGTTCAACCAATAGGCGTAAACATTTACAATAATCGAGCCAATGTGTTTAAGAATAACTAGCAACTGGATGGAGAAACCGACCTTGCGAGAAAGATCAAAATTCTCCAAAATAAGCTCTGCTGCCTTCAGACTCTTATCAATGTTCTCATGAGCATTTCTAATCGAGTGCGTCCTTATCTACCAAAAGCCAATCCAAACAGAAATCAAAACAGAAACCTAGCAACACTCCTTACAAATCAAGCCATGAGCCAGCTAAATCATCAGCAACAAATTGAACAGAGAGCGAAATTCAGGAAATCTGAAAATTAACAATCACATTGCTGTGAGAACGAAATATTCTCGAGAAAGGAGAGAGAGAAAAGGGAGACCTGAGTGGGGCGCATGGCGGTCTCAAGGGCGGAGAGACGATGATCGAAGGAGCCGAGAATGGCGACCATGCTCTCGGTGATGGTCTGGCTCTTGTGGAGTGACTCGCGCACCAAGGTGGCTCGCTCGCGAAGCGCTTCCATCGCCTTGGGCACACCCATCTGGTGTTTGCTCGGCAAGAAAAACGAATTGAATTTGAATTTGGAAACGCGATTTCTCTTTTTGCCAGCAAAGCGAGAGATTTTGCGAGTTACGTTGTCGCTTTCGAGCGCTTATGTCGCTCCAGGTTGGGGGGACAGATTACAGAGAGGGGACGACAAATTACGAAGTCGTTATTTTGAAGCAACCCTTGTGAAGGGCCGTGGGTCCGGTCCAGGTCCTTTTTCTTTTCCCACAGGCCACAGTCCCAGATACCGTTAGCTACTTCGAATTGGCAAAAGATTCTTGAGAAAGAAAAACAGTTCCATGAAAATAAAAAAAGAAAAGTAAGGACTGTGATAAAAAGTTAAGGTAAAATTTTGAAACTAAAAGAGGAAAAAAAAAATAAAAACTTTAAGTATCAAAAGATAAATTATAGATTAAAATTTTGTGTTTAGAAAAAAGAAATAATATAAAAAAATTAATAATAAAAGATAAAAAGTGAAATTTCAGTGACAAAAGTAAGGTTTAATGATTAATTAATAAATAAATAATAATAAAAAATGGTCTTCAGGCTAATAAAGTAAATGTAAAGATTTCAAGAATTAAAAGTTTAACCATCAACTTAATAAAGAAAATAAGAAAATAACTGAAAGCATTAACTAAAATGAATTAACTTTGACCATACAAAAAAGTAAACAATTCATAGTGACAAAAGTTTTGTTTTAAAAAATAATAAAAAAAAACTAAAAAATGTGAAACAAAATCATTATGGTTGATTAAAAAAAACAAATCATGATTACCAAGATTTTTTTTTTAGAAGACAATAAATAAAAAAATAAAAAAAATTAGAGACCAAGAAAATAAATGAAAATATTTGGGGACCCGCACACCATAGCAAATATTTTTTGTAATAATTTTTAACAATAACAGTGCAAAATAAAATACGGTAGTGCTTTGAAATAATACATGTTTTTTTTAATTAAAAAATAATTCACTAAAAATTTTTATTTCTTATAAACTCAAAATCTAATACTATTTAATATCTATAAAAAATTTATTTTCAAATTTAAAAATTATAGACCAAATTAATTTATTAAACTATAGAGCTTGAAGTAAATAATTGATACTACAAAAATTAATAACCAATAATGATTAAAAAAATGATTGAAATACAAAACTATATTTAATATATTTTAATCAATTAATAGTCTAGTCATTAACTTAACAAAGGTAAAAAGAAAAGAAAGTGAAAAAAAAACTAACCAAAGCCGAATCAACCAAAACCAGACTAAAAGTAGTCAAATTATACTTATTAAAGTTTCATTTAAGAAAAATTAAATAAATAAAATCAATAAAAAAAGTTAGGATCAAGGCAAAAAAAACTTTAGGTATTAAGAATTTAACAATTGACTTAATAAAGAAAAAAATGGTTTAACTAAAAAATAAACAAATTATGGTCACTAATATCTTATTTTAGAATATAATATATAAAAAAAATAAAAAAAAAACCTAGTGGCCAAATGAGCAAATAAAATATCTAATTAAATAGTTATACAATTCGAAGATCAAAAAGCAAGATGGACATAACTCAGAACCTAAAATGAAAAAATTATAAAGTTAGAGACTGAAACAGCATTTTAACAAAAACAAATATGAGACAGACTAAAGCCAAGAAAATTACAACATCGGCCATCAGAAAGGCAAGCATCTTGCCAAAAGAGGATTCAACTAAAAAAAGAGCAAATCGCAACCTAAAAAAACAAAAAAAAAAAACGTTGAGTTATTCATCTACAATGATCATTGTTGATGAACAATGAAATCTCTTCCTCTTTTTGAATCTAGTATAATTAGTCATTAACCTTTTTGTTGGCTTTGTTCTAAAGAAAACTTTAATTTTGATGATGACAAATAATTTGTGTCAATATTTTTAATCTCACTTGTTTGGTCAAAATAAGGTTAATTGAAATTATGCTTAATTTCCAAGTGTGTTAAGTGTTTTAGAAGTATTAAGGAAAAATTGTCTTTGAAAAGAAATTAGTAAGTTATTAACTTAGGGTAATGTTTGAATCAAGTTTTGATTTTCAAATGACAAGTGTTTTGGAATGATTTTAAGTTTAACGCGTTAAAGTCACAGCTTAACAAGTATGTGTTTTACCTAAGTTTAGCTTGCTCCCAAGTTTTACACGTTAACACGTTAAACTGGGTTAATTCGAAGAATAAGTTTCCTGTAACTTTTCAAAGCTTCAGCTGATGTATTAAGACTCGAATTTAACCTGTTAAGTTGAAGTCTGAAGGCTTGGGTTCAGATGCTTCGACTGGCGCGATTTGAGTCAAGATTTGAAATGTGACGCGGATGAATCAAAAGATGCCACCTGGACACTATGACAGAACTTTTCATGCGCTGTCTCCTGTTGCTTTTGACCGTTGGAGAGAGAAGTTGAGTTTAACACGTTAAACTCAGAACTTAACACGAAATCTGGGAAAGCTGCGTTTTTGCGAAAAACAGAGCAACAGCTCTCCAGATTTTAAGGAAACTTTTCAGGCACTTCCAGCAGGTTTCCAACGTCTCTTTAGCTCCCATATGAGTATAAAAACATGGAGAAACACTTTGAAAACAACTCTTGGCAACTAGAAAAGAGAATCAATCATCAAAGAGCTCAAACTTGATTTTTGCCAAGAGCTTGTGCTTTCACTTGTATATCTAGCTTGAGTGCTATTGTGTGAGCTTGTGAGGTTGTAAACATTCAAAGTCTTAGAATCTCTTGAGTGTAGAGTGGTTTCTAGTGAGCCTTGAAGAAAACTAGAGAGTGGTTTCTAGTGAGCCTTGGAGAAAACTAGAGATTGGTTGGGTGTGAACCTTGAAGAAAACACCATTGTAATCTTGATCAAGAGATAGTGGAGGAAATCTCAAGTGGGCAGGCTTGAGGAGAGGACGTAGACTCCGGTTGGTGGAGTTGAACCTCTATAAATCCCGGTGCACTCTTTCCTTTATCCTCTTTTATTTACTTGCTTTTATTTGTGCTTAACATTACTTGGTTTGTTCTTGATCTTTGGTTGAGTGAATTTAGTTGTAAATTTTGATTTTGCTAAAGTTTTTAAAACAACCAATTCACCCCCCCTCTTGGTTGCACTTGGGCCAACACTTTTTTAAAGTTTGTGACTTAATTCGTTTGCTCATAAATATTGATGACCAAAAATTCTCTTGATCTCTTTTAATTTTGTATAAAAGTGTTTTTATTTTAAAATCATCCAAATGAGTCTTTCCTCTTCCTCATCCTCTCCAAGGCACCATGCAAAAGATGAGTCATTGTCAAGGTCATAGACACTTAGCACTCTTCATGGGGAGCATGAGTTTCAGATTGGCATTGTTAGAGTACAACCTTTCCTTTTGAACCTTTACTTTTCACCTTGAAATTGCATGCTTTTAGTAGTGATATTGTTGTAGATTATGGTCTTTGATATTCTTTTTGGAGGACTTAGGCTACAATTTGATTACTTTTAGATGTCTAACATTTTGAAATACAATGTTACTTGAATTTGAATCTTTTACCTAAGATGTTTCTTTGCGTTACCAATTTAACTAAGAATGTGGGACCTTTTTATCTCCTTTTGTTTCACCTTCAATCACGACTTTTTAGTACTTCATGATGAGTCAACATGTTTGCTTATTAAAAATGCAGGTTCTAATCATCCCTATCCGTCTTTCATGTTTCTGGGCTTTACGTTTCTAGGCATCAAAGTTGAGTTGTGTTCAGTAAGTAACTATTTCTGATTGTTGCTCAGCAATCAGCACTATGTTGTTTGGACACTAAAAATATCATCACAACAAGCTGGTTTTAGAAGCTGATTTTCAATAATCTTACAAAATATTTTAGTGATTAATTTTATTTGCACCTCTCCTATCTTTTCTTTTCTATTGGAGGCTATTTCTCTACTTTTGCGCATGTTGTACTCAATCAGATGCTAACCAATTAATAGCTATTGAACCATTTGAGAGAGAATGTATGTACCGTTGCCAAAGCAGAAAATCACATTCATACATTTTTTTTACCAGGCTGCATCTTCTACAATTTGTAGATCCTATTAAAAAAAGGCAAAGGTTTCAAATTTGCTACTAATGTTCAGGCACGGGCTTATATTTGCTGTTATAGTTTTTTTTTTTTACCCAATCTCCCACTAATATTTCAAAATGAGCTCAAATTGATAATTGACTGTTAAAAATTGTAATTTTTATAATTTTAGGATAATAATGTAACATTTAACAAAATTTAAGAATTTTATGTAATTTATTATTATTTTTAATAGAATCCAATACCTGCCGTACTCTCGCTACCTCTAACACCCACCATCTCTAACACTCGCACCATGCCTGCCACCTTGCCAACTGTATCAATTTGAGCCCATTTTAAAATGTCAGTTGAAGATCAGGAAAAAAAAAATTATTATAGCAAATATGAGCCCGCACTTAAACATTAATAGCAAATTTAAGATTTTTGTCATTAAAAAATGCCACTTTTCACCATCCATGACACATCCATTGCGATGAACTTGCATAGAATCCGCTGCAAAGGACTGGCCATCGTAGCTAGTAATTGCTTAAACCATGTGATAATAAATAGAAATTCACAAACAAACTATCCAATTGATTAAGATTCACAATGAAGATTATATTAATATGATTTTGCAGTTCTCAATAAAATATAATCTATTTCTTTATTTCAAGTAGTTATTCCTAAAATGAAGAACTTGTTATCATTAACTCTAAATTCAAGAATCCTATCTAATAATTAGTCCAGTGGAGATAATTATCTCGTTTGCAAACATATTTAGGCGGGATTCAATACATGACGGAATTGCCTAATATTGTAATCATAGTTTAACCCGAACGGCATGACATGAGTTCTAAGTTTAAGCAACAGTAATATCTGAATCGATTAGTAACCGAAGAGAAGCGTTGTAACCTACATATATCCTACAAAAAGACACCGATACAGGTAAGTAAGTCTATATATGAAGTTATGAACAATTGAAAAATCTTTCCTGTAGTCTGATGCTCGTTAATTTTTCAATTAAAAGCCCCTAAAACCAGAAACCTTGTAGAAAAGATTCATACGATTATAATCAAATCAACACGGTTCATCGCTGTACATATTTCCACTCCCACGTCGCCGCTTTCAACGAGGCTGCTTTTTAGCTGGGCGACCAACGGCGCCGGCAGCCGACCTGAACTCGAATGTCACCAGGTCGTTAACGCAGTGGTGAAATCCCATTTCCTGACCCGTTCCTTTGGCTTTCTTGCACTCCTCGCAGACTAATGCCTTCCGCTCCTTACTCAGTTTCGAGTCCGCCATTCCCAAACTTACCAAGAAATTGTCTTTCGAAATCTGCAAATCCCTCACCCTCCTCTCGAACTCCTTATACCCTTCCACAACCCCAGCGTCTCTCTTCATCAGCGTGAAATTGCCCTCCTGCTCGTTCCAATGGTTAAGAAGCTGATTCTGGCTCTTAATCGGACTCCTGGCCGTTCTTTGCTTCAACACAACGAGAAAGGAAGAATCCTTCTTCGCACAGATTTTGGAGAAATCGGATTTCAAGTTTACGAGTGTCATCACCTCAGGCCGTCTCTGACTGGTGAGGTAGACGGAGAATTGGCTGGGAAGTATACCGATTTGCTGGCTGAGAGTCAACCGGAAGTCTTGGAAACGGGTGGAAGGGAATACGACAACGTCTCCGATGGCCGTCTCCGTCATTCCGTCGCTGAAGATGACGGGGAAAATGAAGGAGCATTCGTACGTGGAACTCAACATGTTGCCTGCAATGACGTCACTCACCGGCGAGAAGATGGGAGATTTTGAAGAAGATGAGAAGGAAGAGAAGGGTTTATATACGAAAATTGGGGTTTTAGCCTTGTTGGGGTGGAGAGGTGAAAATATTACGAGGGTCGAGGGTAGAATTGGGATAAAAAAGTGTAAGGATTGGGAAGATGCTTTGTGGTGGTATATTTATAGACCAGTGCGAGACTTGGGGATCAAGGAAGGAGGTGCAAACAAAAGGACGCAATAAATGGCAGTGAGTCGGCTACTCCGAGGCTCACCGTTTTATTTGGGAGATGGCCGAGAATGCCCTTTCAAAATGAGCAAATTTTCGGGTTTGCCACCACCGTTTTTAAGAGTCTCTTGCTCGGCCTTATCCATGGATGCTCCGCCCGAAGGGTACCGGAAGAGTGTCGGAATCTGTCTCCTCGGCCCTTCCAAGAAGGTCATTTACTCCTCTCTCTCTCTCTCGTCTGTGTATCCGTTAACAAATTTCTCGATTTCGTATATCTGATGGTAGGAGGTTTGGGTCGGGATTGCAGATATTTACGGCTTCGAGGATCTATTTTCCTAACACATGGCAAATGCCTCAGGTAGTGTTAAAATATCTGGGTGTTTTGAGTTTTTTTTTTTTCATTTCTAATTTGGGTTTCACAGCTTTTTATTACTTCTTGGGTTTTTGCGAGGATTAACTTTGTATAATTCTGTATGCGAAGGGATTAGTTTCTCTGTAATTCTTATCCAGCTTAAGTGAGTGGCTTCTTATCTTATCCATGAAAAAAAAGTGAGTGGCTTCTTTAACATGGAAAACGATTGGGATTTAGAATCAAGTATTTTCCAAGAATGAATTCGTCTTCTTATTCTACCTTCCAATACATCCATTTCATTTCTTCGTGTAATTTCTGAAATCTATACACTTTTTGCTTCAGTTTAACTTGCAACATTTGCTTCTGTGCCTGGATTTGGAGTACTAGGATGAGGATTTTTTCTTTTTTTTAACATAAGACCGAAGTGCAAACTTCCAAAGCCACCCCCTTAGTACCATTGATTCCATCCCATGGATTCTGGAGCTGAATCTTATCAGTTTTATCGTTGCCTGCATATATTTTTCCTTTTTCTTATCAAAAAGTTTACTTGCACAGGGTGGTGCTGATGATGGCGAAGATTTGAGGAAGGCAGCCATGAGAGAGCTGAGAGAAGAAACTGGAGTCACTTCAGCGGAATTTCTTGCAGAGGCATGTTTCGCGTTGGCTGTCATAGATAGCAATGTGTTAAGATTTTTGAGCTTCTTGCACACCTGTTCTAAGAATCTCGTTGTGAAATGGATTTTGCAGGCACCTTATTGGGTGACTTATGATTTTCCTCTAGAAATAAAAAAGAAACTTAATCGTCGGTGGAGGACAAATTACAAGGGCCAAGCACAGAAGTGGTAAGCATAGAATTTGATGAACATCATATCAAGACTGCAAATTGCAGTTCTTTTAATTAGCTTATATTGTGTTTGCCAAATTCAAAGCTAGATGAATCTTTGACCAATCAACATTGGTCCCGGCCATTAATTCTGGTTTCAGTTTTCACTTTGTTTTCTTTTCTGTCCATTGATTTGGACCATCTTTGTATTTGGATTCATTCTCTTCATGCAGATAAGGCCTTAACCGTTGGCCAGTGTTTGTATTGTGCGATTATGTCAGACAGTAGTTGCTGCTTTGGTTTTTCCTCTGACCCTTTCTCTTTGAAACAACCCTGAATGAGATTGATGACTGATCTATGTTAAGCGTTCAACATCTGATAAATGCTCCGATTGGTATATATTGTGGTTGCTACTGACCATATGTTTTGTGTTCATGTGTGTCATGTAATGCTGGATTGGTGCACATGTATTTCACGTTGCTTATATTGCTTCCACCTATCAATCTTGTGGTACTATATTCAGTTACCATTTGAGAAAAAATAAATTCAGGTTCCTTTTCAAGTTCACTGGAAAGGAGGATGAGATCAACCTTCTAGGTGATGGTTCTGAGGAGCCAGAGTTTAAGGAATGGTCATGGAAACTACCAGAACAAGTTTGGCGCTTGTAAGTAGAGCTTGTTGCCATGCTTATCCCAGGCAGGCGTAAATTCTTAAATTATCAGTCTTCTCTAATATTTGCTGAAACCTTCTTGTTTGGCAGGCTGTAGACTTCAAGAAGCCAGTCTACGAACAAGTACTGCAAGTTTTTGGTCCCTATCTCTCTGGGGTTGTTGATGCAGAAATATCTTCAACAAAGAACAAACCTTCTCTTTATGTGCTTAGAAAATAGAAAGTAGATTGACGGGAGTGAAATTTTGTGAAGGTTGCTTCATCACAGGCTCCCACTTTTTCCCTGGCAAATTTCTGCAGTGATTAAGAAAGGTTTTACAAAATGGAAATTGACTTTTTGGTTGGTCCCCAATTCTTTGATCGGTCGTTTCTGAGTGATGATCCACTTTTTTTCTTACCAATAAAAGCAACAGATAAAAGGTTGATTGGTCCAAAAGCATGACCCATAATTGAAGGACCCAAGACCCAAGTTACCAACGTAATAGCTTTTCTTTCACCGGCCAGGCATGAACATGAAAACAGCTGCCCTTCTCCAAATGTTCTAATTTCTTTTAAGTGCATTGTGCAGTGGCTATTGACGGTCAAAGAAAGGCCCCAGGTTCAACCAAAAAAATGCAAAGTACACAGACAGAGGACAAGGAGGTTGAGGGTCAAATTGGGGTGAAATGGTAAAGTGCCAGGGAGCTACTCATCCCTTAAGCAAAGTCCTAGGTTGAGTCTTGTGAAGGGAAAAAGCAGGTTTTAGAAGAGCTTTTCCCCAAATGGGATTTGACCCAACTCAACTCTGAAGTAATCAAAGCCTAATATAACTACAGGATGTCAAGGGTTAAAAAAAAAAAAGGAAAAAAAGTTAGCAGCACTACTAAAACCTTGTTGCTAATAGGATCCTTGAGCTAGTTATCCGGCCTAGAGAATGTCTGCCATCTCCTTACATAGAGACCTTGCATAATTGATTAATGTTTAATGATATTTGCCTTTCATAAAAAGAAAAAAAAAATCTTGCATCATTGATCATTCTATATGATTGGCATTCTTGAAACATACAATATCTTTACAGGGTCCATAACTCAGTTTTGAACTGAGAATCTGAATGACGCGACGATCTAGGAACCCAAGGGCTTGGCTTTATACACGAGGAACGATCTGTTGCCTACGTAGCTGGATGCTAGAGCCTTGCCAGCAGAAGTCGGCTGAGAGAATGCTAACTGAGATTTTTCAAGAATCAAGCCCTTACAGAAGCTATTCCTGCATGGCCAAAAGAGAATGGTCAAAAACCAATCTGAATTGGAATTTGTCACGAGAGAAGTAGCTCAATCTTTCTTCTAATCCGAAAGCAATATCAGTCTTTTCGAGTCTAGTAAACTGGATTTGGTGAATGAGAAATGCATCAGGTTCACGGCAAGAGAATCTGAACTGGAATTGGTAGGAGAAGGTTACTTGGTCTCTTCTAATCCAGTCAGTGTAAAGTGATTTGATTATTATATCAAGCCCAGTAACCAAACTGTGTTAGGTGAGACATGCACAAAGCCAAGAGGGCAGTTGGATTCTGTTTGTGTTTACATAAATTGGTTACCAAGAGTATTTAAAACTTGAAAGATTTTAGGGTTAGGGTAGGTGCCAAAATGCTGCACGGAGATGCTTTGCTTTCGCATGTCTATAAGCACGGGAACAAGAGCATTTTTCGGTCAATATACCAAAAAAATTCTTAATCATGCATGAAAAGAGAGACCAAAAGCAGAATTAACAGTAACTTACCTAACAGCTTCCAGTAAGTAGGTGGCAAACCCTTTTCTTCTATTGGCAGGAGTTACCCAGACCGCCCTAATGCCACACACAACTACTACTGGTTCCTCTTCACATATAACTGCTCCATTGTAACTTGCATCCAACTCAGAGCACTGGGCTGAAGGGGCTCGTTTGATGACTTCCCTTTGCAAAGCAATTCCACCAAACTGGAGAGTCACTGGCCTTGGTCTAACAGTACCCACAGTTACATCACTGCCACATTGTTCACCACCTGAACATGATAAGATCTTGAATGCTTCCTTTATTGGCTCTGCAACAAGGCATCCTGCTACCCTTTGGAGTGTAATAAAAAGATAAACCTGCAGACAGAAGGAGAATCATGAACAACACACTTGTAGTTAGGACCTTAATCCAGTCACTGCTGATAGCGTGATTCCAAAAACAGTTATAAGTTGGAGAAAAGCTGGAAGGTAGATATGTAGCTAACGAAGAAGGAAGTGCAAGAAGCTTAAAGATAACAAGTGATTAACAAGCACTAGTGATAACAAAAAGGATCAGGGTAGTAATCAGTTTGCTTCATACAAGGCCGTAGCAAGATCGTGAGCCAGGATTCAGTTACCTTACAATGGTTGTCAAATATCCAACTCTCACCAAAGTCAATCTCCATCATCTTAACAACCTCCTGGGCCTGCAGATAAAAGTTAAAAACCTGAATTTAAGTACCAAACCAGTAGCCAGGTGCCAAAAATTCGCCAGTACCTTATTCCTCTGCGCAGCAGGATCACCATCCAGCACCAAAACAACACGACCATCTTCAAGGCCAGGCATATCAACAACTCTTTCATTGCGCCATCTCTGCAAATTGACTCCAAATTTGAAGGCAAAAACAATCTTTGCATACATTAAGGAAAACAAAAGAACAAGAGTTCAACTATGCAGATAGGAGTACCTTGAAAGGAACTCCATGGGTATACTTCTTATGAAAAGTGTTATGGTTCTTTTCATCACCTTCTTCACCAGGAGCATACTTGCATCCACATGTAGAACACGTGTGAAGAAGAAAATCAGACTGCCCTAGCTCTAAATGGAACTGGGCATAACTCCTCTTCTTATTGAGTACTCTCCCAGTAGATGCAGATTTCGGTCTCACATCCTCATTCTCCAATGTGTTGCTCTTCTGAACCGACTCCTTGATGACTTCTTTGCTATACATAACAGAACATAGAAGAAAAACACTTCAATTTCCCATTGAAAAAAGCAGGCATCAAATGGAAAAAAAAAAAAAAAAACTTTGTTTGACTGGCTATGGTTTATGGAGAAGAAGAGGAATAACCGCACAATATTAAATAAGCATAACCTCGTTGACTTCTTGAGACAAGTTCCGAAATGGGTTCCAATTTTAAATTTGTATTCAATTCCATGTGGAAGAACAAGAAAAAGCAAAAATTCGGCAAAAAAAAAACCCTCAATCGAATCAAAATGGGCAATAAAAATTTACCCATCAGTCCTTTTTGTTCTACGGCAGTAAGTGTTGAAGAAGTTGTGTTGAGCCTTCTCCCAGATGGCCAATTCATCTTCCTCATCGTCGCAAACTGGAAAGGAAGAGCGAGGCTCTGCAGAAGAAGCGGATGATTTGAAGAAGGAACTGATTTTGGATTGCATGGATGACGATGCCTTCGAACCCGGACCGCAGAAACAAACAGCGTTAAACCTTTTCTGGGTTTTTGCGGAAAAACATTTCGAAACCTTTCCCGCCTGCTAGCCGAAACTTTCACTTGCCGCCAAATGGATCCGATCGGAAGATTTTGCAAAATTCTATCTGACACGATCCGGCCCAATTTCATTCGGGCCTGTGGAGCATACTGTATTCGGCCCAAAAAGGTTTACCAAACCAATTTTTTTTTTGTCGAGTTTATCTTTGTTACTAAAATGTTTCAGCATCTTGTTTTTTTGTTATAAGTACAAAACCTCACTTGTAGTTCATAGATGCCATTGATCCACGAGCATTTTAACACAGTGAGGTGGTCATTTCTTTGTTTTTTCTGGTCATATCCATGGGTACCTAAACTTCATTCCACCGGAAATTTTTATTCTCCTTTCAATTTTCACACAAAAATATGACATTAAACATTAATTATCGTAACATATTTAAATACTAATTATGATTATGAAAAGAGAGTGAACCACTAATTCTTTATTTTTTTTTATACTAAAAAACATTTAATAGTAAAAGTATTTATGAGTTACTATAAAGAATATGAATAACATACTGGTTTCTTGAAATTCAAAAAACTTGTAAGTCACAATTGACAATTTTACATGGATTAGGATTCGAACCCCAGCAACAACCAAGGTAGATATGGTAGAAGCTGGTTGGCAGGAACGAGAGAAACACTAATTAAGTGATTATAACTCAAAGAGCATCCGGTTTTAAACCTTTTTCCTCACTTAAGGCAGCAAAAAAGAACTATCCTTCGGTCCTTGGCTCTGAAGGCAACCCAGACCTAGCTTAATTCTTCCAATAAAATAAAGATTTTCGTCACTTAAAGGACTATAATTTAGACACATTTAAAGTGTGCGACCAAGAAGAGACAAAAATGAGGTCGGCAGTCAAGTTTGAAACACTAAGAAAAGGCTTGGGACATTTGTGCGATTTTGAAAGGGAAGCCATGTACAATGAACAAAGTACATAACGCGCAATTCTCAATTATCATACTTTCCAATATGCAAATTATGTATATATGTTTTTTTTTTTCAAGTCCTTAGTCATTTGATGAAATGGCAAAGGAAACAAAAGGAAAAGTTGAGGTCAGAGATTCAACTCTCACTTCACCCATTTTCCTAACATAATATTACTTACATTGGTGGTCTCAAACAAGTTAGTGTTCTCCTTTATTCTTTAGATATACTATCTCCTAACTTTATATTATTGTATAATGAATTTGATTACCAAAAAAAATTATATATTTTTTCAATTAAAAAACTCATGAAAAACTCATTATGTTATTTTTAGTTTTGTTAATTTTTTTCATTCAAAATTAATGCTATTTGGAAAGTAATACTCTATTACCTGATAATTACTTGAATAAAAGTTTCTTAAAAATTTAAATTTAATGAAAAGTACTTATTTTAAAAATATTTTAAAATTACTTTTTGGGTTTCATAAATTATAGATTTTATTTTTTAGAAATATCATGGTGGATGCAGATTTCATTCCACCAAAAAGCCTTACGTCACTTTGGTAAGCAAATAATAGTCGAATTTTATGAATCATATCAGAATCTGCCAACAAAGGATGACCAATTTTACTAATAATATGATTCATAATCTTAGAGTTTTAATATTGTAGTTTGAGACCAGGCAAATGAACCTAAATAGGTATCACTTCAAACATATTTTTATCTAATTGCATATGCATCTCCCATTTCCTCAGTGGAAGAGGTTTCTCAAAAACAAAATTCATTGGCCCTTCAAAAATTTTCAACATATCATCATCTGAATGAAAAAGAAATAGAAAGTGACCAAACTGAATTTTAGTAACAACAGGGAACATCACCTTCTTCCTTTAGGCTCGAACGAACTTGCGCATACCATCCAAAAACACTTCCTCACCCACAATAGTACCCACCACTGTAAGATGGCATTCATTTCACCCTTTTTCTATTTCTTCATCACTTAACAACACAACATTAGCATCAACCACCCCATTGCAATATTGTAAGGCAAAGTTTGTTGGTTGACGACACTTTAGGTATCCAGGCCCTCATATTCCTTAACAATCTATGCCCAAGTCTTCTTCTTTACTTGAGATGCTCCGATCTGCTGCTAAGATCCCATCTCCTAAATAACTAGTGCCTCAACAATTCCAGATCCATTACTTTTTTTTTACTAATCAAACTCCTATACTAAATGGGTCTCAACTCCAACCATTGGATCTCAATTCACAGGCCTGCATCTTCACCCTCGACCGCAGAATGAGACCTTTTGATTTTGTCCCATCCGGCCAGCCCTTCAGGTTCAAAAATGAACCCTAGTTTCTAGAGAGAATGAAGAGTTTCTCTCACTAGAAATGAAATTGGCCTTTATAAATTATAGAGTTTGAATGGTATATAAATTAAATGAAAAATTTATTAAATTCTTAATAAAGTTGAAATAAATTATTATTTAATCTCCCACAATACTTGATTATTGAATAATTCAATCTCTTTTTTGTTTTGGAAATCATAAATATATATAACAGGTATAAACGTTAGAACAATATTAAAGAATTGTGGAATACCTACCTTTTTTAAACCATAAAACTCCCGAACTAGCAACTAGACTAAAAAGTTTGGGCTTTGGATGAAGAATTCTTTCAAATAAATGACTCGGAGAATTTTTAAAATTTTCTTGTTCGCGTGCATGTGCTCATATCTCCCTCCTAAAGGCACCATCTTTAAGTATTTAATAATGGTACTCACGTCCTCGGCAAGTGATTGGTGTGTTATCACAGCTTTTCACTCTCCTTTCTTTTCTTCAATCTACAAGAAATTATTCCATGGTGCTAGTAAGTTCAGCCGCAGCTTTTCAAACATGTAGTAATACTATAATTTTTTACAAACATACAAATTCTAAACATTGATGTGACAAAAAATGATTGAGATTATTGATTTACATATATGAATTTGAAATTGAGGTTATATATTGTGTATTTAGTTAAAATTTGTGGTTGTCATAATGAGGTTTAAGATTCAATCTTCCATTCCTCCCTTAGCCTCTATCCAGGGGAAAAAAATCAATTGAAGGATTTCTTAACTTTGCTACACGTCAATTTGTAATTCTCTTTGGTGAAAAGGGTTTAGAATATAGTTTCAGGCTTCCAGCAGAGGAGAAAAACATCTATATTTGATAAGAAAGAAAAATGGAAAAATTTTAAGCAAAATAATTTGCAAATGATAGCTAAAAAAATATTATACACAATAATTCAGAAATTTTCTGATTACATACATGATAATTTATATTTTACTTATTTTTTAGGAAACTATTTTAATTTATTTCTTGGAAAGCAAAACAAAACCATATTTTTAGCTACACTTTTACTTTCATCATTTATTTTTCATAAAGATTTTTCTCACCTTTTTTGTAAAAATTGTCTCATTATTAAGAATTTAGGAATTTTGAAGATAGTTCTGTTGGTGGAGTTTTTTTTTTTCCTAATTAGTTTTACTTTGCAAATTTTTTTTGAAATTAGACTCCTTTTTACATTAATATTTTATGTTTTGGACTTAATATGCCACACAATTTGTTTTTATGCTAATTAATATAGTATAGCGATTTCCTTAGCTTTATCATTTGTTTTCAACAAAAAATTGGAAAATTAAAAGTAAAATTGACCCACTTTTATCAAAGTATTATTTCCTTAGCTTTATCATTTGTTTTCAACAAAAAATTGGAAAATTAAAAGTAAAATTGACCCACTTTTATCAAAGTATTATTTCCTTAGCTTTATCATCTGTTTTCAACAAAAAAATGGAAATTTAAAAGTAAAATCCACCCACTTTTATCAAAGTATTAGCTAGCACTTTCATTTGCGGCATTTCTTAAATCAAAATATAAGTTTCATGACACATGATGCATATGTTGCGTTTGTGGAACAAAATAATATAAAAAATGTTATACTTTGAGTCACTTATGAACTCAATATAATATTAGAAAATGTATTACCATTATTATTGTACTACTTCTTTTTTTCTCATGTATCAATAAATTAGTTTTATTGCTGAAGAATTTTTTTTTTTGTACAAAAAATATTATCTTTCATATATATTTTATTTATTCTGGGAAATTATGATAAAAATAAGCATAATGCATCTTAAAATGGTGCAACAAATGAGTATCGGTATGTAGCACAATGTATTATGTGATGTACCTGTGATTTACATTGTAAGATATATCTAGTGGTAACAATATTAAATACATCGTATACAACTACATTAAATAAATGTTTGCTTGTCTGTCTGTATGTTTGTATGTTTTTTTTTTTGCAAGTCATGATTCATGAATAAAAATATTTTAAAATAAATTCATTGGAGCTTTTTTTATTCTTTTATTTTGTAATCTGAAGTGTACTCATATTAAGTAATCACTACAAGAAAAATCAAATTTAGCGACGGTTTAATTAGCAACGGTAAAAAATCGTCGCTAATTAGCGACGGTTAATAGTCGGTAATATTACGGTGAGACTTTAGCGACGGCTATTAGTCGCTAAATTTTAGTGACGGTTTACCGTCGCTAAAATTAGCGACGGTTACGCGTCACTAACTTAGTGACGGTTGGCCCGTCGTTAAAATTAGTGACTGCGTACCGTCACTAGTTTAGTGGCGGTTGGCCGTCGCTAAACTAAAAAAAATAAAAATAAAAAGTTTTGGGTTCTCATGTGGCTGTCATTTTTTATGATAAATTGTTATCTCATTGAACATAAATAATTGCTTTTGAATACACTACTAGAAAAATGTAAATATTATAGCTGAAAATTAAGTGACGTCTCAAATTCTCACACAACATAAATTATTTCAATTGATATAATACAAATGTATTTAGATTGTAGATATTTTTTTTCCTCACGAAACAATTTTAAGATTATACGAATTTTATTTACGTTATTGAGGTCCTTCTATCCAACAAGTTGTTGTATCTTTACCATTCCAACAAGTTGTTGTAAACAATTTTTTTTAAAGAAACAGAATAATAAAACAAAAATATTAATACACAACGAATGCATGCCCATGTGCTAAATATCATGACATATAGTTTAACTTGTGTAGACTTTTCAACCCAATTAGTTTGTTGCTGCTATGTAAGGACTGATATCCGTCGCTAAAGTTTCACCGAGCTCTACGTGACAATTTACCGTTGCAAATTTAGTGAATGTTAAACGTCACTAAAGTTTGTAGTTGGTTATCTTCGCTAAATAAGTGACAGTTATGCATCATTAAAGTTACTGACGGCTTAAAGTCTTTAATTTAGTGACAGTTATGCGTCACTAACGTTAGTGACGGCTTACCATCGCTAATTTAGTGACGGTTATGCGTCACTAAATTTTAGTGACGGCTTACCGTCGCTAATTTAGTGACGGTTATGCGTCACTAAATTTAGTAATGGCTTACCGTCGCTAATTTAATGATGTTTATTTAGTGACGGTTATGCGTCGCTAATATTATAATTGTATAATTATAATTTTTAATTTGATTAATTAAGCATACAAATCTCTAAATATTTTTTGAGTAATTAACAAATAATCTATTTAATGAAAATTATATTAATTATTTAGTGACGGTTAGCATCGCTAAACTTAACAAAATCCCAAAAAATTGTCAACTGGGTTAATTTAATTTGTACACTATATACAAGAAAAAGAAAAAAGAAAAAAATGGGCTATATATAAGAGGGTACATGTCATTGTTGAGCAACCGAAACATCCTAACTGGCTATACACTTTCAGTAGAATACGCTCTAATTATAAATGCATCTTATTTGTGTTCATTTTTTAACTAGTGTCTAATATGAACATGAATATAAACACTAAATGGACATTATTTTTTCTGTCTGTGTTCATTTGTTTATGAAATAGCACTGTAGCAGTGTCATGTTTTTCCATTTAGTAATAAGTATTAACGCACATTAATACAAATAAATACTTTTGTGAATAATATAAATAATCAAACATAAAGGAACAAGTCAGAAAAAATACAAATATGCAAAAAATGTTTACGATGAATTAAATGACAAACATTTGATAAATATCCAAGAACAAAAATACATATAGAAATTAACAACTAGATATATTTAACACCAATATATACAAATTTTGTTTCAGTAATTGGACATAAAATAATATATAAATAAATAAACACTAATTAAACTGTTCTTGAATTTCAACTAATTTTTTTTATAGATATTAGGAATATTAATTTGTTAAATCTACTTAAAGGAAACCAGTTATGCTTTTGTATTATCTTAAGTACTAACGAAGGCCAGACGTCGCTAGTTTAGATAAGGAAGCGAGAGTTTGCCAAATCTATTTTGAATTAAAACTAGTTTCATAACCCGTCTAACGGACGGGTAAATAGGTCATACAAAAACATTTCTGAAATGAAACCAAATTCTCTGATGTGTTACAAGTAAAACCATGTGCATTCAATCATGATATATAAACAAACAGTTATATAATGGAAGGATCTTCTATAATTGGAAATTGTGCGGCAATGTCAAAGTTCTCCACTAATTCGATCCTGTGAACAAAGGAATTAATAAGTAGATGTGAGAGACTGTAAAGGCATATGTAAATATTGATGAAAGTATAAGTGCATGAAAATAGGAAAATGTATAAATAGAAAGGGGAAAAGGAGTACCATTCATGGGCTGCAATCAAAGTGTAGACGAATGCATCAGGCTTTATGTGAGCATGAGATCTGGAAGGGGTATTCCTAAGGTCCAACCTATGGAGATTTAAAGTTAATAAGAAACGTTATTGTGGAATGTAAGCTGCGAAAAGATATAAAATGAAATGTGAGTGTAGGGGTTACAAAGCAGAGGCAATATCAACTTCAGTAGTTGATGATATGTTCACAGAAGATGTGTGAGCCCTTTCATCAGCAGAATAATTGATGGATTCCTGTGGCAATTGGCTTGGTCGCTGGAACATAAAAAGAAAGGTTAACTCAGGTAAGGGACACAAATAAAAGGATTGTTAGAGAAGTTAAGAAGTTAGAAAACCATACAAGTTGGTCTCTAAGGCGAAATGCGAGCTCCTCCTCCTCATGATTAATCGTGTGAAACTTCTTCAGAGTGAGAGGGGAAGAAGGATTCTGAAAGTTAAATGAACTGAATTCAACCTCCAGAATTAGTTCACGATTCAATGCTTGGCTGAAAACATGTTGAAGTTTTGCAGGCCCATCATCCTACAGAATTAAAAGGGACATTGAATAAGCCATTGAGTAGGGGTGAATTAAATGGATTTGGTGAGGTGCATAATGCAGGAAAAAATGATTAATGAATAAGGTTAATGATATAGAAGAGAACTGATTGCTCGAGGGCACGAAGAGCCGTAGCGGAAGAAGTAAAGAACTTGGCAGCTACAGAGTCAAGAAGTGTGAGCATTATGCTGCCCGTAGAGTCAAAAACTCTGACAATAGCCTTATACCTGTAACATAAGTTGGACGGATAAGAGAATATATTTTGTTAACAAAATATAATACATAGAAACTTAAAGGATAAAATGAGGAATAATGATAAGTATATACTGTAGAGGTGGCGTCCGGTTTGCAATGTTGCAATGATGGCAGAAATAAGTTAATCCGATCGATTCAACTCGTCTGCAACATTTTTTGCAGGCTAAATACCACCATCCACGTTCAGCAAGTACCTCAGACACAGTGGCGCGAACGGAGTAAATATTGTCCTTTGGTAAATAGTTAGGTGGTGGCGGTAAAGGTCAGGTAAAAGTTATATCAATGATTTTTAAAGGCGATAAAAGTACAATTACTTACGAATAAGGGGCCACGAGTAAGCAAATCATTAATTTCTGCAATATTTTTCCGCCTTCCATAAATGACCCTATGTTCCTTACGTCGTTCAGATGGTGAAGGAACATATTCTCGCACGATGTCATTTCCAGTGGATGACCTAATGGCAGACATGAAGGTTTGTGAGATGCCACGAACGAAGAGTATATAAGTTTTAACAGGGAAGAGGAAGCAAGTAAGAATAGAACAGAAAGTGAGAAGGTCATACGATTGGAGGAATTGCTGCACTTCATCGACATTAATATTAATATAAATTTTTGTGCCTTATGTGGAAGCGAGATTGTACTGACCTGGAAGTTAAGAATAGCAAACGGTATAAAGTTACTGGTTAAGGAGTTAAACTGAGTGAGTATTGGGAATATGTGTAAGCACATACCCTGACACATCCTTACAGATGTTGAAGTCACGACAAGAATGTTGTTTGTTGGTGTGTCCTTCAGCGCATTGAAGTCAACCAAATTTGCTTGCTCCTCCCAAAGAGTTATGTTGATGGTAGAGGCACTAAATAAGAGTGATGGATGTAAGTATAAGTGTATTGGAATTAAAGTAAGATGAATAGTGGGACTGAAGTCAATATAGAATAAGGGTATTCGATTACCTCAAACTCTGGAGCTTTATAATTCGCATTGTAGTGATAACACCATCAGATCTGACGGTTTCAGCATTGGAGCCAATGGTAATTAGTTTGCCGACAACATCTACAAGTGATAGAAAGTGTATCATAAGTTAAGTTGAAGTAGTCGAACTTAGTTCATGAAATGGTAAGTTTGAGAAGTCTTACCGCATAACTGAACATTCAAAGGGTATCGTTGGTGAATATCCTCAAAGGGAACAAACTCGAACTTGTAAGAGGCGATGTTGGGAACAGGCTCAGGGACGAAAGTGCATGTTGTCGATGCATTAAAATGAATGACTAATTCATTAGTAACTGGTCTATACCCTTTATCAGCCCTGAAGACACTAAAGTTGGAGAAGATGTAGACATTCCCTTCATGCAATTGAGACTTGAATTTGGGAGCAATGGAAGATGCAACCATGGCATGAATATGATTATGCTGCAGGGGAAACATATTCAAGTTTAAAATCCAGAACCATGGAGGAATGTGAAGTAAGCAAGAAATAGAAAACAACGTAAGGAGAAAAAAGAAAATATGTTGTATGACAATAAAGGAGGAGCTCGAAACGATACCTGTTCATCAAGTAGTGTCATCGCAATGCCATAACATTTCAGTGTTGTAACATTGATAGAATCCCACAGGCGGGTAAGACGCATCTTGATCGTCCATTTATAGCTGAATGGGCTCAACTGGCTGAGGAGGGTGAAATGTGGCCTCATTTTTATCTGCAGTTAGGAGCATGTAGTAATGATTTCAGAGGACACAGAGAATGATATGCACCATACTGCAGTCAATGAAACTAAGGGGAAGATTGGTATAGTCGCTGGAAGACTTCACGGTACACAATATTTCGAGTCAGTGGCTTAGTAGGATCTTCTGTTTGAAGGAGGACACGAAACCCTGAAGGACTGGTAACTCGTGATGCGGCGACATACAATTGGCCATGGCTGAAAACAGGTTGGGGAAGATATAGGCCTACACGGTTGAAAGTTTGTCCCTGACTTTTGTTTATTGTCATGGCAAAGCAAACCTTCAAAGGAAATTGCCTTCGACAGAACATAAAGGGGAGATCAGTGTCAGAAGGGACCATTTCAACCCGCGGTATAAAAAATCGTCGCCCAGAGTTAAGACCTGTTATAATTTCTGCTTCAATAACTGTCTGAGCCAACCGCGTGACAACCATTCGTGTGCCATTGCATAACCCAAGAGATTGGTTCAAGTTCCTCATCAGCATAACCGGAACACCGACCTTCAGTCGTAGTTCATGGTTAGGAAAACCAGAGAACTTGAAAGTATTAAGGTACTCAGTTGGGTATAGCAAGGTGTGTGCTTCGAAGTTATCAAATGCCTGAGAGACCTTGTCAGCACTGAGAAATGTCTGTATATCACCAGGGAGCATACTAATGACACGGTCATTGACAACATCTACAATCTCATTAGTTGATGAAAGAATTGCCCTTTCTTTTAGGTAACTGGTGTCCCCAAATCTAGCAGTCAATTCCGGGTAAGTCGAGGAGATAATGTCAGCAATCAGATCAGCAGAAGCAGGAATTAAGAAATCATTAGGGATTGCAATCCACGATGGTTCCTCCTCATCTTCTGATAACCGACATGACGGAACTGACCCATCCCCAACTTTCATAACCCAATCGTTGAACAGTGAGACTTCAGGTAATGTAGAATTGTGTAGCCTCATGTTCTCCGTAAGAGAATATAGTGTACAGTGTTGCCAAAGAGGAGATGATAATATTGATGCTCTAACTATATCTGCTCGAGTACCACGTGGAATAACTGGCAAGATTTGTCGAAAATCACCCCCGAGGACAACTGTCATACCCCCAAAAACCTTTCTTGTAGCAGTAGGATCGACAACGGAGAGAATATCACGAAACGTTCGGTCCACAGCCTCAAAGGTATGTCGATGTGCCATTGGAGCTTCATCCCATATTACCAAATTGGTATTGCAAAGAAGCTCTGCCAATGGAGTAGACCTTTTAATATGGCATACGGATATATCCTCTATTGGGATCGGGATCTTAAACCGGGAATGAGCAGTTGTCCCTCCGGGTAATAACAGTGAAGCAATACCAGAAGAAGCCACTGCAAGTACAATCCGACCATCAGATCGAAGTTTAGAAATAATTGTCCTCCATAGGAAAGTCTTTCCAGTACCACCACTTCCATGGACGAAGAAGAACCCACCAGTACGGTGTTGAACTGAGTGCATCAAGGATGTGTAAATATGGCGCTGAGCAGCGTTAAGATTGCTAACCAGGTCTGCATGTTCTAAAGCCAATGTCGTCCTATTATAGTTCAACTCTTCTATGAGGAGTGAGTTTTGTAATATCAGCCTAGGATCAACTTGCGGGAATGGAATAGTAGGAAATTCCCTCAAGCTTCTACCGACTCTATTCAATGCCTGTTCAATATCATACAGCGCATAATTCTGCTTCTCTTCATCCGCCATAATCAACTGCGGGTTGTTTAAAAGCCTCTGTTGACGAAATAATATGTCTTCAGTGAGGGTATCAATGTTGGACCTCCACAAGGCTAGTGGGTCATCAACCTTGCAAAAAAGCAAGAATATGACAAATAGTTGTCGTAACTGAGGTCCGGATGCCCACTGTGCTGCCTCCCGCAAGCACTGATGCCATTCTCCGTCACCGTCAAGAAGACCAAGCGCGGAGCATGCTTCCCTGTATGTTGCATAAGGTACTCCATGGACCGTGCGAATCTCCTCATATGACCTGGGTCCCTTAATGACATTTAGGAGCATGCGGAGGTAGAATCTTTCACCTGCAGTTGGGTGAACAAAGTAAATCCTCCCAATACTACGTCCCCGACGTCGGCGAGTCCACTGTTTGATTTGCCTATTCCACACAAAATGTTCCGGGAATTGAATGTATGTCAATGTGCGAGCAAAATCATCAACAGAGTTACAGTGCATCCAAGCCTGAAACTTTGTCATACTTTCCTCGTGTGCACGGACGACATCTCGTAGGTCATCATGATCTTCATATAAAACACTCTGCTCACCCGGTAAATGAAAAGATAACCGCTCTACTGATGGATGATGCTCATGGATAAAGAAGCCAAAGATTCGTCATATTGCTTCTGATGCAGAGACAAAACGACAGTTCATATATTGTTTGATCTCATCAGTATGAGCAGCATCATTTCTGGGCCCATTATGATGCAGAGGACGATCTGCTTCTACAATAACTGTGGACATGTCTGTGCCCTTGTTAACATATTTGCAAAGGTACTTAACACACATGTCCAAGTTAGTGAGCTCTACATAGACATGACAATCATTTTTCACACAGAGGTCACGATTATGTGGGATGACCCAGCGGTTATCCAATGGTATACCATGGACAATAGCATATCGACCGTCATTCCTCCGACGGTAAAGGGGAAAACCATCATCATTAATTATTGTCTCATTTTGGAATGAGCGCGGGTAATGCTTGCTACATCTATTATTTACCATGCACGGACATCGTGGATTTGCTGCCCCACAAGGGCCATGGAGCATATGACTCACAACTGCTTTATATCCAATAGGGTCCTTTTCCTCGTCAGGAAGTTCAGCAGAGATGAGACGATTAATTTTCTGAGGAGTATTAATCTTATCCTCATGATGAAGGAAGAGCACGATGTGCGCATGAGGGAGACCTCTTTTTTAGAACTCAACAATGCAAAGATCTGTAAGGTAGTGAGTTATTAATAAGGGGAATTATTGAAAGATAGAAGAATGTTTTTCATTTAATAAGGAACTAATGAATTGTACCTGCGACAACACGGCCAAAGTGTTTGTGTTTAGTTAAATCGTCTCTAAAGTTCTGAAGCTTCATCATGAATACACGATCGACGATATCGGGTCTATCTTCAGCAGGCTGGCCGGGGATCAATTCAAGAAAGTGTCTAATTTCTGGCCATTTGGGGTTACAAGTAAAAGTGATGAATAGGTCAGGATACCCCATAACTCTACAAATGGCCATTGAATCTTGATAGCTCTGCATCATATATCTAGGCCCTCCAACAAAGGAAGATGGGAGAATTGTTCTTCTACCGTATAAGGAGCCATCTGTGTCACCTCTATTAACCGCATCCTGTAGACCACATAAAATTTCGGTGCGAAATCGATCTTTGTTCCGTCTGAGCCACGAAAATCGAGATTCAAGGACAACACAGTAAGCATCAACAACGTATTCGTGAAACAGTCGACCTCCCAGAAGGATGAGTGAATGGACATTACGACGCTGTTGGAGTTGATATGCATAGAACTCTCTAGGTGTAATTGTTCCTATGGGAATCAGTTGTCCGTCCTCGGTATAGTTGCTTATTTCCAAATGATAATGATCTTCTCCATACACAAGGAATAACGGGAAATGCAACGCACAACGCTTTGGATGGAAAAAATCAATAGTACGCGGCTCAGAATTCCATGGGTAAACCAATATGTCACGATAGTTGCCACCCTCCTCATCAATACCATCAAATAGTCCAGCGACCTCGTTCGAAACAGGCAAATCATAGCGTCTATCCCTTCGTCTAGAACTGAGCAGTCGAATGCGGACAGGAGGCATCGTACTATCATTTAACCGATCTCTTGCCATCCTGAAGAATCTAACCAATTCATTATGCTCATTAAACACCTGAATTAGACCATCTATGATCATTCTATCATACTCAATATACATCCCATCACCAAAGCTCATAATCCTATTGTATGTCTCATGATCTGTGTCATACATGTAAAGCTGGGCAAACCGCGGACGATCTCCACTGTTAGGGAATAGAGATCCAATTCGATGATAATTCATTCCACAAGAGCGAAACACCGGTGGACCCTGACCATCATGTGTACTTGAATCGACATATGCCCCAGTGGAGGTGAATGAAAATCTTGAATTAATTTCTCGTATATGCCGCCGAAAGTAGCGTGATAGTTGATCTCCATTATAGTCAAATAACTGACGTATAAAGTCCGGGGGTGGTGGTGAGTGAGGAAGCGAAACTTTCCCTTTCCTACAGCATAAAGAGAATTCCGGATTCGATGTATGATGGTACCTGTTGCTCCTTTTTTGGTACCACATAATAGCCCCACAGTGAGGACAGACACATGTAGGAGGACCGATGTCTTCATACTCAAAGCATGTACCTAAATTACAAAGTAATATCATGGAACAGGTTTGAAGGAGGAGGAAGTAATTGTAGTGGCATAAGTAAGAGAGCATACGGTGATGATCATCCCTGCGAGAATCCTGATCACCATGTAGCGGTGCAGCCACATTGACATCGGCAGTTGTGTCTATTCAATAATAATGTCAGAATAGATCATATAATTTTATGATTACTGGTGGAGTAAATGATATTGACAAATAGGTAGTAAGGATGAGCGAACCTGTAACAGGAACTGTATTTTCATTGAACAGACCAATCGGTAAATGTTCAATGGGATGTCTGGACGTACTATTAATTCTACTCCGTTTCACCACAGTAGAAGAGCTTTCTCCTACCTCAGAACAGCTATGAATAGGGTGAACCCTAAGTAAATGACGTTGGACAGACGGGCTTTGAGGAGGAATATCTAGATTTACAGTCGGATGAGGGTGTGTAGAATAATGGCATGTCGGAACTATATTACTGATATCTGCTAGTGGAGTTTGCGGTAATGGAATAGCGGAGACAGGTAAAGCAGTGGAGATTCTGCTTATAGATGAGTGATCAGCCATAATGGAAGTGTTGCCATTACAGGAAGAAGGATTTCGAGCTAAAGACCGAGCCACTCGAGTAGCACGTCGCAATTCAGTGCGGCGGGCTCTTTGAACACGTGAATCCATTTCCTTTAAAATATAAGGAAATGTAAATGTGCACAGAGTAGCAATAACATAAGTAAATAACTTAATTAGTTGTTATAATATGTGATCTACATGTGAATAGAGGAGAAAACAGAGGAAATTAAAACTGTTGAAGATAGTAAATGAAATAAACTAACAACGAACGATAATCATGAACATAACATATAAGCATCATATTGCAGAGAAGACAATGTCAAGCACAGAAGTAAACATAAAGCAAAGTAAACACCAAATAGGATGTTATGAAGATGTCTATAGGGGCATAAGTTAAATGGTAATTACAATAACACTACAAACTAAAATGTCTAATTTTATTCTACCCGAATGACCATAAGAACTAAAAACAGTAACTGCTCCAATAGACATTTTAAATGCGTATGAAAATTATTAGGAGTCATTCCAACGTGAGGAAGGAAAATGCAATATGTCACTTTAGTAAAAGCGAACAGCCATAAGAACCAAGCACCGAAATTCTTCATCGACTAAACATTCCTCGCATATCCTGGGGTCATCAATCTCATAAATCAAAGGAGCCCATCGATCAACGGGGGGAGCTTCAATGATTTTATGTATGCATGATCCACAACGACGGTGACTTAGGTCAGGATTACCATGTTCAAATGACACAGTGAACGGTCCCAGCCACCGGTGAACAATAGTTCCAATGATATCATTAGCTTCAGCCCTTAGCTTTTGAATGACCAATCCCCAAGAGTAACCCTCTTTTAATTTCAAAGCACGAATATAGGATATGGTATGGAGAAAGAAGGGAGGGCCACGGTTGGCAGACAAAATGGCATAGAGGTATTTTGCAACTGGGATGCCACGTCTGGATGCATAATGGATAGAGTCCAAACCTTCAGTAAAGTTTCCATACTTGAAATATTGAATTAAACCATTAACAAAGATAGCAACATGATGGCCAAATTTGCAGAAAGCAAAGAATGTGGGAGAAGTGCGATTTGTGTACCATCCCCAAATCACTGATCTGACATCGAAGTTAAAGAAAATCACTGGGGAACTAAACGCCATGGCAAATGAAGAATGGACAGATGCAAGGTCCCCAGAATTACAAGGAACCGAAAGGATGGCTTTTGACAGGATAAGCGCAAGAATGTCAGAAGGCAAGTATTCCATGGTAAGTGTAATTGGCTGCATAGGAAAAGATAGATAGTATATAAGTGAAGGCAATGTAGGTAGTACAAAAGAGGTGAACAAAAATGATTACAAAGGCAGATGACAGTTAATAAAAAGGTAAATAACAGCAGTTGTCACTAAACATAGGAAAAATTATGTAGATGTTTAAGAAATTTAGTATTCACGTAAATTTTGATTAAAATATTAATATTAATACTTTAATAGTATATTATATTCGTATTGACTTATTTTATGAAGTTGTTTAAGAAATATTAATATTAATATTTGAATATCAAGTACTTTTAAATAATTACCATCTTCTTAAAAAACCGAAAACAAATATAAATAGACTTTGACTGAGGGAGGGTGTACACAAAATAGTAAAGAAATTAAGATAAAATTTTGGGTGAATTGAAAATAAGTTTAGATATTATTTTCGTAGTTTTCTATCTCCATATTTTCCTATTTTCGGAGCTTGTTTAAAATATTAATATTTTAACACTTAATGGAGAACATAAAATTAAGGAAACCTAAAAAATAAATTAAAGCAAAAAATCCCTATTTTCTTATTTTGAAAGTTTGCTTAGAGTATTAATATTTTAATATTAAATATTTGCATGTAATTTGCATTATATTCATATTGACGTATTGCAAAAGATTTTTTTTAAATGATCTAGATGTTTAAGAAATTAAATATTCAGGTAAATTTTGATTAAAATATTAATATTAATACTTTAATAGTATATTATGTTCGTATTGACCTAATTTATGAGTTTGTTTAAAAAATATTAATATTAATATTTTAATATCAAGTATTTTTAAATAACAAACATCATTTTAATAAACGGAAAACAAATATAAATAAAGTATAATTTTTGTAGTTTTCTATCTCCCTATTTTCCTATTCTCAGAGTTTGTTTAAAATATTAATATTTTACCAGTGAAAGGATAACATAAAATTAAGGAAACGTAAAGAACAAATTAAAACACAAATTCCCTATTTTCTTATTTTGAAAGTTTGTTTAGAGTTTGAAATTTTTTTTAAAGGAACATATTATTTTAATATTAAATATTTTTAAATAATTTTCATTATATTCATATTGACCTATTATCAGAGTTTTTTAAAAAAATATTAATATTAATATTTTAATATGAAGTATTTTTAAATAATTACCATCTTCTTGAGAAACCGAAAACAAATATAAATAAACTTTGACATAGTAAAGGTGTACATGAAATAGCAAAGAAATTAAGATAAAATTTTGGGTCATTTCAAAATAAGTTCAAGTATTATTTTCATAGTTTTCTATCTCCATATTTTCCTATTTGCAGCGTTTGTTTAAAATATTAATATTTTAACACTTAACGGAGAACATTAAATTAAGGAAACCTAAAAAATAAATTAAAACATAAATTTTAATATTAAATATTTGTAAATAATGTTAAGTAAGTTGTAATGGGTAAAATATGTATGTTTTAATATTAAGGATGTGATTATAGCAAAAATATTAAGTATTTAATTATAATAAATTAAATATATGTTCTTAAAAAATGGGAAACTAATAACCATATATTTTATTAACAGAAAAATTAGAAATAAATTTACAGGTGAAATTATAAATTTAGGAATGTAGCATATAAAATAGCAGTGAGGGGATGGGCTAAATACTGAAAATTGGATATGTAAAAAATGATAGGCCAAATGATAGGCGGATTAATATAAATTAAGGAATGGGCAGATGTAGGCCGAAACAAATGTCCTATAAGCCCAAGAACAGGGATAAAAACGGGCCCAAGAGCTGTAATATGAATGGGCCAGAGTGTAATGGGCCGAAAAAACAAAAAGCCTGGTACTTCGCTTATAAATACGGGTTTCTGCCCTAACCCTAAAATCTATTACATGTCTTCCTATTTCTGTGCCGTCAAGGGTTCTCCTAAATCTAGCAGCCATAATCGCCGGTATTGGCTCTTCGGCGCCGGCTAAGTGGTTCCGGTGTTGAGGCCAAGCAAGGCGAACAGAGGCCGCCAGTTCGTCTACACTGCCGTCGTTTCTTTAGTCCATCCGTCGGCGGGGAGATCATTGAAGGCCGAAATAAAATCTTCCTTTCTTTTTTTCAGAATCTTGGTTTTGTTTTCTGGGCTTATATTTGTAAAATATTTGGATGGTTTTGGTATGGGTAAATCGGTGTTCTTATTGTCTGTTAGTATGGTGTTCCTATTTTTTTTCAGAAACTTGCTTTTTCGTTCTGGGCTTGTGTTTGTAAACTATTTCGCAGATTTTCTTATGGGTAGATCGGACTTATTCTGTGTGAGTATGGTGAAGAAGCCACTTCCGGGTTGTTGTCGGCCGTTTCCTTATGCCGGCGGCGGACACCGTGAATGGCGAACATATTACATCTCTTCCTCTTTTTTCTGCCGTCAAGTCTAGCCGTAAATGCAGCGCCATTGGTCCGTCGCCGCCGGCTATGTCATTCCGGTGTCGATGAGTCCATGCAAGGCGAACAGAAATCTGCCCTGACTGAAGCCGCCAGTTGGTCTACTCCACCGTCGTTTCGTTTTTCCATCCGTCGGCGGTGAGATCCTTGAAGCCCGAAATCAATTGTTCCCTATTTTTTTACACCAAAATGGTTTCGTTATGAGTTTCTGTTTGTAAATTATTTTCATGATTTTCCTATGGGTAGATCGCTCTTCTTCTTCTGTTTTTGGTCTGATTTGCAGAAGCGACTTGCGGGTAGCCGTCGGGCGTTTCCTTATACCGCCGGCGGCCACCGTCAAAGGCTGACATATCACTGGATTCTGAAATTGTGTGCACGTATTTTATTTTTTAATTCCTTGACCCTAATTTTTTTTATAATACATGAAGTTGTTCGAAGGATAAAAGAACATGGAAGGGCGGGTTAAATCGAAATCTGAGTGGGCTGAAACGTAAATCTTGTTTTGGATAAGAGAAGCTGTTGGATGAGCATTCGCCATAGGATCGGCCGAAAAGGTAGACGGGTTTCATCGACACTCACACTTGAGTTCATATTGTTTGAATGACCATTTTGTTTCTTCTGCAGGTTTTCATGTAACTGTCGGGAAAAAATGTAGATGGGTTCCATGGTTCGACAGTGTGCGTTGATGGATCTGACTCGGGACAAGGTATATTTATTGTTATATAGTGGAAAGGTTATAAGCTTCCTCAGGATTTGCTACCGCACAGACGTCTAATTAATTTCCTTTTCTTGAATGTAGATGAAAAAGTGACATACAGGAATGGGGAGAAAGGTACATTCTTGATAGCTTAAGAGATTTGAATGTTAATGCTATCTTTGGTTAATGTTTTAGTTAAGTCATCGTACTATTTTTCTCCTAGTATTTCGAACCATTAAGGGAAAATGCAATGTGGCATGGTTGTTGCAGAAAATGTATATAGTAAGAAACATGAATAGGGGAATTGTTGTTATAAACACACGATTGGAAAAGTTTACATGCATTTAAAACGAAGTTATAAATATGAAAATAGTTTACTAAGTGACAATGGAAAACAACTGCATGAACTGAAATATGTCTTTAAAAAGAAAATCTGAAAACACTAATCATAAAGGTCTTTGTCGGAGCTGCTTGCTTCTGAAGGGTCAGATTCAACCTGACCCGCTGCTTGTCCAGTCTCTTCTCCATGGGCTGGCAGCTGTGACTTTAGCACTTGAATTTGAGCCTCTAAGTCTTTAATGATGTCCAAGTAAACATTTTTTATGCATAATTGGTTGTAGTTAGCCAATTGAATCTCATACTTCAGCCCATCAATTTCATAGTCCTTTTGAGTCAGTTCCTCCTTCAATGCCATCTTTTCATCGAAATTGATGTCATGTATGTCGACCCTATAGGATTTCTTGAGCCTGTGGAGACCATTTTCTGCTGCTGTCTGCATAGCAAATCCTAAGTCCCTAGACAATGACCCCCTAACCTTTGCATACCTTTTTTCACCCTCTGCATCTCTTCCAACCTGAATCTGAACATAAAATCTAAACTTTGACCCTTCAAGTGCATTTGTGTAAATGGGAGGGTCCAATTTCAGACGGCTGCACGCTTTCTCATGGGTGTTCACAAAAGGGATTGGGATGACTTCAATGGTATCCATCAGTGAAAACTGGGGAATCAAATAAAAGTGTCACAAAGGCTTGGTTTATAAAGTTAAGAGGAACATATCCATAGTTAATGGAAAAAGTTTAAATGTTATGAAAAAAGAAAAATTTTTAATCAGAATTTAGGAATAAAATAATACCACATTGCACATTCCCTTTAGGTTCCCTCTCAATTGTTTGTTATTGACTTGCACAGAAAATGACAAAAACAGTAATTCGTAGCACATGTAAAACTTATATTGCAGTAAATGCGGGGAATATATTGAAATCACCCAAGTGAAGCAAAAATACTCAGTAAACAAAGTTGCAGCACATAAAAAAATTGAACCTGGAAATTTAGAAGTGAGGAGTGGAGATTATAGTTGCTGCCTACGTTTTACTACTGAAATGTTGACATTATAGGAAATGTATTAGATTCACATATATATTGATTGATTACATAGGAAACAAAGGTGCAGAATGTAGACAAAATAATCGAACCTGAACTGTTATGGTAGTGAAAATGGTTGTGTTATGCCTGTGTTGTGCCACTGAAAATGCTTGTTTGTTTTTTTTCCCCCTTACTGATGCTTCACTGCGAAAACAGAGTGAGAACAGCTGCTGCTGGATCAGAGTGAGAACAGCTGCTGCTGGATTAAAGTCAGATGCTGCTTTAATGCTTTGGGGACTTCGAAGGAGAGAAAATATTGCTTTTTAGAATGTAAACAGGAAAGTGAAATTGTAATATGGTGTGCATTTTATACTGACATTGTTGTAACTGTAATTAGATCATGGGCTGGGGTAGTGGATGCGTGAAACGGTTGGCGAACGTGACTTAAGGGGCCGAAAAAAAAGACTGCACCTTTCAAAATACTCTTATGTAAGAAGTAACCATTTTGAAAAAATAGATATAAAAGTAGATAAATAGTTTATGGGTTAAAATAACTGTTTTTTTTAAACCTGATAAATAAGGTAATGGGTGTAACAGTTACGTAACCGGTGAGCCAGTGAGTGGTGGGATAATATTTTATTCTGGTAAAATGTTATTCAATCGATGTGTGACACGTGTTTATTTGAAGGGGTATAAATGGAAATTGCCACGTGTTAATCTCAGGTTTATTGCGAAATACACGTGTTATATAGAGGATTATTTATAGATTTTAAAAATATGTAAAATGACAATATAGCCAATGTACCTGCTTTCATATCTATTTATAGATTCCCTTCCCCTTCTCCAGGCGTGACTGTCCTCCTGGGTGAAGAAAAAATAGAACTCATCACTGTCCTATTCCTTATCGCCACCGTCGATGGCGTATTCTACCTTTACAACTCCACTGACAGCGCCTCCCTCTTCTTTCTCCAGTCTCAGTCCCAGCACTCGATCGAGTCCTTGTCGCTCCCTCAAATCAACTGGAATTCCATCAAAGTCGTCTCTGATAAAGCCTCTCCCTACACGAATTTCTGCTTTCAACAATGGATTGTGGTCTCCATCTTGGATTACCCGTCGGATTCGTTGAAGAATAGGGAATCTCAAATGGGTTACCAAATATCGATTCTGTGTTTTGTTTTGTTTCACTAGGCCCCCCAGAATCGTCTCTAACTCTGCTTTCCTCATCAATCCGAGGATCTTTGTTTCCGGATTCAACCAGCAGAAGCAGTCGTCGCGTCTTCGCACTTGTTCTTCGCCGATCGTCTGTGTCGTTTCCTCTACTCACAATAGGTTCTTTCCTTCTTCCTCTTCTCATTTTTCTTGTTTGGTTTTAAGGTTTTTATTTCGGTTAGATTTGTTTCGGCTGCAGAGAATAAGATAGCAAGTCGAGAACAATCTTTTTCAATCTAGAGGGTCTATGAAAGCTTTAAGAAATTTCGTTGCCCAATTGTTTCAATCGTTTTCAATCAAATTTGTTTTGTTTCAGCTGTAGAGAATGAGATAGAGAAGGAGAAATTACGTTTTACATGCAGCTTGTTCTGTTTGCTCCACAAGCTGCTTCAGTGCATGCCCATGTGCAAGTTATTCTGTCAACTCTATCCTCCAGACAGGTTGTTGTTTCTGTACATTTGAATATGGTAAATGTAGTTTCTTTTTTCTTCCTCCATTAATAAGTGATTTCCTTCTGAACAGCCAACCCTGAGGCATCTTGCTGTCTCCACCTTGCGGCACCTTATTGAGAAGGATCCTGTCAGTGATTGTTGACACCCAATTTCGTCCGACCATTAAAAAAAATTAAACTAAAAAAAATTAATTAAAAAAATAATAATAATAAATAATAATATATTTTACTATTATTATTATTACTGAAAAATTTTAATTAAGTTAATTAGTTTAAAATACATTTTTTTTTTTGTTTTGTTTTGTGAAGATTTGATTTAAAATGATATATGTGTGTATTTGAAAGAAAAAAAGAAAACTCCAAAAAAATGACAAAATTTAAAAGTTTGAGGTAAAAATGACAACATTAAGAAGTTTCGGGAAAAATTGACAAATTCTGAAAGTTCCAGGAGCATTTGGTAGTTTGTCACATAAAATTTTGGGTCTGCCGACGTTTCTGGCCCAAATTGACAGAAAACGACAAAATTGTCAAAATCAGAAGCTTCAGGAACTTATCCAGAGGCTGAGAGACGTAAAGGACTAAAATTGTCATTTTACCAATTTAAAAGATAAGTTTGAAATTTTTTATTAATTTATCCATTAACAGTTCAGCCAAAATTCCTCTATAAATAGCCCCCCAAATTTTGTGCTGAACACAGAAAAAAATAGAGAAAAAACTTAGAGCTCCGTTTTAGAAAAAGGAAAATATTACACCCTTAGTCCCTGGACCTCTCCTTCTTTCTCCAAAAAATCAGAAACTTTCTTTTTTTCCTGTTTTGATCACCTTCCTGCCTTCGTCGTTCACTTCCCGTTTCTCACTCGCGCCACGCCGTCCGCCGTCGTTCCTCTTCCTCCTTCCCTCCGGCGCGATCTCCTTCCTCCTCCTGCCGCCTCCGCCGTGCTCCCGCGCCGCCGTCGCCCCTCCGCGTCGCCGCCGTTTCCCCCTCGCCCCTGGCCGCGCTGCCGCCCCGCCGCCAGCTGCCCCTCCTCCCCCCCCCGCCGCGCGTCTGTTTCTTTCGTTCCCAGAAATTCAAAATTGATTTCTAAGGGTAAAATTCCCTTTTACTCCTACATCTTTTCAATTTCTTTCACTTTAGTCACTAACCTTTTATTTTGTTCTTGCAGAATTAATTACTAACTCTTTTAATTTTTACTTGTTTATTTATTTGTTTATTATTGTTATTATTACTAACCCTTCTTTTTATTGTTATTATTATAACTAACTTACTAACCTTATTATTATTATGACTAACCTTATTATTATTTATTATTATAACTAACTTACTAACCTTATTATTATTATGACTAACCTTATTATTATTATTATTATGACTAACCTACTAACCTTATTATTGTTACCTCAACTAACTTACTAACTTTTATTTTTATTGTTATTAACATCTAACTTTACTAACTTTGCTAACTTTTATTATTGTTGTTAATAATTAATTTAATTAACTTGGCTAACTTTTTATTATTGTTGTTAATTAATTAATTTAATTAACTTGACTAACTTTTTATTATTGTTGTTAATTAATTTAATTAACTTGGCTAACTTTTTATTATTGTTGTTAATTAATTAATTTAATTAACTTGACTAACTTTTTATTATTGTTGTTTAATAATTAATTTAATTAACTTTGCTAACATTTATTATTTATTTTTAAAGTGGATGGCCAAAAAGCCCCACTTTATTTTTATTAATTTTCCTTTATATAATTTATTTCATTTAATTCACCTTTACTAATAAATAAATAAGAACTAAAACAGAAAATTCTTTTATAATTAATTATTAAAGCTAATAAAAATCATTTTAAAAAAAAACTAATCATTTTTATTTTGGAATACATGTTTTTATTATTTCTTTAAAGATAACAAAGTTAACTTTTTATTCCTTTTTGTTAAAATTAATAAACAAGCATGATTAAATAAGTACTAAAAATATACAAATCAACTTCTTTTTTTAAAACATTTTTAATATAATGATATTTAAAATTTAAAATTCAAGAAAAATCCAATAAAATTATAATTAAAATAATTATAATTAATTAAATAATTAAAATTTAACAAAAATTAAAACTCCATGACCAAATGATCCGCCAGGATCCATGGCTTGGAAATATTTTTTTAATAAAGTATATAAATAAATTTTTCTTTATTAAAAATAAACACTTTGGACTAATATATTAATTATTTAATAAAATATAACCTTTTAGTTTTCTTTATTAATAAAAAAGAATAAAAAGAGTAAAATTTTTGGGTTAATATTTTTCAGTAATATTTTACTTATTTTTATAATATAACTTTTTAGTTTTCTTTATTAATAAAAAGAGTAAATTTTTGGGTTAATATTTTTCAGTAATATTTTATTTATTTCTTTTAAAATAATAAAATATAATTTTTAGCTTTCTTTGTTAATAAAAAAGAATAAAAATTTTAGGATAATATTTTATTCAGTAATATTTTACTTATTTCTTTTAAAATAATGAAAAGATATAACTTTTTGTTTCCTTTATAAAAATCTTAGTCAAATGATTTCAAAAATAACAAAAAATAAAATAAAATAAAATAAAAGAAGAAAACCTCCACTTTATTTATTGTTATTTAATTTTTCTTTATTTTATGGTTAAACTCATTTCATTTAAAGAAATTAGCCATAAAAAAATATATATGTAAAATAAATCTGAACCATATTGTTAAGTCAAAAAAAAATTTCTTTTAGTTCATGATATATTGGCTGGAAACTGTCTCGTGCCCACTTTTGAGCTGCTTCACCTGGTGAAGAGGGTCTGGCTGAGTAACAACGCCCCGTACCATGATCAAAGTTTTTTTTATTTTTAAACTCTTTGATTCCTTTAAATTAACTTCTTATTAAATTAAAAAGTTAATTATTTTTTTTAATTCTTTTATAAATTGAGTAATTCTTTAAATAATAAATATCCTTCATTAAACAAGAAAAATCAGATAAGAAAAAGAAAAGAAAGATAAGAGAAAGATAAAAATAAAAAAGATAAAGAAAAGAAAAGAAAAGAAAGAAAAGAATAATAAGATATAAAAAAGAAAGATTTTTTTTTAAAATCATTAACAAATTTAATAAAAAAGACTTATAAGTTAAACTAATAATTAATTCCATAATTAAATAATTAACTTTAAATTAATTTCCATATCCGGATGATCCGGCAGGATCTACGGTTTGGAAATATCAACCTTTTTTTAAAAAAAAACTATATAAATTAAATAAAAAGATAAAAAAATCCATATTTTTACAATATGGATAAAATTATTTAAAATTTCACCAAATTCCGTGTCCAAATGACTCGGCAGAGTCCATGGTTCGGAATCAAATCTTCTGTGTCCAAATGACTCGGCAGAGTCCATGGTTCGGAAGTATAAAATTCTATACAAATTAATTACCAAAAATCCACATCCGACTAATTCAGTTAAAATTTCTGTTTAGAACATTAACTGAATTTTTTTAAAGCAAAGCAAGACAAAATTGAAATCAACTAAGGTACCAATTTTTGGGCATTTTAACAAAGTTGTTTTAACGTAACCGTACTCCCGAACCCCCGAACTCTCGCAGACCAATTTTAAGGTGTCCAATCGACCTGAGCGAAAACCGATTGGTGGCGACTCCCGAAAACGGCCCAACACGTTGCCACAGTGATGAATATATTTTCTTCTACCATCTTTTTTGTTTTTTCTTCTCTTTTTTGTTTAACCAATGAAAAATCCAACTGATTGTGTGTAACTTTAGGTTTCAATTATTGATGAACAAATTGAGGATAATCTATTTCAAATGCTGGATGAGGAAACTGATTCAGAGTATGTCCATGATTTCATTTTTTCTATGAATATTTATTTAGTTTTTTTCCCCTGGAGTATTTGCAAATGATCATGTGCCTATTTGTCTAGGGGCAGATATCTAAGATGGGTGGATAGGAAGGGGGTTGTTGAAATGTGCTTTTTTTTTTTCTTTCTGTAGTTACAGAAACTCATTTCCTTCTATACACTGAACCTGAGTTTGTGTGTGTGTTTTTTTTTAAATTTTCTACATGACTTTTTAGGATTGGGAATCTAGTACGTGCCATAATAATTCGACTGCTCCACATATCTTGTCCTATACATCTTAGTCGTTGGATATCAATTTGTCGTAACATGGTAAAAAAGTTCCTTCTTCTATTTTCAGTTTCCTAGTATAACGATTTTAGTAGATCTAACATTATTTTCAACTGATGCAATTTTGGCATAGGCATAGCCAATGGCAGTTGTATGATAGGCTTTTGTTTCATCTATCTCTTGTTTCTGTTTTCCACTTTGAAGTATCATGCTTGAATGAGGAAGAGCATCTGGCATGAACTGGCCACTTTGTAGTTTACATGGATTTTTAATGCCAAAACAACTTAAAGAAATTAACTGTATAAGGAACTTTGTCTAACCAACCTCAACTTGATTCAGATAAAGTGTGATGAACATAAGGATGTGCTAAGTCACAAAGGACACACTTATTCATTCAAAGGAAAATAGATACAGAAAACAAGTTCTAGGTTTTGCAACTGCAGTCTTTAGAGAAAACCAGAAGCTGAATTGTTGTCTGACCTTTTAGATGGTTTTCTGTAATATTTTTAACAAAGATTCTGCTTGTGTTTGACTGGAAATAAAGTAGCCTGATTAAATTCTGTGTTGGATGGTAGGTGTTTGAGCTACCTCCCAGAAACTGTAGGAAAGAATCCTGCTTATTTTTTATCTCTCTTTGGCAAGGAGAAAAGCTTCTAATGGACAAAGCTTTGGTGATTGGTTAGTTCTCCATATTCAGGAGCTAATTTCAGTTGCTTATCAGGTACTAATGAAATGATTAACTTGTTCATTCTTGTTGTTGAAGCATCCAATCCAGAAGTAATAGATAGTGGATTGATAGGTCTCATCATAATATAAGTGTTATGAAATCCCTTAACCTGACAATGTGGGATTGCGCCACTCCCACCCCTTCACGTGCAGGCTAACAAAACAACTGAAAGTGGCTTGCCACATTGGTCATGACAACTATAGGCTAACAACTCACAAATAGGTTCGTGACGACATTGGGCTCTTATACCATGTTAAAGTCCAATCCAAAACCAATTAGTAATGGGAGAAAAGGCGTCGCGAAATATAAAGCCACTGTGGTCCTTGGCTTGACCACGTGGAATTACACCTGTTATTGAATGGCTAGCTTTATAACATCTATGGCTAGAAATTTTGTAGTAAAAGTATTATATATTAATGTTGGGAACCATTTAATCAATAAAATCGGATGTTCTAAAGTTATTCAAAAAATTGGATGTTTTCATGTAAAGTTATTGAAAAGAGATCTTATAACTTGTTTTGAACTTGAGTGTTAGGTAGAATTGTTATAATCTCATCATGGGACGATGGACTGGAAAATCCCTCTGCAACTTAAAAACAGAGTGATGTTTGAAAGATTTACCTTCCCTTTCAACCTATCTTGTTGAAGGGTGTTTAGCTCTCATTAAGAGAGAACCCAATAATCCCAAAAAGGCTTGTGGGAGGGAACCTCCAACCTCAAAATTTTTTAAAAATAATTCTAGTTAGCTAATAACCAGCATATAATGTATCAGGTGGCATGCTACCATTACTTTGTAAATTAGTTACATCTTAACTGTAAAACTAAGCTTTGGAAAAGACATAATAAAAGCATGTATTGCTTGATCAACTACTGAAGCTGCTGAAGTTTTGTTGAGAACTAGGTGACGAATTGCTGAACTCATATGTTAATGAATTTGGGCACCCAAGTTGTTCATTACAATGGTTGTTTGAAGGAATGTCCAATATCCATGAATTTTATTACATACACAAAAAAGGCAATAACAGCATTACATTCTTGTACAATACTTAGCTATATGTTTTATATGTTTAAGTGGTTGTGTCTCTCATCTTTGCTGATATTGTTCAACACTTGGACTTTTGAAAACCAAAGCAGGTAAATAGATGCTGTGTATTTTATGAGCTGCCATGTCGTTTAGGTCATTACAAATTTCACTTTCTTAAATTGTTTCTCTTTGCAGGATCTTCTGTAGCAGATACAAGCCCCAATGAAATATCTAAGAAAGGACAGTGTTGATTTGAATTGAAACATTCTGGGATGGTACAATGGAGTATTTGCCAAGAAGTTGAATCAATTGACCAGCAAGGAGAGGAATTTGGGCACCCAAGTTGTTCATTGTTGTTTTCATGATCTTGTCTGAAAAATATTTTGCTCGATCCTGCGGTATGAGGAATTTGAGCTTAGTTTTTATCTTGTAAAGGAAATTGTAACCTTATATGTTTTAATTGTCGAATGACATGACATGACATTGTGTTAATCATATTTTGTATTAATGAAAAATAATTCAGTACCCTGGTTGTTGCATTTGTGTGAAATCGATGACAAATTTGGGATGTATGTAGGAGGATTAAGAAATGGATAGAGCGAGTTTATTGAGAATTGTTTGCAAAAACTAGTGAAGGCCAATTGTCACAAACTAGTGACGGTTGTAAATCACAAACAAACTAGCGACGGCTGCGAGTCACTAACTAGCGATGGCTGTGCATTACTAACTAACGACGGCTGCGAGTCACTAACTAGCGACGGCTATGAGGCACTAACTACACTAACTAGAGATGGTAATGCGTCATTAACTAGCAACGGGTACGAGTTACTAACTAGTGACAGCTAGGCGTCACTAAGTAGCGATTATTATGCGTCACTAACTAGCAACGACTAATCGTCACTAACTAGCGACGGCAAAATGTCGCTAACGCGCCGGCCGATGTCGTTACTGGAAAATTTGTGACAGTATGTTTTGCGACGTTTAGTTGTCGCTAATTAGTGACGAGTAAATTAGCAATGGACCTTTTAGTGACGGTGTGCCGTCACTATTTCATGTTTAGCGAAGGCTAGCAATTGCTAATGGCCGTCGCTAAATGACTTTTTTCTAGTAGTGAATATTATATAATGGAGGAAAGAAAGGAAAAGAAACAAGAGTTCACGTTGTGAGGATTTGGAGTTGATGTTCCTAATTGCTAAACCAAGCTCGTTGGACAATGCAATAATGAATTGAATATGTTGTAAATTATTTCAAAATCCTATTCATTATCCTATGAAAATTATTCTTTTATGCTAGAGTTTACATAAAGGAAAGCACAGATTATAGCGTATATACTTCTGTGTTGCGTGTTGACTACCTTGCTCATGTGGAAAACATGAGCAGAGCATAATTAATACAGTATAACATATAAAACTAAATTACTTAGCTTGATCATGGACAAACCTTTAATACTTTGTTTTGATAATTCATCAAGGGAATGAGAGCGGAGAGTGAAGTGTTAAAAACAAAGGAAAACGGTCATCATCCCCTTAATTTGGGAGGATTATAAAAGTGAACATAATAGGATATATGGAACTAAAATAAAAAGTGTTCATTCTCCTCATTTCCATCAATTTTTTATCCTACCAAACAAATGAACAAATATAATTATTTATCATATTCCTCATTCCCCTCAGTCCAAACTGATTGTAAGGGAAAGGGTGCCCTTAACCCTAAAATTGTTTTATTTTATAATCCTTTATAGTCAAAATAGGATAAGATAGGATAAGGTATGAATTCTTCATATAAAAAGTTAGTCAAAGTTGAGAGTTATAATGTAATTTATGTAACATTTTAAGAAATAAAATCAATAAAAGACCAAATATAAAAAAAATCATTAATCCACGGTTAAATTACATAAACCCTAAACAAAGTTTTTTATTAAGTTACAGTTTGCTTACCATATTTTGAAAACATACATCTTTCCTATTAAAAATAACTAAAAAAACAAAGATTGGTTTATGTTATTGCTATTATTTTCCTGAATATAAGATATACTATTCCCCATCTCACATCCTTTGTAAAATTTACTATTTTGAGTCATCCCAATAATTGCAATATTTTCATATTTCGTATGTTAATTTATTATATTACATTTTAAACTATCATTTTAACATTTACTTTATTTAATTTACATGCGAAAAATGAAAGGTTAAAATGAAAATAACATAGATTTTTTTTCATTTTTAATCTCTATGTCAAGTCCAAATGTTATAAAGAATATAAGGAAAAAAAGTATATATAAATTTTTGACCCTAAAAAATGTTTACTAAGTTCTGGAGGTTCGATATGTAATTCTTTTAATATATAAGGATTGGGGAGAAGATTTTTATTTTAATGCATTATTATAGAGTATTTTTATATAAATATATTATTTGTTAGCATTATCGATTTATTCAAATACTACACTTTAGAAATTAAAAGAATAATTTTATGATATTTCTTGTGAAAAGAAAATACATTTTATTAAATTTTCTTTTTAGGTTGGTTAAATTAAAAAAATACTTGATTTTTTTAAAGAGTATCTAAAAAATACTTTTTAGACTTAAGTTTTAATAAATTGATAATATTGACAAATAGTCAATTTATAGAAGAATACTACATAATAATGCATTAATAAAATCAATATAAATAAACTTTCCTTACATTTGTCTCCTAATAGATATATCTATTTCATGATTTTGCTTTTTTCTCTTTGGCAAGTGTTCTACTAGATGAAACTTATTAGTAGTTTTTTTTACTTGATTATAACTTTGGTCTTTTAGAATAATTTTTCATGTTTTCAATTAAAAAAAGAGAGAATTTGTAAAATACATGTTGTTGCAAAAACAAAGCAACTGAAACTGAAAGTACTTCATAATTATTTTGAGTATTCTATCTTTTAAGTTCTAATTAACGCACAAGTTTGAAAATAGGGTTAATTACAATTTGTTCTTGAAATTTAAATGATATTATACTTTGCCTTATCTTATTTCAGAAACATGTACTTTGTCTCATGTCTTACATTTTACCATCTTAAAAAAATGTTTAGCATTTATAGAAAGAAAAAGTTGACAATTGAAAATACCCATTCATGATAAAAAAAAGTACCATACATATTAAAATTATTGAAAAATGACTATTGTACAATTTAAATTAAAATTTTAAAAGTTATTGTCTAACAGTATAACAATAGCAGGACAAGGTGTATATTTCTAAAATAATATGAGTAAATTGTAATATCACTTAAACCTCAAACACAAATTGTAGTTAATATTTAAAAATGTATATAAAATTAACACTTATTATAACTAAAATTTAGGGGAGGTTAACATTCGAGTATTTTTCTCTCTAAAAAAGTTATGCGGTATTATAGCCAAATTGCCTAGTAGCTCTCCTACGCTGCATGTCGAGCCACACAATAATGACAAAAAACAAAAACATTAAATAGATAAAGAAAAAGGGGAAAGCGCAAAAGTCCGTATTTACCCACACTAAGCCACCCACGTGTGGTTGAGGCTCATGTTTTTTTAATCACAAGAATATATTTGAAAGTTATGATACAAAGGAGGAAAGAGGGAAGAGGAAACTTGAATCCAGGATTAGTGAGTAGAAAGAGTTGTGTCCCTTTCACATCTCCATTGGGCCAATGAATATGGGGACCTAAAGCTCATTTCAACAGTGGAGCAGCCAAGATTTCAAGTATGGGAGACAATAATGAAACACCTATTGTAACAAGAATGCATCGTACATATTTTTTTTTTGTAGTTTTTTAAGACTTGAAATTACACTTATAAAACCTAACGACTTAAGTGTGTGTTTTCAACAACTTTATCACCCCTTTTAAAAATTTCCCACTAAAAAATAAACCAAAGTTAGTAAATCTCAAAAATTTTGGAAGCCATGGCCTTGGGGGCTTCTACTTGCCTCCGCTAATGCATGTTAAGATACACACACACACATATACACATACTATATTCTAAAAGAGGAAGACATTTCACTATTTATCAACAGTGTTTATTGTAGATAAACAATTCCACTTTTTTGTTTTTTTGGTTTTGTCTTGTTTCCGGATGCAATTTGCTCTGTTTTGAAGTTTGATCTTCATTTTGAATACGCTATACTTTATAAGGGCATGTGTTGCAATTTCTCCTGTTTTAGTCTGTTCCACGTTTTGTTTCAGCTAAAACGATATTTCAGTCCCCAACTTTATGATTTTTTCATTTTAGGCTCTGAATTACATAATGGTTACATTTTGGTCCCTAACCTTAATATTTAACTAGATCTCCTATTTGCTCTCTTGGTGCCCAAATTTTTTTTCTTGTTGTTTTATGCTCTATCATCCAGAGTGAGACGTCGGTGACCATAATTTATTTATTTATTATTTTTATTAAGTCAATTGTTAAATCCTTAATACCTAAAGTTTTATCATTTTTTTTTGTCTTCATCCAAACATTTTTTTATTGATTTTCTTTATTGTTGTTTTCTAAAATAAAAATTTAATCATTATAATTTACCTACTTTTAATTTGATTTTACTTAATTTGGCTTTATTCAATTTTTTTATTCTTTTTTTTTATCTTTGTTAAGTTAATGATTAGACTGTTAATTAATTAACATATATTAGACATAGTATTGTATTTCAATCATTTTTTTTATCATTATAGATGATTAAGTTTTGTAGTATCAATTATTTACTTTGAGCTCTACACTTTAATAAAGTAATTTGATCTATAATTGTTAAAATTGAAATTAAATTTTTGAAGTAAATTTTTCATCAATATTGAAAATTAGATTTTGAGTCAATCGAATTCGGAAAAGGCAAAAAAAAAAAAAAAAAAAAGAACAAAAAGAAACAAATGGTTAAAAAAAAAACACGATTCCAGTTCCTAGCTTTTTAATCTTTCCATTTTAAGCTCTAAGTTACGTCTGTGTTAGGATTTGATGCCCAGATTTTATAACTATTTAATTAGATATTCTATTTGTGTTTCCTGGTCCCCAAGTTTTTTTTTTGTTGTTGTTTTATACACCATCTTTTGAAGTAAGGTATTGGTGATCATAATTTGTTTATTTGTTATTTAATTCATTTTTATCTTTGTTAAGTTAATTGTTAAATTTTTAATACCTAAAGTTTCCCCCCCTTTTTTTTTGTCTCAATCCTAACTTTTTTTTATTGATTTTCTTTTTTGTTGTTTTATAAAATGAAACTTTAGTCATTATAATTTTTCTATTTTTGGCATGGTTCTAGTTTAAAAAAAGGGACTAATAGAACAAATGGAGAGGTTTGGTAACTTGTAAATCGTAGTAGATATTCCTTTTTAATAAATTTTAATAATAAATAAATAAATATTCATCATCAGTAAATTTATGATAATCAATTAAAATTTATTTTTTTTATTTATTATCTTCTAAAGTAAAATCTTTGTGACTATTATTTTTTTTTTATTTTTTAAGCAACCATAGTGACTTTGTTTAGATTTTTTTTTGTTGGTTTTTTTTTATTATTATTAACAAAACTTTAGTCAATATGAGTTGTCTATTATTTTGTATGGTTCACACTGATTCATTTTAGCTAATGTTTTCATTTTTTTTTTGTTATTAAGTTTATGGTTAAACTTTTAATTCCAGAAATCTTTACACTTTCTCTCTTGACCTAAAGACTATTTGAGTCGCCAATTTTTGTTATTGAAATTCCACTCTTTATCTTATATTATTAACTTTTTCATATTGTCTTTCTCTTCTAAAACAAAATTTTAGTCACTACGATTTATCTCTTTATACTTAGAATCTTTTCTGTTTTTGCTCTATTTGTCCCAAAAGTTTACTAGATTTTTTTTTAATCCTAGTTCTTGCTTATCTTTTTTCATTTTTATAAAACTCTTTTCCTTTGTCAGTGATTATCATTGTTTATATATATATTTAATGTTGACATGGATTAAACCGTCACAATGCATGTGCATCATGAAACTCGTATATACTAAAATAGAGTTATGATTTACTATAGTGCCCCATTTTTTTCAAATCAAAAAATTATGAGAAATTTGTCCACATTTGGTTTCTTCGTCATTTTTTTTTGCTTAATTCCATTTCAGTCCATGAGCTATCAATATTTTCTATTTTAGTCCTTAAATTATATATGTTTTCCTTTTAGTACTTTTTCTCTTTTTATTTTATTTTATTTTTTACAAATTCAATATTAAACCCTTATTGCCCTTTGTTTTTCCATTTGTTCTATTGATTCTAAAAATTTTCTTTAACTTTTATGCTAATACTTAAACATCAATTTTCTATGGAAAGGTTATTTTTATCTTTTAAGTGAAAACTTTAGTCACTATTGTTTGTCTAATTTTGGCTATTAATTAAAATGTTCCTGCATTTTACTTGGACTTTTAGGTTTAAACCCTCAATCATTCAATTTTTTATTACTTTTTTTGTGTCCCAATGGTAACACCAATTTTAAGTCAACTCTAAATCTTAGTTTTTTTTTTCATGGAAAAAGTTATTTTATCATAGTCAGACTGTCTTTTAACTATTAGAACTCTAAACTTTATTTTCTTTATCCCCTAACTATATTGTTTAATGATTATTGTACTATATTTATATTAAATACTGCCATAGATTGAATTGCCAAAACTTCATAATTTTTCACTTTGCCTTTTTAGCTCTCACACTTTTTTTTTTGAAATATTGACCATTTAATTTGTAGTATTTGAGTTCCTAAAATAATAAACTTTGCCTATTTATGATAAAGTGTCTGAAAAACAAATTGCAATTGCAATACGTAATTAATGCACCTGGAGAGAGAGAGAGAGAGAGAGAGAGAGAGAGAGAGAGAGAGAGAGAGAGAGATGTGATTAGTACATGCAATTAGAATGGTGGTGATGTTACTAATTAATGCTAAACAGTTGAACTAGTTCCAAACATTTTAATTCATATTGTAAATTAGTCCCCAACCTCCATTTCATTGTGTATTGATCTTAAATATTTATAATTTGTTTCATATTAATGCATAATCTTAAATAACACTGAGTTAGCATATAAATTTGATTTATAGAAAAAATAGTTTAAATGACCCATTAACTGTAAAAAAAATTATGACGCGGGTTAAATTTATAGAAAGACTGTTATTGAAAAACTTATATTTAATTTGAAAAATTGACTTCATATAGTTATATAAGAATTAACAAGTTCAAATTATTCGATAAATATCTTCAAATAAATTAAAATGTTTCATATTTTTTTATAGCTAATTAGCCCTTTAAACTATCAACTTTTCTTTTGTTGTAAATTAGGTTTCTGTATGTACTCAGTCTTGCTTAGCTTAGGAACCAATATAAAATAAATTATAAAAAGCTTAGGACTAATATGCTACCAAATGGAGGTTATGGACCAATTTACAATAAAATTTAAATGTTTGTGACTAATGGTGTATTTTACCCTACTAAACAAAAATTAGTTTGACAGTCAGTTTAAATTATCAAAATTTTTATTCAAATTTAAAATAGTCTTTTTTTTTTCCATACCAGTATTAAGAATTTTTTTTTATTTAATAGGGGTAGTTGTAAATCTTTATTTCTCAACAGGGGTAGTTCTCATCTTATTTACCAATGTGTGGTACTCTTTGCCATCTCATCACACTCTCGCCACATCTATCGTCTTTGTCATCACACAAATTTTGATTCTTCAAACTAAATTTTTTATTTTATCAACTAAAAAAATTGCTAAACATACTAAAAATTTCCATAAAACATTTGTGTAAATTCTTTTGTGGAATCTTTTTTAAAAAATGGCTATATATATATATATATATATATGTAAGTACATCTTGTGCAGCATAAAGTGAACATTACACAATATTCTAAAGATGAACATGGTTACTGTTGGATGAATAGTGGCAATTGTTTTGGGCTGGTTGAGCTTAGTTCGCTTTGTGCTATAATTTAGCAATTTTTTTTTGTTGCTTTTTTTAGTATGCTATTTGCTCTTTTTTTAGTTTTATCTCATTTCATAAGGCACTTGTCTTTTTGTGGGCCTTGGTTGCAATTTTCCCTATTTTCGTTTGTCCCACATTTTTTTTTCGGTTAAAATGTGATTTCATTCCTTAACTTTCTAATTTTTTCTTTTTTGGACTTGACTTATGTCTCTATTACATTTCAGTCACTAAATTTTATAACTATTTAATTAAATCATCTATTTGTTTTCTTGCCCCCCAAGCTTTTCTTTTTGTCTTTTTGTATCATCAATTGTTTATTTCAAGCGCTATAGTTTAATAAAGTACATTGTTTCATAATTGTTAAATTTGAGAGCAAATTTTTCTAGATAAATTTTTCATCAACATTAAAAATTAGATTTTGTGTTAATAGGAGATGAAAATTTTTATTGAATTATTTTTAATTAACAGATAAAATATGTATTTTTTTTAAGCACATAACTTATTTTGTGTCGCACTGTTATTGTTAAAATTTATTATAAAAAATATCCACTATAATATGTGGGTCACCAAATCTCTCCATTTTTTTTTGTCTTTATCTTAACTTTTTTTATTGATTTTTTTTTATTTTTGTTTTCTGAGATGAAGCTTTAATCATTATTTCTATCACTGTTATTTCATTATTGATTATTAAAATTTGTAACATCAATTATTTATTTCAAGCTCTATAGTTTAATAAAGTAATTTGTTCCATAATTGTTAAATTTGAGAGTACATTTTTCTATATAAATTTTTCATTGATATTAAAAATTAGATTTTATGTTAATAGGAGATGAAAAATTTTATTGAATTATTTTTAATTAACAGACAAAATATGCATTGTTTCAAAGCACGTAACGTATTTTGTGTCGCATTGTTATTGTTAAAATTTATTACAAAAATATCCACTACAATATGTGGGTCATCAAATCTCTCCATTTGTTCTATTGGTCTCTAATTTTTTGTCATTTTTTATTATCTTCTAAAGTAAATATTGATAATCATTATTTGTTTCTCTTATGTTTCTAATATTAGCATTTTTTTACTATAGCTTCAACCTAGCAGGGTGTGAATATTATTTTGTTCTAAAATTATAAAGGCTGAAACTTGAAAGTATATATTTTTTGTTATATCAAGTCTCTACATATTTTCATAAATTTATACAATAATCATATGAACCGTCGCAATGAGCGGCCTTCAAGCACCTCGTGTGGTTCTAAATTTCTAAAAATTCCTATGAATATAGATTTATAAAGTTTTGTCGCAAGTCATGGTTGATGCAAAATGATTTATACAATATGAGATTTTTAAAAATTGTTTTAGAGTATAAATGGAAATAATTTCTTTTAATAATATTAATAACAATCTCAAAAGAACTCATCCTTCGTTAAAATAATTATTTATAACCGCTTTAAAAAAGCTTCTTAAAATTAAGAAAAACTTACAGAAACCCCTTGTAGCTTGGTCTAATATACACATTGCCCCTATTTTCTAAAATCTACACTTTGCCTTTTGCTTACTTTATAATGTCCGAAAATAGTGTCTGAAATTCTAGTTTAAATGTTTGGTAATTATGTTTCATTGATTTCAAAAAGTTTTATACCTTTTCTACAATTAACCGACCTTTAAAAAATATTAATATGTATTTACGAGAAGGAAAATACATTTATAGAAAGTAAAAACTGATAATTTAAAATATTTATTAACTACAAAAAATATTGCAGAGATTGAAATTAATTGAACATGACTATTTTATAGTTTAAATTAGAATTTCAAAACTTGTTATCGGACAATATAAAAAAAAGACAGGAGATAAAAGTGTATATTATAGTAAACTTCATATAGAGTAATTGTAAGTTTCTTTAAAATCAATACACTCTACCAACCTTGTCGTTTCAATTCAACTGACACACATTAATGTGGTTTTTCGTGTGGGGCAAAAGAGTTGATGTGGGGTTAAACTTTTTGGACTTTCTTTGTCCATGATCGTGTGTTAACTTACATGGTTACTTCACTCTTAATTTTCAATCATGTGTACTCTTTTAGGGTCAGTTCGGCTTGAATTAATGCAATTAATAAAGCTGAATTATTTGCGGGTCAAAATCGGGTCAGAAGGTCCACGGGTTGGTCTAAAAAATAGGGCATAACATTGATTTTATTTACGTCCACTGCCCCTATGACTTGCAATGTCGCTTCTTTAAGGAGAAGCCAAAGGTGCTTCTGCTCAAGTGCTTCCCCTCACAGATCCAGGCAACCATGGTGATGTTGATTCTGGATGTCCTATCAAATCACTTGTCGGACAAGGAGTATTTGTGGGAGAAGTTGGAGGCTACGTAAGAGTAAGACCCGGTGATCAAGGCAGCATTCTAGAAGTTCAATGGACAGTTGAAGGAGGTGGAAAAGATGATCGACTAGAGGAAGCCACCGGATCCACTCATCTACTCCGTCCTTGATGGCAATCACCGATTCCCAGCCGTAGAAGGTTATGATCGTGTCCCCAGTAAGGGTCATTCTGTTCATTGTTCGATTCTTAGCCGTGGACAGTGTTCTTCGATCGGTGAGCATTGTTGCATCCTTTGTCCAATTCCTAATTGTGGACGGCTTTATCCAATCGATGGATCTTTGATGACAATTTTTTATTCATAATGAGGTGTCATCCAGGCGTCGACAGGGAGATACCTCAAAGGAACAGGTGGCACACTTCGTAAATACTCCAAACCCTGTAGCTAATTTCAAACAATTACCCAAACTCGTGTAAAAGCCCAACCCGACCCGCTATTAATTGAATCCCTTTAATGCAATTAAAAAGAAACAAACTGCCCCTTACCTTTTCCAAACCACATCTCAAACCTACCCCAATGACCACCTATTCACTTCCTTGCCTTCTTCCGCGACCCCTCCCATATCCCACATCTCTCCAATACACTTTGATCGTCCACCCCAACAAATTGCACCACTTCCTGATTTGGAGGAGGTGCTGGTCATCCGAATCTTCTAATTCCATATATGTTTCTTTAGGTGCTATTGAGAGGATTTTGCTTCGTTTTTATTATTTTTGAATCCAGTTTTACCCCAACTCCGATACATGTATGTTTCTTTAGGTGCAACAACCAAACTAATAATGCAGCTGAGGCTTTGTCTAACAAGTTGTTAAAAGAAAAAAATGTTTTTTTTTTATCTTGAAACACATTTTTTTTATTTTTATTTTTAAGGCATGAACACGTTTCTTTTACTCAATATTTGAAGTCCAAATAATGACATGGACTTTAGATAAGGGAAGAGTTTGTTGAGATGGCAAAATGAACCACACAATAGTAAATAAGATTGTCAAAGTACCCATATTAAGGAATAAAAAATAACAACTGCCCATATTAATGAAAAAACTCCCAGTATTAATGATGATACGACTTTTAGGAACAATTCTTTAGGTGTAACCTCCTCTTTATTTCTGCTTAACGGACAAAAAAAATCAAAATATAAGGTGATAAAATAACTTTTCAACTAAACCTCATAGATGAATTAGCCCAAAAAAAACAAGCTAGGCGACGGTCAAGAGCAACAAAAGTTCAAGCAATAATGAAACTGAGAGTGACTGTGAGGCCAACGGCCGCTGACGCCGCCATGGGGCCGGAAATGTATTCACCCGCGTCCCCATTGCGTCGACTCATATTTTGTCGCAAACCCACCGGACCCAACCCAAGTTGCATCCCTTAAAAACCACGAGGTTGTGAGAGAAAACATCCCATGACCCAACTCGAAACACGCGCCCAGCTGTGTGTTGCTGGCAATGCCTCCTCCAAGTTCTTGGTCTAGAGAGAGTTAGTCAACGCCAAAACCACGTCTCAACCCATGCCACCGAGCAATTGCCTTCCCTCCCATCGCCTTCCCAATTAAAACCATCGACTATACGTACACAATACACACGCGCACACAGACTCGCGTATCCCTGTGAATAAAATTAGTTAATTCTCGTGTTCATATCTGCCATAAATGCAATGCCAATGGCATTAAAATTAGTTGATTTTTTCAATAACTTTTATTCATTCCAATCGGCAAATTAATCAAATTAAATTAATTCTGGGAGATCATAGCAAAGCCAGCACACACACACACACATGTATGTGTGCATATTTATATGTATGTACATATATATCACGTATGAGTATAGAAGTTTACAATTGTTTACCGAGTTGTATTGGTATATGTTAAGAAAAATGTAGACTATGCATTACGTGTGTCGTACACTTATGATAATAAAATTGTGCTACGTAACATCTTAGGCTTAGCTATTTTGGAAATAATTATTGTGATTGGTGCTAATTTTTACATGTATGATAATAAAATTATTGATTGAAAAAGTTTGAGAACAAAAAAAATATGTTATTTTATATTTATTTTAATATTAATTAATGCCATACAAGTATTTTGTATTTGATTTAATTGTGAAATTGATGGAAAAAAACCCAATTGAGACGTGTAATATAAGATAAAGGATTTTGATATAGGACATTCTTAAACCCAAGCACCAATTTAAGGTACTAAAATAAGTTAAGGGGCCGCGTGTGAAATTTATCTTTTGTGCATATGTGTCACATATTTTTTTTGTACATATTCATAATTTTATGTAAGGGCAAAATACATTAAAATCCATTAGGGTTCCTTAGCTTATTTTTTTGTCTCAAACGAATATCCTACCTTAAGGTTGTTTTATTGAAATATCCCACCTCTTGTAACATGTTCCAATTGGGTCATTTCTGTCAATTTCAGTGTTAAATTGGACGGAAATTGCTGACGTGATATTAATTAACATTAAAATAAATATAAAATAACACTTTTCATCATCAAACTGTCCCAATTACATACTCTAAACCTTAAAACTTTTTAGATCTACTATTGTACACCACTTGGTCCTAAAATTCAAACCCCCTGGTCCTGAAATTCGAGCTCCACCGCCGCCCTGGTCCTGAAGTTCAAATGCCTCCGCACTAGTTTTGAAATCTGAACACATCCGCCCTGGTCCGCCACCTTCGTGGAGGCCCAACAGATATGGAACAATGCTCGACGTCTCAAAGATCGTAGTTCGGATGCTCGCCGTCGCGAAGATCACCGTCTGAATGCTTGCCGTCTCAAAGATCGTCTTCCGGATTCGCTGTTGCGAAGATCGCCGCTTGAATGCTCGCCGTCTCAAAGATCCATCCGGATACTCACCGTCCCGAAGATCGCCGTCCAAATCTTAATTCGAATACTCGCTGTCGCGAAGATCGCCATCCAAATCTGGTTGTGCCTTTCGAAATCAGAGAGTGGAAGGGAGGAGTTGGATATGGAATCACCGGAAGACGTGCTAGAGGGTGGGAAGATCGCGGCCGGTGAAGGATGGACGGCGAGGTGGGTGGTGGTTTTGCGGCCGTGGGTGGATGGGTCTGGAGGTTCGTGGGGGATTGTGAGGAAATAAGTTTAAGACTCAAAATTGTTGGGTGTAAAAGTAAAAGATAAAAAGTGTTATTTTACATTTATTTTAATGTTAATTAATACCATACCGGTAATTTTTATCCAATTTAATACTGAAATTGATGGAAATGATTTAATTGGGATGCGCTAAATGAGGTGGGATACTTGAATATGACAATCTTAAGATAAGGTATTCATTTGGAACAAAAAAAAAAAAATAAGCTAAAGGACCCTCGATGGATTTTATCATTTTCTTTATATATCTAGTTTATAAACACACACTTGTTATCTAATTTGAATATATTGATTTTAATTTTACTAGGAAAAAGAATTTGATGTGTTCATATATATTTTTTTATGAAAGGTTGAACTTGTATATATTGTTAAATATATCGATAATATATATATGATTTCATTTGTACATCTGTTATACATTATTTATACAAATTCATTACTTTCTTTGTACATCAAATTTATATATATATATAATATATAATCTATATACATATCTCTAATTTTTGTAAGAATTAAAATATGATGTATTCACACTTATGGAGAATAATATTGAATATAAATATATTGACTTAAGTAATATGACACACATTAGCAGTATTTTCTATTTTATATATGGCATATATAAATTTGCAAGCATAACATTACTTTGTCCAACACGATAAAAAGAAGCAGCAAGTGATTATTAGGATCACTAGGAAGAAGCATTCCAATCCTAACCCTGACCCAGTTGACATATTGGCGGCAGTGAGAAAAGATAAGACTTGAGGCTTTCAAATTTTTTTTTTTCGAAAGATGAGGATTTCAACTTTAATTTTAATGTTGTGTTTCCCCGTGTTTGACTTTCTCCCTTTGAATTCCAACTTCCCTGCCCGCGCATATAAAATCTCCTCCACTTGCCCAGCCCAGATTCAAAACCATCTTCAAAATTAATTGATTTCGACTTCAATCCCAGTACGATCAAGTTATCTCTGCAGGCATAAAGAAATCACCAATGGAGGAAATCGACGTCCCTCCCTTCTTCATCTGCCCCATCTCTCTTCAGATGATGAAAGATCCCGTCACCCTCTCCACCGGCATCACCTTTGACCGCCAAAGTATTGAGAAATGGCTCTTCACCGGTAAGAACACCACATGCCCAGTAACCAAACAGCCTGTTTCCGACGCCGATCTCACCCCAAACCACAACCTTCGCCGCCTCATCCAGTGCTGGTGCACCCTCAACGCCCACCATGGTGTCGATCGAATCCCCACCCCTAAGCCCCCAGTCAGCAAGTCCGACGTTGCCAAGCTCCTCGCCGACGCTGCCACCTCTCCAAACCATCAGCTCCACTGCCTCCACCGCCTCAAGTCCATCGCCTCCGATAATGACTCCAACAAACGAATCATGGAGGCCGCTGGCGCGGTCGACTTCTTGGCATCAATAGTGGTCGAATCTCATAATTGTTCCGCGGACAAACTAGATTGGTTGGAGCAATTCGATTCTCCCAGACCCGTGGACGAGGCTATGTTCCTTCTCCACAACCTTCGGTTGTCGGAATCGGGGCTTAAGACCCTTCTTTCCCAAAAAAATGGCGATTTCGTCGACGCGCTGAAGAAAGTGATGCAAAAAGGGAGCTACGAGTCGCGCGCCTACGCCGTTTTCTTACTGAAACAGATGTTTGAACTCGCCGATCCGATTCTTCTATCAGGTCTGAACAATAGTTTCTTCTTGGAGCTGGTACAGCTCTTGAAAGACCAAATCTCAAAGCAAGCGTCGAAAGCATCTCTACAAGTCCTCATAAACGCTCTCCAATGGGGCCGGAACAAGGTGAAGGCAGCTGAATCCGGCGCCGTGACCGCGTTGGTCGAGCTGCTCTTAGAGACATCGAGCAAAAGGATGTGCGAGCTGATGCTGACAGCGATGGACATGGTGTGCGGGTGCGCGGAGGGAAGAGCGGAGCTGGTGGGGCACGCGGCGGGGCTGGCTGTGGTGTCGAAGAAGATACTGAGGGTATCGGCGACGGCGAGCGAGAGGGGGGTGAGGATATTGTACTGGGTTTCGAGGTACTCGGCAAGCCCGGCGGTGCTGCAGGAGATGTTGCAGGTGGGAGCGGTGGTGAAGCTGTGCTACGTGGTGCAGGTGGAGCGATGTGGGAGTGGGAGCGGGATAAAGGAGAGGGCCGCCGAAGTGCTTAAGCTGCATGGCAGGGCATGGAGGAACTCTCCTTGCGTGCCTCAAAGTTACCTGCTCGATTCATAGTTCACAGTTCACACCCATCTTGAATATATTTCCTTGTAGCCATTTTCTCCATTTTTCTTGTACTTTATCCCTTCAGGTACATAATTATTTGATCTATAGTGATGTCTGTATATTAAGTTATACCACTTGGGGAAAAATACTCCCACTTAACTTTAATGAAGGGTATTATTATTATTATTATTATTATTATTATTATCATCTTAAAAGAAGTGTGAAAACAATAAGCCTCTTTTGTTTTTTTTTTTACTAATTAAACTACATAATACATGCAAACAGCGCAGCTCATAGAAGTATCTGAGAGGAAATGAAAAAAAAAAATACTACATTGGTAGAAGATTTTTTGAAACATTTGAATTCGACATGGATATTAAGAAAGATGATATATAAAATTTGTGGTTAGTTTTTAATTTAATCACTTACTTTTTACACGTAAATTAAAAAATAAAAAGTGAATATCAAAATAAAAATTAAAAAATAATATGATAAAATAATTTTTTAAATATATAAATGTTGCAGAAATTTGATCTCACATAATAAGTATACAAAGAATGTACGAACGAGGAAGTAATTTCAAATAGTTGATACTATTAAGCCAAATTTGTTATTAGCCTAGTTGATTTTAGTGACACACAACGTGTATATGCATCCACATGAAATTTATTACTTATATTAAATCTACAATTGCCGAACAACTTCGTTTCTCAACATTTAGCACAAAAATTTGCGGCAACTTCATTTAAAATTATTTTCTATATTATTTACTTATATTTTCAAATATCTAGCCACGTTTTCTAATTTCATGAATTAATGGAATATTTTAATGTTTAAGTTTATTAATTAAATTAGTATTTAATTTCATAATCAAAATAGATATTAAGGCTTTCTTCACTTCGCACTATAGAAAATGTATTATGTTCATTTTACTTGTTACTTGTTTAGAATGAATATCACTTAAAATTAATATTATATGAATTCTAATAATCGGTAGAATAATGTCTTTTCAGAAAGTAAGTAATTTATATATATATATATATATATATATATATATATATATTCATTTTAGGCCTGGTAAAAAGAAAAAGTAATAAACATGTTTATTTTTATTTTGAAAGTGCCTTATAAATAAAGTGTAAGACTTTAATTTGTATATAATTTCAATTTTCAAAACAGATAATCACTTTATCTATACAAATATTTTTGAAAATCTCTGCCAACTTATTTTTCATTTTTTTTTTTGCTAACAGTTTTGGCGTTTAAGATACAGTTGTGGATAGCAAATATAGGTAATGGTAATATATTTTGATAAAAGCCAAACTTAGGTAATTCTTCTTCAACTTGTTAACGGTTTGTTTTGTTTTTTTGTTTTTTAATGAGTTTCAACTAGTTTCATAACCCGTGTAACGGACGGGTAAATAGTTTATATAAAATTATATGTTACGGAAAATCAAACATTCCCCCCATCCCTTAACTTAATGTTCTTTTTTTCTTATATTTGTACAGATGCTTCTAATTATAAAAAAAAATCACTAAATACAAAAAAATTTCCATACATGGTGTAGCTTTTGGAGTACATTATTAAATAGAAATGATATTTAATAATGGTAAAGATTATAAAGAAAATTTCTGTCAACATACTTCAGTAACAGCTATAATATAAGTAAGAAGTTAATGCAAAAGTCTTCATATCAGCCGAATTGTATAGACCCAAAAACTTTGAAGGCATTAAAATAGCCTAATAGAATTAAACAAAAGTGGCCCAATTTAAATGAAAGAAGGCCCAAAAAAATTAAATGCATACTTAGATAAATAGAATAGTATATATCAAATAATGGTTGAAGTACTCACACATTGAAGAATATTAACTAAATACTTATTTAGCCGGTTCTTCAAATAGAAAAAGACATGGACTTTTCCCTCTAAAAATAAAAAAGAAAAAGGTATAAGCTTTTATATCGTGAATGTAAAAAATATGAGATAAATTTTATGGGCTTGAGACATAACTTTGGCCCACAAACGTCATTAAGGAATGCAGTAATAAATGAGCCCAATAATTTAATGTCTAGGAAATTAGAAAGAGGAATTAATGTTGGGCTAAGCCCATAGGGATCAGTTGAAATCGTTTGAAGGGTGGCTAAACTGTGATTTTTTTAGAGTTAGGGCATATATGACAGACGTTTAGGAGATACGAGAATTTATGAAATGCGGAGCAAACATTAGGGATTTGGGTGTAATTTGGGGAGTATTAAAACAAAAATTAGGGCAAAACTCATTCTTCTCTTTTTCTCCTCCCTGCAGTTCTCCCTTGTCTCAAGAAGTTGCCAGTTTCTGGGTTTGTAAGGTTGGGGCGTGGGTTACTTTTTTTTTTTTTCTGTTTACATCATCGTCCGATGAATGGGTTATCCGGTCGTCCGCTGCCGTGATGGTGAATATGCCGGCCATCAGCCGCCTTATTCAAGAATTATTTTTTGCAGCGGCACCACCGTGTAAGCAAAATTTTTTTTCCAGATTTATGTGATTCACTCTATCTCTGCCTCCCTCCCGCTCCTCCATCCGTCTCTTGTTTTCTCCAGGAATTCTCGATGTTTTCTGGGTTTCTAAGCTTTACAACTACCGGGCATATGAGTTTCCAAGTGGTTCGCCGCCTTTTCGATGAATTTGCCGGCCAACAGCCACCGTTGCCATGAATTTCCAGGCAGCGGCGCCGCCGTGCTGGCTAAATTTTTTTTCTAGATTTAAAAGACATTTACATGGTCCAATGGATCTTTATCTCTTATTCTGCTTTGTCAAAAACAATTTATCAAAAATGCTGACCATTTTCCCAAGATCGTGTTTCAAAGTGGCTGGGTTGGTTTTTCTATAAAAAAGAATGTATGATGTTTACATGGTTTAGATTAGCTATCTTCCCTGATTAACCCTTGCCAAAGCGATTTATTTAATAACAAAACGTTTTCAAAAACTTGTTATGGGAAAATATAAAACCCAAGAAAAAACGGACGGGGTCTGATCGGTACAGATCTATAATTTGTCGGTCTGGCTCCAGCTATTGTGATTGCGTATATGTCACGCACCTCTTCTGCTGACAGTGAGGTAACAATTCTGTGTTTGTGACCTGATTCTGAGTTTTGTTAAACATTATTTTCTGTCTTCTATTTAGCGAGATGAGAATGTTATTCGCGAAGATGAACAACAACACGCATGACATTGTTTATGGATAAATGGGACTGTTAAGGGACCGAAAGGGTTTAAAGCATCAGCTATTTATGGACAAATGGTGTTTTTCTGAATTACGTCCATATATACGTGCATTCCTTTACCTGTATTTTATGTATGCTCTTGTCTTAATGGTAAGGCTATTGACTAATAAATGAATAAGAATAGCAGTAGCATGAGGAGGGGAAAAAAAATAGAACATAAAAGATGGAAACTTGATTCAAGTGGACAAATAGTGAAATAATGACATTAATGATATGATAGGATCACAATAGAACTTGAAGAAAAAAAAATAGTTACTTAATGTGACTAAGATTAACAAATAGAATAGGAACAGAATTCCAGTTCTGCATATATGGTTCTATTTTGTATGACTAAGATTATTTTTTTAATAAAAATATATTAGGTCATGCCATATAGACCCCCACTTTCCTGGTTTCTAAAAAAATTGTAAAAGGTAGCAATTTGATTATAGAACATGGATAGATAGTATGAATGTAGTACTATAGTACTATGTTTTTTGGCTCTGTGACTGATTTGTAAATTTAGAAAATAAATTTCATACAAATAAAAAGCACAAATCATTAATTGCCTAAAAAATGAATTGAAAGATGCATAACATATAGTGCTAGAAATCTCATACCTACTTCTATATGGCTGATTTTGTTGGCTCTGTGGGTAGAACAAAGAAAAAAAAACTTAATTACATAAAGAATAAATTTATACATGCATAACATCCAATTACAGAGGATTTCATACTTGGTACTGTATGATTTATTGGCTCTGAACTTTGTTGTCTTTTTTTCCCCTGCTCCTTCCTGTTTACCTTTGTCTCCTCTCTATGGTCTTCCTTGCAATAGGTCCATAATAACCAAAGGTTAATATATATAGTTTAAATGCTTGAATTATTAATTTAGATAGAAACAATGATACCTTTGTAAATTGTGGAACACCTTACTCACAAAATCTTTGTGTGTTAGTTTGAAGTAGTGATTTTTGCATAAAATGCATTCAAAATTGAGATTCTTCGCTACTGTTTGGTAAATGAGCAGTATGACTGAAACTATACAACCTTTGCTTACTGCAGGTAAGATCGAAAGCAACATTCAGATAAAGCAACAGTTGTGGGGAGATAGCTGGCAGAAGGTCGAAGACAATCCTCTCACCAAATGGAAAAACTTTGCAATTTCAATTTTACTTTCACGAATGTAAACCGTAATGCTTTGTTCTCTTAGGTTTTTATGATGAATGATGTTTAGTGGGGCAGTAGTGAGGTGGGGGACGGTTTCTGAGAAAGCAATAGAGGGCGGGGGGAAAGTGGGCTATAAGGTAGTTACTCTTAGTGGTTTGCAGTTAAGATGATAAAGTGGGTGAAAAAAAAAGGGCCATATAATCGCATGACTTCTCTAAATTAAAACTGCATAAAACCGATTAACTGATTCATAGTTGATAGGACGTGGCATAATGGTACGCTGGTGGGAAAAAAATGAAAGTTAAATTTTACATTAGCTGGACACGTGTTGCATGTTAAAAATCGAGAACATAAAATTCAAAATAATTTAAACCACTGGAAGTCAAACTAATAGCCAATCTGTATTAGACATGTATGTGTAATTAAGGGTATAACTGGAAATCGCCACGTGTTGCTTTATAACCATTTTTGAAGTACACATGTCAGTTTGAGAATTAAAGTTGAATTTTTTTGAATTATGAAAAGACTATTTAGCCAATGTACCTGCTTTTATATCTATTTATAGATTGTTAACTTTAACAGTCTCTTCGGATCGAAGGAAAGAGAGGAGAGGGTAAGAAAATTAACAAGGTTCCCTTTACGGAGAAAATAAAGGAGAGGAAGAGTTATTATCCCCTTACTTCCTTCATTTATATGCTTTTTTTATCTCTGTAAATTTAGGAAAAATAACTTATTCCTTCCATCCCTTCCATCCCCTCATATTCCTTTATTAATTGTATCCAAATTAATCATAAAGATAAAATGGGTAAATTTACCACTAAACTATAAAAGATAGAGTAATTTTATCTCTAAACTTTTCTTACAGGCAAATTTGAAATTAACATTTTTGTTATATGTAATTTTTCCATTGGTTGTTAAATAAGAATATTCTATTTGCTAAAAAAATATTCCATCACACAACTCTTTAAATTAGTATATGAAAGTTTTCTTCTTAACTCTTTGCTACTAAGCCGTTCATAGTAACTAAATGAGTTAAAATCATGTGTTTGATTACACACTCCCATTGCCAAGTCTTTTTATTTTCACTTTCCTCATTGGCGCCGAGCTACTCTCATTGCCGTTGCCTCTGATCTTTTATTAAAAAATTACAGCTCCTCTATATTTAGTTTCACTTATATCGATTAAATCTTGTTTGATCATAGTTTGTTCTATAAAACATTTTTATGAGTATTGCCAAAATATGTGGAAGAGTATATGAAATGCTGGTGGCAGAAAGAGTGAAGGGTGGTGAAGGGTACAAGGGTTTGCTAGAGCAAAAATGGTAGTGAAAACGCTTGATTCAGAAATTTAGAGCCAACGTGTTAGATAAAGAAAACTTGAAGTTGGAACTTGTATTTTTCTCATTTTTTTCATGATTGTTATGTTAAGTAAGTTTAAAAGCATGTGCTAGGTCTACCTCAAAGACGAAACATTGTTAACAAATTTGTATCTTTCAAAATGATTAATGACAATTCAACTCATAAAAAAAGTTTATAGTAAAATTACTCTAATCAGTATAATTTAGTAGTAAATTTACTCATTTTACCTAAAACTTTAATCATTAGTAAAATCGTTTCCGATTGGGTATCTTTGACGCCACAAAAAATTTTGCACCTTTTTGTTTCTTCCGTATTCCATTGATCTTAAGAACGTTTTGTTGTCATCTGCCAGGTGTCTCCTTTATCCACCGAAAAAAAAAAAAATCTGCAGCTTTTCGCTCTCCTTCGTTTTCAAATAAACCTTCACCATATTTAAAAGTCGGCATCTTATTTTATTCAAAAATATTTGCATGTTCTGTTCCTCCAGCAGAACATGCTTTTTTTTAAACAATATATATATTATTTCATTTTAAAAAACATACTTTCAAACATTTTTAAAAAGACATATGGGCGAGTTCTTTTTTATGTTTTATATTTATATGTCATTTTTCATTTTTACTATTTTTTTGGGGGTCAAAGATCAAAGTATTTTGAAAGCTAATACTATATTATCCTAATAATTAGCTGGATAATATCTTTTTAGAAGTTAATCTAATTTTTCTATCACTTATACTTAAAATTTAATAATAATTTTAAAAAAATTTAAGTATTTTTGGGTTTTTTAAGAACTAAATTGTTTAATTATTGTATAATTCAAATCACTTTATATAAAAATACACAACTTTTAGCTTATTTTGAGAAAATCCCAAATCCCAGCCAATCAAAGTTTGAATTATAGTTGAATAATATAATAGCATACCTTATTGTATAAAATAACAATATGTAAGTATTTATTTGATAAAAAGCTCTTTCATTTCAATTACCAATGACTCAAATGATATCTTATAAATCAATACATAGGACACCAAAGAATAATAGAGGCATATAGATTGGCTAATAAAAGATTATGTATCTTTGCAATGCTAAATGAAGGGAAGAGAATCGAATCAAGCTGAAACCTTCTAAGTAATACAGCATAATTTTAAAGAAATAACTCATAAGTAATTAGAAAAAACATCTGATTAAAGACAAGATAAATAAAAGAAACAATATACAATCATGCAGTTGATTTATTATTCGTGGAAGTCTCATCATCTAAGTCTTAGCTATTTCCTACACCCTACTTGATCACCAATTCTTCTCGTAGCCACCAATTTTAAAAATGAAATATCAAAATCTGTCTACCATAAAATGTTAGATGAACTAGATAATATTACTATTGATGGTGGTGGAGTAATTATATGAAGGAGGAAAAAAGGGTAAAAATCAGTCAATCAGGCTAAATTATTATCCAAGCTTGGATACAAAAAACAAAGGAGAAGAAATAATCTGGGGGAGGTAGAAGAAGTTGGGTTAGGTAAAGAAGATATCTAGTTGGTGAGAGCATCTTCAATAGTTTTTCTATTTTATACTTTTGCACTCCAATAGCTTCCCCATCTCATTCTCTAAAATAGAGAATGAGATGAAAGAGAATAGATAATTCCCTATATCTGCAAAAACTCTAAAAATTATTGTTCTCTTTCATTTATCATCTTAATTTACTTTTTAGCTTTTTTTCTTATTTACTTTTTGACTTTTCTCACTTGTCCTTAATATTATTGTTTTGAATATATAATATTGAATTATTTTAATAACTAAACTAGCTATTAATTTAAATTTGTTTTAAATGCATAATATTTAATTGTTGTGTAACAAATATAAGATTCTACAAAATATGGAAACTATTGGAATTGGGATAGAAAAATTATGAAAATTTTAATTTTTTATTGTCTATTTTATAAAAATTACAGGAAACTGTTGGAAATGCTCATTCTTGCCAACATTGGTATTTATTTTGAAATTTCCAAATCCCAACATTATTATCCGTTGTTGGATAACATAACAGTATTGAAAAGAAAGACTGGAGCAAACCCAGGGACGCGCTTGAATTATAAAGGGCCGAACATCGTCCTGTGAACGTTAAAGAAAGCCCATACAATTTCACGGGGCTATTCGGGTCCAACTGTTGGCGGATAATCAAGGCGGGCCGCATCAAGTTTTGAATAGAACCTTCGGTTTGAATCTTCAGGTAGGGAGAAGAAAGATCCGATCGAAGAAGGGGGCATTTCTTCTTCGCACTTGAGCAATTCCAATTCCAATTTCATTGCGACAGCAAAAGCTTGTCCGACATCTGAATCCTGCAACTGGGAGAGCCTCTTCCGACCTCTCTCTCTTGTGCCAAACCAGCCAAGCTAAGAGTCGACGGCGATGGTAGATCCCGCGAGCACGCCGCTGGGGAAAATGCTGCTGGAGGAGATCACTCCTGTGGTGATGCTCCTCTCCACTCCCTTAGTTGAAGAAGCTTGCCACAAGAACGGCCTCTCCTTCTCCCAATTGCTCTCACCTTTCTGCAACTTCAACAACATCGACGGTAATCTGTACACTCTTTTTCTGCACTTATTGCTTGCGTTTGAAATGTTATGCTGTATTGGTTTCTGGATTTTTGTTTGCAGTGCCCGTGCGGACGGCAAGTGATCAGCCTTACCGGCTTCACAAGTTTAAGCTGCGGTTATATTACGCCTCAGATATTCGGAGTCCTAATCTAGAGGTAAACATTCGGCAACCTTTTGGTGGTGATGATCGATGAGTAGTTAGGTGTATTTTGTTTATGCTTTGGTTTATTGGTATGTTGGACCATACGAACTTGCGAGCATGTCACAGCTGCTATACGTGCTGTATGTGAATCCTGACTAATGTTTCTCATCGATGGAGCCTTGTGAGCTGTGATACTCTAGGGACTTTATCTCTTTCTAACTGTAGGAGATTTAACTTGAAATTTGTTAAACTATTACTTGGAGGTAGTGGGCTAAGCATCAGTGAATGAACATAGCTGCCAAAGCAGATCAAATGCCAGATACTTGTGCACTTGGTCATGTTTGGATTTCAGGACATATAGCTGCAGTTGTTTTTGGTTTATATGTTCTTTCCGTATTGCTAAATTTTGAATTGCTTCAATACGCTACTTTGTTTTTAGTTGGAGATAAACCTGTCTTATGCCAGCTTCCTTGTTGACTTTCTTCAATCACCCTATTTATGGCAATAGGTATACAGTCACTAAGAAGTTCAACTAGACAACTTATTTTTGTTTACATGTATTTGCTGCCCGAGTAGGTATCTAAGGATCTGTTGCGGCAAGTCATTACCAAGGCTGGAGAAAGAGACTTCTCTGAGTTGTCTCTAGATTCTCCTCAAATTAATGACATTCTTTCCCGTAAGCCATTTATCAATTTCAGCACTCAATATATGAGTCCTTGTGGATAGATCATTTCCTTTTCCAGTGGCTGGCTATCTACATGTGATAATTTATTCATTTTGCATTGCATATTTATAGTTTGAAAAGTTGCTGAACTTTTATGTGGTGGTCTTTCCTGCAGGGTCTGAATCTGAAATTTCGCCATCATGGTTTCAGTTTTTCAATAAAGAGCTAATAAACTCTTTATCCTTTTCAGAACATGAAGCTTTTGATCATCCTGTGGCATGTAAGCTTTTGAAGTTTATGCTATTATCCTGTGCATTTTTTTTTTCATTTTTCTCATTTCATTCGATCATCATTTGACTGCTCCTTAATCCCAACCATGTTGGGGTCTGTGGTATGAAATTTACAGTGTCACTTAACTTTTTAGAGTTAGCTAGCACAAGTCCATGCAAAAACACAGTGCAAAAGTTCTACGCTGGATGCGCTTCTTGACACAACCCTCTTACAAGGGAATAAATTATTGTCACATTATTCTCTTATAGATAGTATTTTATCCACATGCTTTTTTTTCAGGTCTTCTGGCTGTTTCTTCAAAGGATGACGAGCCTATAAACAGATTTGTCGACCTATTTAACACCAATAAATTGCCTTCTCTTCTTAATGATGGTGCAATGGACCCAAAGATTTTGAAACATTATCTTTTAGTGCATGACAATCAAGATGGCCCCATGGATAAGTATGCTAGCTTACCTTGCAATGGAACAAATTTCTGAATAATGCTCTAGATTCTGGTTATCATCCTGTTTTTCTTTCTTTATTTCTTTTTTTTTTTTTTTTTTTATGGACTTGTTTCATATTTGCAGCTGGTGCAATTATCTTTTCTTTTCTGTTATCTCTCATTACTACCAGTTTCTGAACAGACAGGTCATGTTCAACTCTTGAAAGGCTTTCAAAGAATCCTCAATTGTGTTTCTTGGGTTACTAGGAGTTTAAATGAGAACCTGAGTTTGAGATGCATTGCAGATGTTGTGTACTCAAACTAGAGAGGTTCTTCATGAAAAGAGTATACTGTTTCACATGGAATAAGTTATTGAATGTGCCATTGGTGTTTAATATTGCAAAATTCTATTAGAAATTCCTCCTAGAGGCTGTGAGCAACAGAAACATTATTACTTAATTTGGCTAAAAGGTTTAGAGTATTGTGGTTAAATTATCTAGTTGCAACTTGTCATGTCAAACATGCTCTGTAGATTATATGAACACTTTGACTGCATCCGGCTTAGATTAATTAGCTACTTAGATAATTAAGCCAATTCATTTTAACTTAATCCAAAATGGCTTATTTTTATTTTTAAATCTTTTTTATCCGAAAGTAATTTTATTTAAAAGCCAATACTATATAGGTGTAATAATCCATTGAAAATATGATTTTCATAATCTCACTAAATTTTTACGAATTTTTCTAGCTTTAGGCATTAAAAAAGAAAAATTTATGAAAATTTATGGTTAATTCATTTTAACTTAAGTCAACTGACTTATTTTTACTTTTATATTTTTTTTTCTTGAAACTAATTTCATTTGAAAGCTAATATTATGAAGATGCAATAATCCATTTAAAAGTAAATTTTCATGATGTAGTTAAATTGTTATGAATTTTTCTTTTTTAATGCCTTAAGCTAGAAAAATTCATAAAAATTTAGTAAAATTACAAAAATTATATTTTCAATGGATCATTGCAACCACATAGTATTGGCTTGTAATTAAAATTATTTCCGGGCAACAAAGACGTAAAAATTAAAATAAGCTATTTTGAAGTCAATCGACTTAAGTTAAAATGAATTGGCCTTTAATAACATCATGAAAATTTGCTTTCAAATGAATTATGCTATCTATATAATATTGGCTTTCAAATGAAATTGGTTTGAGGCAAAAAAAATGCAAAAATAAAAATAAGCCATTTTGGATTAAGTTGACTTAAGTTAAAAAAAATTGTCGCTAAATATGTAAACTTTGCTTCTTTTTTTGCTTAGAATCAATTCTATTTGAAAGCTGATAATCTATTTTCTAACAATCACTTAAATCACATTTTTTTACAAATAAATTAGTAATTTTTATGAAATTTTCATTTTCCATCCTAAAAAATGAAAAATTAATAAAACAAAATACTTATTTTCTGGAAAAATATATTTTGAGAGTCGTTTTCAAGCTTTTTAAATGTAGTGTTTCAATTGTTATTCAAGTTGTGCAATAATCATTATATATAAAAATAATATGGGAACTAATGATCACTTTTCAATAATTTCCTCCAAATAAAAATTTTTAGATTTCATTGTTTGTATATAAACTAGTTGCAACTTGAGACTTAGAAGGGGATATCTAGAAGAATATACAGAATTATGATTCATGTCTCATGAAAGACTAGTTTTGGAGGTTATTTAGAAGTCACATCAATTCCTAAGTTGTATATTTTGAATTCACTATCTGTGCTGTATGACTGCAATCTTGTGTCCTTTTTTTTTGTCTTTTATTTCTATCAGTAACCTGATCCTATTTCTGTCAGTGAAATCCTGAAAAAATGTGGGTATGTTTATGTGATATTATCATTTCTTTCATTCTTGTCCATGTATTATTGAAGTATAGCGTTACTGTCTTTATTTGTTTATTATTTATTTTTTTCTTTTAATTAATTTTATTGGTACATTGATCTTGTTCTTTGTCTCTCAAATTCAGAAGAAATGTATAGTGTAAACCTGATGCTGCTTTCTTATGTATATTTCATTGATGCTTAATTCAATTACGCTCTTGGAGCTTCAGGAATGCTTCATTTTATGAGTGAATCAATGCACTCTTTAAACTTATCATTTGTTTTCAGGGCAACTAAAATTTTGACAGAAATGAGAAGTACATTTGGAATGAATGGTTGCCAGTTACTTTGCATCAATTCTTCTCCAGATGGGAAGCTGATACATGAAGAAAACCCTTGGGCTCATTTTGTGCGTGGCAAAACTTTTCACCATGTTTTATTTTACATCTCATAAAACATGATACATCTTTCATTGGTACAGAATAAATGGATGCCATTGGTCTAAGTGATTTTCTGGTCTCTGTAACAGAACCCAGATTCTTCACCCTCTCCTTCACTTGGTTGTTTCCTTGATAATGAGGACTTGAATGAGGTAGTTTGAGTTTGTGTGTTGTTTTGTAGATAATGTTCAGATCTGATGAGTTTTTACATGTTACTGATTTTGCTAGCATCTGGGAACAGATAAAAAATCTCATGCAAGAATTATCATCTAAACATGTAATTCCCTTCATGGAGCAAAAAATACGTGTCCTCAATCAACAGGTGAACTTAATTGAATATTTTTCTTATTTATGTCTTCACGCTTTAGCATTTGCATACTTTCCTGTTCTACTTGTCATGATGTACATGGGGTTCTTTGTTATGCTACATTATCTAGGTTTCTGCTACAAGGAAGGGTTTCAGAAATCAGATTAAAAACTTATGGTGGAGGAAAGGGAAAGATGAGGCAGTAGATTCCCAAAATGGTCCAATGTAAGCTTTATGTACTTGTGCTCAATTCTTATTTCCACCGTGAGTTGTCCTAACATCATCTTTCATTTTCTTTTTCTTTTTTTTTGTGTGTAGATATACCTTTAGCTCAGTTGAATCTCAGATTAGAATTTTGGGTGATTATGCCTTCATGTTACGTGATTATGAATTGGCATTGTCAAACTATCGCCTAATTTCCACAGATTACAAGCTTGATAAAGCCTGGAAGCGCTACGCAGGTGTACAGGTGATTTTAAAATCATCCTTTCTACTACAATTTGTTCCTTTGTTTTTATCGTCCTCCAATTCAAGTTAGGCATTGAAATCAATGGGAATAGATCTCATACATTATAAGTCTTATTTGCCAGCTTATGGTTGGACACTTGAACCTTGGGTTATCTATATCTTTGGCTGCCTTCTGTGTTATGGGCTGTGTGGCTGGGCTCTTGACAGTGTTCTGGGAATTCTCCTAGTTCCTTTCTATCAAATCACCTAAGTTTACTATGGATTTTGTACAATTTCTGTTTAATATATCTGTGGTGTGGTAATTTCCCAGTTGCTGATGCCTTATTTTTTTCTGTATTTATTTTTCTTTTAGGAGATGATGGGTCTTGCGTATTTCATGCTGGATCAATCAAAAAAGGATGCAGAATATTGCATGGAGAATGCATTTACAACTTATTTAGTATGTATAGTTCTTAATTCCTTTTACTTACTAACTAGAAGTTTATTCTAGGTTTTGTAAAGAATTCACTATATTATGACGTCTAAGCTTGGAAGGTTGTCAATTCCACAGTTCAAAAGACTATTTCTAGATACCATGATATTGAATTTCTTTATATTTGCTTTCAAAATCACACAAATTGACTGTTGTGATCTAACGAAAGCATGATCAATGACTTTATGTTTTTCCAATTGGAGAACAAAGATGAATTATTCAGTCTACTTCAGACTTGCTAGTCAATTTGATTATTTGTTGGAACGATTGAACCTCTCCAAGGACTTTAATCCCTACTTTTCTTTGACAAGAAAAAAGCTCTAAAGTAAAGTTATAGCCCGCCCTAGGCAACTTCCATTACTTGAATAATCTGACCTAAGGAATTCTCTTAAGAAACCTGTGGCCCAACCTACCTTGATGCTAAATTGGTTATGTTAATAGGAAAGAGTATATTAATACATAATGAAGGAGGAAACCCTTACAAAGAATCTGGAACAAAAGAATAACTCTATACAAAAGAGCTATCCAATCTTGCTTTCCTGCTACGTGACTCTTGTTACTCAATCACTTCAATAAAGTGTTTGTCTCTTTAGATAAACCCAAGTCCTGTGCCTTTTTGCTAAGTTTAGTTAATGGGTCTTAGTGAAGGTGAAAGGCATGAAATTGAGAAACCCAGATCTCTCTCTACCGATCAGACATCGTTGGTTTCCCTAATATCTCCTTACTGCTCATACAACAAGAAGGGATAGGGGAGTTGGAAGCTGATGATGTTGAAATCAGTTGGTGGTTGGAGCGTTTTGTTCCATACTTGAAGAGTGTGCTTCCCCCCTCCCAAACAAATAGTACACTGGTAAAAAAAAAATAAATAAATAAAATGGAAATTGATGATTGCTACACTGGTTTAACTTGTGCCCCTAATTTATTTCTGCAATTTTGTTTATTAGGAGCTTTTCAGAAGCGTGGTTAATTAGTTTGTTCTAACCAGTCTCTTGTGTGATCTTTGTTTCTTGCATTTTTCCTGCCTTCTAAATCATGAAGAAAATTGGGCCTCCTGGTCAACAAAATGCTGTGCGTTGTGGTCTTTGGTGGATAGACATGTTGAAGACAAGAGATCAGTATAAAGAAGCGGCAACTGTCTACTTTCGAATCTGCGGTGAGGTAATGGCTGTTATTCTAATTACATAGCCTGTCCTTCTAGAATATGATTATCAATTAAAAAACTTTCTTTTAGGATCCTTTACATTCGGCTGTTATGCTTGAGCAAGCATCGTACTGCTACTTGCTCTCAAGACCACCAATGTTACACAAATATGGATTTCATCTGGTTCTCTCAGGTGATCGATACAAGAAATGTGACCAGGTGCCTCTGTAAAAAATGGATTATAATGCACTGACTTATTATTGTTACAAATCTGAATTTTGACAAAATCCCCTGTGCTTTCTTGTCTAGATCAAGCATGCAATTCGTACATACAGAAGTGCCATTCCTGTTTATGAGGGGACTACATGGAGTCACATCAAAGATCATGTTCTTTTTCATGTTGGCCAGTAAGTAAAAGCTATTGAGTAGGCTTCTCTGAATAAACGTTTAAAAAATTTTTAATGGAACTCTATCAAATTTAGGTGGTATGCAGCTCTTGGTACGCATGATGTTGCTGTCAGTTATATCTTGAAAGTCCTGGCATGCGGTCATCAGTCTAAGATGACACAGGACCTAATCCTTAGGGACTTTCTCCAAATTGTTCAGGTGACACAGAATATCATTTTTCCTTTGTACTTGTAGGATGCTAGAGAAAATAAATTGAACAGGGTTTTGAGGGGATTCACAAATTTGGTGAATATACACTGTGTGCCATATGATTTAGGTGACTTGCAAAACCTCTGAGCTTGTACTGCTAGTAGATCATATTGTAGCACCAGATGCTCTATTAATCCTTTTCTTTTTTTATGGTAAGGAAAATTAAAAAATAAACTGATAATTTGCAAATGAGTCAGCATTAGACATCTGAGTGTTGAAATCCCGCTATAACTCCTGGCATTTCACACTGAGAAAAGGGATACCCTGCTATTTCATGAATGCAGTTGATGGTGCCAATATTAGAAATTGAAATCCCGTGGAAACCTGATTCTGTTGCTGATTAAGATGACAAGGTTGAGCCTTATCCCAAATGTCATGAACATTACCATCTATACTAACATTTCTTTCTACCCAAATGATTTAGATTGGTTCAAATATGGTGCCCTACCATATATTACTGTGTCTGATCCCAATTCAATTAAACTTCAAACAAAAAAACTGGACATATTCAAGCCTCCCCATGAACTCTGTACAATCTATTGCACGGTCATTTTATTGCAGAAAATGGTGTTTGAGGTTTTCCGACCTCAGTGGCATATCGGATGATTCATGTCCCCAGCATTTAGAGTTTTGTTAAATTGAAGTTCTAGAGACATCATTGATGTCCAGTGATGTCGTTTTGTGGTTTTACCCACATTGTTGAGGGGCTTAGTAGTGCTTTAGATCGTGGTAGGTTCCACCCATTGCCAATTAGTTTCGCACTAGATGCTTTAACATGAGATCAAAGACAGACAGGGGTTTTGCTCCATTTGTTGTTGAGCATTCATGACCCTCATGTAAGACCCCTTTTTCAGTTGGTTCATTCGGTTTGTGTGAGCAGGCATATTCTGTGGTCTTTTCCTGCATCATTAAGTGCAGGGTTTGTTAGTGCTATAGTGTGGTGAGGCTTCTCTCGTTGCTGGTTGGTTTAGAGTTGATTTTTTTAGCAACATAATGTAGAAACATAGGAAAATCATGATGAGGTGGCAACTGAAAAAATTGATGTGAAAATGATGAAACAGGGTTCGAAGTTGACTGTTGATACTGTTCTACAGATGTTGGTTTTGTTGTTATTTTCCAATTTATTGCATTCTTTTGTCGATTAATTGGATAAATTAGACGGCAGCTGCCCTCAGTAAGAGCTCTAGTGAGTGTTCAAGGCTCTGGTTATTGTTGAACAGAGTTCTGGAATATAATATTTATTTCCTTTATCGCCCTTTTTGGGTTATTGCAGAAAACTGGGAAGACATTTGAGGTGTTGAAACTTCAGTTGCCAGTTATCAAAACCTCGTCACTCAAGCTTGTTTTTGAAGATCACCGAACATTTGCTTCCCCTTCAGCTGTAAGTTTGGCTAGTTTCACTCGAAACATGTGATATACTAACCTTTCCTCCTGGATATTCCATCTGTTTTTGCATATGTTCTTTTTGTTACATACATCTAATTGGTTGATAAATATGCTGTTTGCATGTTCAATCCATCAAAACGTTGTGACCATAAATCCCTTTCATCAATCGCTATGCTGTAGAGAAAAAAGGAAGATGAAAGAAATCAAGAGGTTGTACTTGTATCTTAATTTTGTTGTTTTCAGGCCAGTGTCAGAGAAAGTGTGTGGCATTCACTAGAGGAAGACATTATCCCATCACCATCAACTGCTAAGGTTAACTGGCTGGAGTTGCAATCAAAGCTCATACCAAAGAAGTACAAGGAAACAAATATTTGTGTGGCAGGAGGTATGAAGGTGACAGTGTGATTCTTAGGTTGTTTATCTTGATATTTTTCTCTTCCTCTCATTTTCCTTAGGCTGTTGTATGAGTTCTTCATTGATTTGCTTTTGGCTTGGTTCAGCCTCTTGAAAACAGATATAAGGTTTATTTTTCTTAGGCTGTAGTTTCCTAGGAATGGTGGACCCAAGAAAACACATTATTGAGCACTGAACTACAGTAACTCCAACCGACTGTTAATGAAGTTTCATGTGTTTGGCGCTGATGAATCACTTGGGGAGCATATAATAACTATACTACTACATATTAATAAAATTATGACATCATGAAAGTGATACTGTTCACTCTAAAAGACTTGTCGAATTTCTGATCCATTCAAATAATACATAAAGAGAAGCTTGCTTAAACTAGATAGTTGTGCTTTGATTCTAGGACTATCAAAATTTGTATTTGAATCACTGTGGACCTAACTGCTCTTCCTTGCGTTTGCGTAATTTATTGTCCAGGAGGAATTAGACATTTTGCATGGTTGACATTTCATTTACTGTTGGAACAGTGCTCCAGGAACAAACACCTGTGACGTTTTATTGGATTGGATACTGAACAGATTGTGATAAGGGTCTTTATTTAGCTGTTCCTGTGTTCTGAACTATTTGATTTTTTTTTGTTCATTTTTTTTCTACAGAAGCAGTGAAAGTGGATATTGAGTTTCAAAACCCACTTCATATATCAATTTCTGTCTCTAGTGTTTCTTTGATGTGTGAGCTTTCTACAAGTCCTGATGAAGAAAACTCTGGCAAGTTACATCCTTCTCATTCTTCTTACCTGTTCTTTCTTTCTTCTTTGCCCCTACCCTTTTCTTAGTAACTATATATACATTTCATCAATGATCCAGGTTCAAATAGCTCAACCACTGAGTTTCTTAAACATAGCAATCAAAAACCAATGACCAGTGGGTACGATTGTTTGTTTTATTTCGCATCTGGTCCCTTTCTTTAGATTCATTTATCGTTCTACCAACCCTTTCACGCTGCCGCTGATTAATAGTTTCTCCTGCTAATGCAGGGATGTTGACACATATTTCACTTTGTCTGAAGTTGACCTCTCACTAGAAGGACATGAAACAATTATGGTGAGTACATAAAAACTAATAACCTCGCTGACTAGACATTGGTATGATTGTGCTATACATCAAAATTTGCCCTTCAAATATTATGACTGTCAAATTTGTTCATTCAAAATATTTATAAGTTTGTTGTGCCATCCTTCCTGCACATCAATACGATGCTAGTTGGGGTTTTGCTACAATCAATTGATCATTCAACTAAGTTTTAATCCCTGTCTGGGGTTTTGTACATGAATCTTTGCATCTCCATTATACTATTCACAGGAGTACATGTCCGTAGATGTCACAAATCCTTATGCTGGCTGTCAACCTGCAGCAACCCTCCCGCTTTAACCTAGCTTGCGACTGCATGCTATTGCCTGATTAGTATACAGTAATGTTTGTGATTCTTGTCCTCTTATGTACCTGATATGATGTTAGTCTGCTTCACCTTTTTATTGTATAGTTTGCCTCACCTCCTGGCTTCTAGGCTATTTTTCAATAAGATATAAGGGTTAACATTATTGAACGTGTCTAATCGGATAAACAACTGCTGAGTATGTGAAATTGTTTTGATGCAGCCACGCACATATATGCTGCTGGCATGCAATGCTAAAATAGTCTGTCGCAATCAAGTAGTGATTTATGACTCCAAAGGTCTTAGCAGATTATTAAAACATAATCCTTGTTTCAAAGGTGTTTTTTCTTGGCTGCTACAGAAGCGTTAGCTGATTGCAGGGGGGATGGTATTATTGCTGTTGTAGTTGTTGTTGTTGTTGTTTTAGTATAACCCATTGTTGCTTATCTTTGTGAAGAGGATGAAAAGTTGCTGTTTCATCATGCCTGTTATTTGTATTCAGTAGGGTCTTCAACTTATGTTGGCCATAACTAATGAATTACAATGCCTTTTTAGGGCTTTCCCTCATTCTCTTCATTTGTTTTTATTTCGTTTACCCAAAATAAATTTATGCATTTTCAGGTGCAACTAACTGTTACTCCAAAAGTGGAAGGCATTTTGAAAATTGTCGGTGTTAGATGGAAACTGTCAAGTTCTGTGATTGGTTTCCACAATTTTGACTCTGGCTTTATGAAAACAATAACTGCAAAAGGAAGAATGAAAGCTAAGAATGCTCCCCATAGTGACTTGAAGTTTATGGTGGTCAAGGTTTTTTTCTTTGACCTATCCCTCCACTCTATTTTATATGTCTTTGTTGTCTTCGTTCTCAACATTTTCCAGTGATAGCATGCATCTCTTTGAGTTGTCTGCTTATCTAACATCTTTATCATGCTCAATATCTAGAGCTTGCCCAAACTTGAGGGTCTTATCGATGCTGTACCTGATAAAACATATGTGGGAGATCTACGGCTTGTTATCCTTGAGCTAAGGAATCAATCAAAACTCCCTGTTAAGGTGATTCTCTTTACCAATCTTGTATCTTGCACGAGTAAGAAAGCAATTCACAACTGGTCAATAATGCGGTATTCCTGAGGTTGGTGATGTCTGCCCTGATTCAAGGAATCTAAAATGGTCGAGTTTCATGATTGTTCTATTTTTCACCATTCTCATTGCTGCTAATGTTGTTGTTTTTGGTGTTTCAATGCACGTGCAGGGTAGGTTAAAATTGATGAATTTTCTTGGCTGTTATTATGTTTTCTTTAGTAATAACATTTGAGTACTCATTTAGGGCCAATTCATGTTGCATTATCTATTAATTCATTATTCTGACTTATTTCTATATATATTATTTGCTGAAATTGTATGTAACCTTACTTTTGAAGAAGTCCAAAAAGTACTTGAAAACATTTTTTGTAGGTGTAAGTATTTTTTTATTATATTTTTTTTAAGGCTGAGTAACAAAAAAATTCATAAAAAAATACTATATATTTTTGGAAAAAGAAAATGATTCGAGTGATTATAGACATATAAAATGTTAGCTTTCAAATGACATTGATTATAAACAGAAAAGAAATAAAAATAATGCATTATTTAAAATGGGAAACAAATTGGGCCTTGATACTTTCTTATTGATTTCCTTTTTGAGATCTGACATAATTTGCCAGAATCTGAAGATGAGGGTCAGCAATTCCAGATTCCTTTGTATAGGGAGTCGGGAGGAGCTGAATGCAGAATTTCCGGGTTGCTTAGAAAAGAAGATGGATGATGGAGAACATGTTTCTCATGGTACTCTCACTAGAATATCACAAGATACTTATGCATTTCCTGAGGTAAGTATTAGGTTTCATCTGAAATTGGGTTCATGTAATACAGTTTTAGTTGTTCTCAGCCATTTTATTAATTTTTGTTATAAAATCTACTATCGTTGATTCAGGACATATTGGTAGAGGAAGACAGTCCCTTACGGTGGCCGCTTTGGCTTCGGGCTGCTTCTCCTGGAGATATTTCTTTGCACGTAGTGATATATTATGAGATGGGAGATATATCAACTGTCCTGAAATACCGCACCTTACGCATGCATTATAAGTTGCAAGTATGTCCTTAAATATGAATGGGGGAGGTTTCCTGATTCCCGACCTTTTCCTTTGTTCTTAGTTATGGCTCAAAATATGGAATGCTATTCAAGAATTCACTCCCTTTGCATATAAAGATAGAGAAGGCACATGCTCATCCACAGATAATTAGTTTAAGGCCATCTTTTAATTACATTCCACAATGACTAGATGCTGCTTACCAAGATATTATTTAAAGCTGGCAGGATTTGTGAGTACAATTTATAAATTACTGTTCTTAGTTATTATTTTTGTCAAGTTTATCAAGTCGATAGATATACAATTGTTGGATAATTGGCAAGCTACTGAAATGAGATTGGGGCAGTCTCATTGCCATGAGCTGGAAATTATCAAAGGGAAGTCAATCGTATTGGAATAGAACAACTTAAAGAGAGATAAAATGAACTCAACTGAGTTTCTGTGTGTAATTGTAGGGAAGAACCTCTAACATACTTTCAACCAGTACATTGTATATTTGTTTGATTGTGTGCTTTGGAGCCATAACTTTTTTTTCAAAAAAAAAAAAAGGGTAGCAGCTTATTTTCTACTGATATTAAGCTAGTTAAAAACACCTGTGCAGTGCTAGCTTAGGGTAGGTAGGTCCTGGATAGCCACTTGACTGCTTGTTGGTTTGTGTATTCTGTATGTGAACATTCCTTTTATAGTTTGGGGGGAGAAGAAAATTCTTTTTTTGTTTCAGTTGGACAGTCATCTCATAGCAGATATCTAACTTATAGACTGGTTAATGATATTTCCTATTAATAGGTTCTACCATCACTTGATGTTTCCTTTCAAATCAGTCCTTATCCATCAAGGTTGCATGAGTTCCTCTTGTGCTTGGATGTTGTAAACAAGACCGGTTTGGATTGTTTTCAGATTCATCAGGTGTCCTCTGTTGGCCAGCAATGGGAGATATCATTGCTTCAACCTTTTGATAGCATATTACCTTCAAAGACTTTACTTGTTGGTCAATCTTTGTCTTGTTTCTTCATGTTAAAGGTTGGTGTAAGAAGCTCCATCTTAGTTTCTCTGAATTTTTGCTATTAGGATTGTTGTTTAGACTACTTTAGAATAGATATGTTCAATATTACAATCTTGCTTCATAATCGATGATTATTCCCTCATAAGTGGGTTGCATTGCAAATGGCATCTGCTGGAAAATTCCTACTTTGTTTGTTTTCATTAATTTCTTGTGCCAGTCTGACATTAACAAGTAATGGACATTGTGATTTTATGCTACTGAGTCCTAATTTAGTTTGTTTAAGGTGGAGTATGATGATCATGTTATGATATGATGATGGAACTAAGCACACCAGTTATAGTGGCTTGAAAAGAGTAATCTAGTTTTATTTTTTATACTTAACTGCTATACTTCTCAGTGTCAAGTCCAGTGAGCATTCAGATCTTGCATTCATTCTTTTTGATCTTCTGAACCTTGTTTTTCTCCTTTTTTTTTTTTAAATAAAAAAAGAATAAATAAGAGAAGGAAGTAAGGAAGAAGATCCTCCCTCGAAAAGGAACTAAGGTAGACCTGTTTTTGTTTAATCTTACACATGAAGGCCAACATTTGTTAAACATCCTCCCTTGAGCAGGAACTAAGGTAGACCTGTTTTTGTTTAATCTTATAAATGAAGGCCAACATTTGGTAAACAGTTTTCAACGTTCAATGATAGAAAAAAGTGAGCTATTTTTTTCTTATCCACGGGGAAAAGGTGGTAAGAGCTTTCAGTGGTACTGGAGCAAGTGCGGTTGAGTGTCAGATACTTGCGTTTTAGGTTTCCAGGTCATATGACCCACCTGGTGCAACTTCTGTGTTGAAGATGCCTTGATACCCTCATGCCTTTCTTGTGTTATATATAAAGCCTTCATTACCTGTAAGTCCACTAAGATTCATTTGGAAGACACAGTATCTCATTAGTGATTGAATCCATGTAATCATCCTAGCTTTCTTTAAAAGAAGTCAAAATGCTTTCTGTTTCTTTTAGTTATGATGGTGATAATTACATTGTGGCATTCCCCTGTTTGCAGTTATTTTTCATGGACTGGGCAGCTCTTCGTCCGATGATTTTTCTTTTGCTTTTGATTGTGGGAGGACATCTTGGCCTTCATTATTTGTTGATTGTTTTTCTTTGATCCTTAAAATTTCTCTTTTGATAATGGTAATAATATATAGTTTGTGTCTACAGGGTCACAGGAAATCTTCATCTTCTGAAGAAAGTATTTCTTCTCCTTCCCTGCTTCCTGGAAGTGGTGTGCAACTGTGTACTCTGGGTGAACACAGAAGCCTTCTTGATGTATCTCGCTCACCCTTGTCAGATTTCCACAGTTGTGAAAGGTTGCACCAGAGATTGCCCCATCAGGTTTGACAGTTTCTTTTTTATTATGATCGTTCTTTGACGTATTTGCATGGTCGTATGTAAGTATGTGTAGAAGAATCTATTTGAACTTGTCAATATTCCCCGACCGCAGTTTTTTTTTTTTTTTTAATGATATTCTTCAAGTTCCTTACAGGGCTCTGCTTTCCTCTGTTTCAGGGTGACCATTCTACTGTTGATTTCATTTTGATCACTCAGCTGGTTAATAGTAATATTCATTCTGGGGTTCTTGGGAAACCACTTGTCTTTTCTCATCATGCATGTCATTGCAGGCAAGTTCGCAGCTTGGCTGATTATTTTGTGACTGAACTGAATTGGTTGTAGTTTTAGTCTCATATCTTTTTCTTTTTGTTATATTTGTTGTTTCGAGCAGTCTTTCCAGCACAAGTCCAATATCATGGTTAGTAGATGGGCCTCAAACTGTGCGTCATAACTTCTCAGAATCCTTCTGTGAAGTGAACCTAAAGATGAGCATTAGCAATTCGTCAGATGCAGTTGTATCTGTTCATGTCAATACCATGGTTCCTGAAAACAGTTGTAACCAATCAAATGAGACTTCTGGAGCTCAGTCGCCTCGTTCTTCAGAAACTCTTGCTGGATGGTATGACATTCCAGTTGTAAATGATATCAAAATCACAGATGTAGTTGGAACCCGATCTGGGAAGTCAGCATCCCTGGAATGTGTTTCTCAATTTGTCTGGTCCGCTTCAAGCTCTACAAAAGTGCAACTGGAGCCAAGGTCGACCACTGAAATTGCCCTTCAGATATGTCTTTTTACCCCTGGAATATATGACCTGTCAAACTATTCGCTTAACTGGGAGGTCGTGCGTACGACAAGTGAAGGAAGTACCGAGCAGGTGGGAGAATATTCAGGAATATGCCAGGGATATCCTTACTACCTAACCGTTCTCGACTCTCTTTAGATTTCGGTTGTCTGGAAATAACTGTAACTTCACATTACATGTAAATTACAGCGCATTCATTCATTGTAAAGTTTTTGGCACTGGAGAAGCTCACTTAAAGCAGAAGGAAATTAGTTGGAGGTGTTGATATTTTTCAGCAATAAAAGGATTCATTGAATTTCATTGTCATTTGTTACTTGGCAACTTGTCTGTGTTTGGATGTTTGAATGCTTTGCAGTGTTTATTTGGGAAACTAATTTTTTAGATGTCATGTAGGTGGGGAATTTGCAACAAAATTACTACATGTATTTCTTTTGGTGCCCTGCCCGGTGACGCGAGCAGTTCACAGAGGCTTGCTTTTAGTGCTTGAAGCCTTTTAGATTTGAACATGTGAATTGCCTCAGGCATATTTCAGAGCGGTGGGAAGGGAAAGTATCAACATCACTGGACTCCGGCAAGGCAACACCCAGAAATATAAACAGCCAGAAATATAAACAACCAAAAAAGGGAAATAGTGCTAGACTCTAATAGGCTTGTAAATGAACCGAATGAATATGAACAAGTCATATTTGTATTTGTTCGTTTAAGTTTTAACGAATACAATCAATAAATGAATGTAACTTTTATGTTCATGTTTGTTTATTTATTAATAAATGAACACAAATATGAACATTAATAATTAAAACTGATAGCTACCACCAATTTGAATTAGAGCGAGTTTAGTCATGATTGACAAGACAGTAGGTGATGATAAGAGAGATTATGGGTTAGAGCTATAAGGCTTGTCTTTGTGTTATAACAAGTTTATGCTGTAAGGGAAATGACTGCTTATATTTGGGGAAATAAAAACAATAGATTAATTTGGGAGAGGTTAGGGTTAGACATAATCATTTGGGTGGAGTAAGTGGATACTAATAAAAATATATGATATATAAAATATATATAATAATAAATGCACAGCTAATACATAAATAAAAAAATAAATAGACATAAACGAACAATAATTGAACAGATTGTAAATGTAAATGAATGAACAGATCCGTACTCGTGTTTGTTTGTTTAACCAATCGAACAAAAAATTCTGTTCTTTTTTATTCGTTTAACTAAATAAACGAACAGAAAAATCTGTTCATTTTCGATCGTTTAACTAAATAAACAAATATAAATAAACTCTGTCAAATGGTTCACCGTACGTTTTTTTGTTTATATCTCTAAACTCCAGGTTGCAGGAAAGGTCATGGAAGGGTAGTAGTAATTACTAGCAGAGCCACCTCTAGAATAACGAAAATTGACAAATTTGAATCCCCATGATGGTGTCAGCCTGGGAAACGGAAACAGAAACCAAGACGACCAGGTCTCCGCCCTGCCTTTCTTTCTGACCAATCACTTGGGGGTAAAATGCACCATTAGTTCCAAACCTTCAGAGCTCAGGCAAATTGGTCTCAACCTCCATTTTGTTGCATGTTGGTCCCAAAATTTTATGATATGTTTATGTTGTACACTGGTCCATAACCCCAGGCAGGATTGAGTTAACATAGAAACTTGACTTATATAAAGAGAAAAATTACTAGCTCAAATAGTTTATTAACTGTAAAAAAATTATGGTATAATTTGAATTTATCAGAAAGCAATTACTGTATATTTTGAATTCATTAGCTCTTGAGTAATAATTTATTATTAATTTTTTAAATTCTAATTTAAACTATTTGTTAATCATCCTCCAAAAAATTTCAGATGTGCCATAATTTTTTAATAATTGATATATTATTTAAATTATCAATTGTTTCTCTCTGCAAATTAAATTTTTGCACCAGTTTAATCTTGTCCAAGGAATAAGGATAGAGACCAACATAATGAAATGAAGGCTGTAGACCAATATACAATGAGAATTAAATGTTAAAGACTAGTGATACTTTTTATCCATTACCAGCGTCACAAACTTATATAAGTCTCGTTTGGAATTAGCGTTAGAGTTTGATCCAAAACTCAATATATAATGAAATGGAGGCTGTAGACTAATATACAATGGGAATTAAAGGTTAATGCATTGAATTTGATCCAAAACTCTATATAAGAAAAAGACTTGCTTAAACAAAAGCTATATCCTTATCTTATGATGAGAGTTTTGCAATCTACATTTGAAAGTGTCGCAACTTCCTGGAGTGGAAGCACCCACATAAAAAAGCAACGAGAAAGGGCTGAAGTCTAACAGGCCATAAATGAAGTAGTACAAATTACAAGCTATCATAACCAGATGGAAAAAAGGATGGTAGTTAATTACCAAAATTCTACTCTTCGCCACACACGCCCACACCGCTGCTCATACGCAGCACAATATCCAGTTTTTTCAAGGATTTGGATTCGGCGTTAAAATTTGGGAAATTTTATAAAAAAAAAAAAACGCCTAAGGTCTAATAAAAACTACACTTAACTCTTCTATTTAGGAATCATTCACTTTATCTCATGAGGTTTAACAAGTCTTCACTTACCTCATCCCATAATAATGAGAGAAAAAATATTCTTTCCTTGTCTCCTTATATAGGTTGAATTGACCATAATGCCCATATCAAACAATAATAATTTGCTAGATTAACTAAAAAATTGTATAGAATTATTTGTAAAAAAATTATTTTTTCTATTACCAATAAAACTTCGTTAATCAAACTTGGTATATATAACACTACTCTTTGAAAATTGCATCTCAATTGTAACATTTGAAATATAGTAGCTAGACACAGTATGTAATTAAATTTGAAATATATTTGACGATTCAGCAATTAAATATATTTTTTTAATAACTAAAAGTGTTTGGTAAAATATTTGTTTAATTAGGTGGAAAGTAAATTGTCCATTAAAAACATAGTAGTAGTAGTAGTAGTAGTAGTAGTAATACTAATAATTTAAATCAATTTAACAAAAAATAAGAATAGAGAAATTTTTTTTTAAAGATTTTCAATAAAAAAGGAGTTACGGAATAGAAAAGAGGAGTTTGTTAATGTTAGTGTCTGACCTTTTATAGTCGTAATAGAGACATCAAATCTATCTTTTTATATTCCATAATTCATTTTTCATTGGAATTTTTTTCTTTTTTTCATATTTTTTTATTGATTGGTTTAGATTACTACTACTACTACTACTACTACTACTACTATGCTCTTAGTGGACAATTTAACTACTCCCTCTGTCCCATAAATTTTGATACATTTGACTTTTTGTTATATTTTGACTCAATTTTATTCATATTATTGTTTGTTAAAAAAAATCAAAAAAAATATATTTAGAAACTACATATCTTGAATTATCATTTATATACAAAGATTTTGTATTTATATATTAAAATGTTGAAAATAAAAAATCATAGATTAATTGCCAAAAACAAATGGAGCAAAACTTTTGGGACGGATGGAGTATTTTGTTAAACACTTTTAGTTATTAAAAAATATATTTAATTGTTATTTTATCAAACATATTTCACATTTAATTACATATTGTGTCTAGTTACTACATTTTAAATACTATAACTGAGACACAATTCTTAAAGAGCAATGTTATACATACTAAGTTTGACCAACAAAGCTTTATTAACAATTGAAAAAATGATTTTGTCTCATATAATTTTATACAAGCCCTTAGTTGATTTAGAAAAATGCTTTTGTCTCCTTGGAGCATTATATTCAATTTATCTTATATAAGGAGACAGAAAAGACATTTTCAATTCTCACAATATATAAAAGGGCCGGATAAATAAAGGATTCATTAAATCATAGGAATAAAGTAAAATGAAGAATTCCCAAATAATAGAGGATAAGTGAATCATTAAATCTCGGAAGGTTTATTTGAAAATTTTACTTAAAATTTCCATTTTGTTCTTGGTCTTCCTACCTCACTTCCTCGCAATTTCCTAATAAATCTAGATGTTCAATTGTTCATTACTTTTCGTTAATAATATTATGGGATGCTTGTCTTATGCGTCAACGAGACATTTCAAACACTGATAAAGAGTTATATAATATTTTATGTATTTTCACAAGGTGTCCTAACTTACGGGCTAGATTAATTAGTGGGCACCTATGGTCAGCGGCTGCCGTTGGACTGGATTGTATTTAGGGAAACTTACAAAAAATCCCCCAGAGTTTTATCTAACCTACACTTGCCATCCTCTATTTTAAAAAACCTACACTTTGCCTCCTAGTAGTAACCTTCATATTTTATGCTAGTGTGTCAAATGCTTTAATTGTGCAAAAGGTTTCCAAAATCATTCAAATCAACCACAAGGTTTATCCCATGGCACCTCCAATCCAATTTTTCCTAAATATAGAATATACTTCTAATAAATTTTCTACTTCCGAATAATATTTATATTTATAAATTTAATAATAATTTTTAATCTATAATTATTTCCATATTTATAAATTTACTAATAATATCTATTGTTATAAATATATTTGTCCTTGAAGATGATATATATTAGTTTTCAAAATATATTTGCCCTAAAAAAATGATACCTATCTATTTGAAATTTTGAACTAATTGAAAAGTGAATAAAATATTAAAAAAAATATTAATACTAATCACAAACATAAAATTGAGCTATAAAAATGAAAATATATTACTCCCTCCGTCCCAAAAGTTTTGCTCCATTTGTTTTTGGCAATTAATCTATGATTTTTTATTTTCAACATTTTAATATATAAATACAAAATCTTTGTATATGAATGATAATTCAAGATATGTAGTTTCCAAATATTTTTTTTTATTTTTTTTAACAAACAATAATATAAATAAAATTGAGTCAAAATACAACAAAAAGTCAAATGTATCAAAATTTATGGGACGGAGGGAGTATATATTTAGAAATTATTAGCAAATTTATAAATATAAAAATTACTCTGTAGCAAAAAATTATTAGGAATATATTACATATTTGGGAAAATTTGGATTGAGGTGGCATGAGATGAACCTTATAGTTGATTTGCAAGATTTGTAAATCTCATTAGGCAATCAAAGCATTTGAGCTCACTAACATAATATATGAAGTTACTATCAACGAGTAAAATGTAATTTTTTTAAAATAGAGGAATGTAAGTGTGGTTAGGTCATACCTTTAGGGATTTTTTTGTAGGTTTTCCTAATATATACTAATACTAGATTTATAGAAAAAACATTGCAAATAATCAAGTTGTTAAACTAATTATATATAAATTACTTTAAAAATTACTATAAGATAGTATAAGAGTAAGTGTAAATGAACTTTTGCTTATAACTAGTTATTGAATAAACTAATCACAAGTACAAAACTGATACAAACATGAAAAAAACATAAATCAACGTTAACCAAACACCAAATAAGATGCTTATGATTGAATCGAATAATGCATTATTTGGGTTTTATTAATTTGGCTAAAATGAACACAAATTTTTATTCGGTAATTGGAACGAACCAATATGAAGTAAATATTGATATTAATAAAAAATATAAACTTGATTTATGAAAATGGAAATATATTATAGATTAAAAATTATTAGTGTGTGTGTGTATAGAGATAGAGAGAATTGGATTGGAGGTGGCATAGGATGTGATGCCTGGCGGCATCATTGTTGAATGACATGTTAGCCCGCAGAGAGGACTTCCAGTGGAATAGTATCTGAAACACTTAGAAGAACAAGGTCAGGAGCTCCTCGGAGTGCGTTTCCAGGGGAGGAGTTTTCGACGCCTAAGTCAGTATCTGAGAGTGGCGGAAAAGAGCGGAGAGTAGAGAGTAAAGAATGTTCTCTGTGTTCTTACCAAGGTCCATCCCAAGTATTTATAGCAGGGTGGAGGGAGGAGGCCGTTTGTCACAGCTAGTTCATATTATGACACGTATTCGGTCAGATCCGATTTGTACCTTCGGAGGTAGGCGTCACCAGCTAGCCATAGGCCGTTTTGGCCAGAAGGCAGAAGTGTGTGTGAAGTCTCTCTGTCAGAGGCTCTTTAACCATTTTTGTCGTATCCTCGTAAGACCCCTTTAGGGTACGAGACCCCTTCGGGAGAAGATTTTCCCCGAGGGCTAGTGGGGAAGGCCCTTCGGTAGAGTGGGTTACCTTCAGGAGACGTTTTCCACTATCGAGGATGGTAGATCTACTTTTTCGAGGTTGGTAAATCCGAAAGTGGTGAAAGACACATTTTCCCGAAGTTGGTCATGTCACCTTTCTGTAGGTGGTGTCAATGGTGTGCCCCGAGGTCGGGGCTAAGTCCTTACCGAGGGTGGTTTCCGGATAGTTGATCAAGAGATCTTTGAGGGTCATAGCCCTTCGGCTATCACATGCCTCCCTCGGAAAGCCAAAGCTGTGTCTTCGACGTTGAGCCTTTGAGAGCATGGCATGGAGATCTTTACTGGAGGTGACAGTCATCCCCGTTTGCATAGCTAACTTCTGACCGAAGTGACCTTCTTTGGAGTGGGCACCTCTTCGGTTCAAGATTCCTCTTTCGGCCGAAGTAGTTTCTTCGGCATCAAATGGAACTCCTTGATTTTGGCCGAGCTATTGATGTTCCCAAAGTTGTATCTTCGGATGGGGAAAATATTCCCCCTCTGAGTTTTGTTTGCCGAAGTCTTCTTATCAGGATGGTTTCTACCTTCCAAGGTTGGTAAATCCGAAGGTGGTGGAAGACACTTTTTCCCAAAGTTGGTCATGTCATCTTTCCGAGGGTGGTGTTGATGGTGTGCCCCGAGGTCGGGGCTAAGTCCTTACCGATGGTGGTTTGCGGATAGCTGATCAGGAGATCTTTGAGGGCCATAGTCCTTCGGCTATCACATGCCCCCCTCGAAAAGCCGAATCTGTGTCTTTGGCGTTGAGCCTTTGAGAGCGTGGCATGGAGATCTTTACTAGAGGTGACAGTCGTCCCCGTTTGCATAGCTAACTTCTAACCAAAGTAACCTTCTTTGGAGTGGGCACCTCTTCGGTTCAAGATGCCTCTTTCGGCTGAAGCAGTTTCTTCGGCATCAAATGAGACTCCTTGATTTTGGCCGTGCTATCGATGTTCCCGAAGTTGTATCTTTGAATGGGGAAAATATTCTCCCTATGAGATTTTTATCTTCTGTTGCCTGCTAATGAATCGTCACGTCTTCTAACCAAGTAGTCGCATCACTTCAGGCTAGGCTTACATAGGTTTGCTAATGTCAGAAGGCATGCCCTTGTTTCTCGCGTTGGGTGACATGTGTCACTAGATGATTGGTGAACAGTCACGTGCCCTTCAATTATCAGGATGAACCTTGTGGTTGATTTGAATGATTTGGAAACCTTTTGGGCAATCAACGCATTTGACCATGCTAGCATAAAATATGGGGGTTCCTATAAGAGGGTAAAATGTAGATTTTTGAAAATAGAGGGGGACAAGTGTATATTACATCAAACCCTAGGGGGGTTTTTGTAAGTTTTTCCCATATTTATATTGGAAGACGGTATGAGACTTTGAACTCTCAACTTCCACATCTCAACTATGCCTTATATCAATTAAGCTATCATGTTGGATTGTATTAAGTTCTTTGAAATGTTGGGATCTTTATGCAGGCATTAATGTGAGATAAATTTTGTTACCTTTTTTTTTCAATTTTGTCCTATGAAAATATCAGTGACTAAACTGTCACTTTTCAGTTTTTTTTGACTTAGTTGCAAATTTTATTAAAGTTTCGGGCCAATTGATATATTTTTATTAAATATATAAAGGCTAAAATGAAAACTATATAAATAGCACAAGGAGTAAATTGTAATTTATTAAATAATTTAAAGACTAGATACCATAATTTCGAAGTGATAATTACATTAGGGCAGTATTGTAAATTAACTGTAAATATCACAAAATATAGAAAAATGTAAAGAAAATTGAAATAATCCAAAATAATAAACAATGCAAAAAAGTATGGAAGATAGACTATTTTCCTTAATGCAATTCAGCTTGAGACAAATACCAAAACAATACGTTAATTGAAGGCTAGAGCCTAGACATGCATAGAAGTTGTTGTTGTTGTTTTTTTTTAATGTAGAAGTTATTCTAGATATATTAGGTCGATTCTACAATTAATTTCAAACTAGTAAAGAACTCTCTTATCAGTATGAAAAAACATGGAAGATTCGGCACGTGTAGTATTCTGTTACATGAAAATATGGAAATATATTTACAAATTATTTTTAGATGGCATAAGTAGGAGCTTTTGTTATTGTTATTTTATTATTGCTTGAAAAATTAATGAAATGAACCTGTCAGATAATTTCCACGCGATATTTATGGCCAACTCTTTTGACTCAAACTCCGAAAGAAAATTCAGAATAAAATTGAAAATACAAGAAAGATGAAACCAGAAAATTGATACTACATGGTTGAACAAGTAGCTGCAGGCCATCTTCTCTTGACCTTCCTCGGCAACCACCCAACGCTTCCGTTCTACAAAACCCATTTCAGCCTTTTTCCCATGCAAAGCAAATTCCATTTCTCTATTCCATCTCTCCCAAGGCATTTCCCCGAGCAGTTGGTGACCCAATAATCAGCCCCATGAACGACCTCTTTTCCAACTCCTCTCCCGACCACCATGCCATCGAGATGCCCGCAATTGCTGGGGGCGGCGTCAGCCTGGAAAAATTCTTTCAGGATGTAGAGTCCGTCAAGGACGAGCTCAAACAGCTGGAGCGCCTCAACGAAAGCCTCCAGTCGTCACATGAGCAGAGCAAGACGCTCCACAGCGCCAAGGCCGTCAAGGACCTGAGGTCGCGCATGGACGCCGACGTTTCCACGGCCTTGAAGAAAGCCAAACTAATCAAGGCTCAGCTTGAAGCTCTGGACAGGTCGAACGAAGCGAGCCGGAAACTCCCTGATTGTGGACCCGGGTCGTCGTCGGACCGGACGAGAACATCGGTCGTCAATGGATTGAGGAAAAATTTAAAGAAAGCGATGGACAGCTTTAGTGGGCTGAGAGAGAAGATCTCGATAGAGTATCGGGAGACCGTGCAGAGGAGATACTTCACGGTCACCGGAGAAAATCCCGACGAACGGACTCTGGATCGTCTCATCTCTACGGGTACGGTAATTAATGTAATGAAGTCAATGATGAAGTTCAAATGTCATCCCCGAACTATAGTATTTGTTGCAATTTAGTCCCTGAACAAATATCTGTGCTTGCAGGGGAGAGCGAGACGTTCTTGCAGAAGGCAATTCAAGAGCAAGGGAGGGGAAGAGTGTTGGACACGATCAGCGAGATTCAGGAGAGGCACGACGCGGTGAGGGATCTGGAGAAGAATCTGAGGGAGCTGCACCAGGTGTTCCTGGACATGGCGGTGCTGGTGGAAGCGCAGGGGGAGCAGCTGGACGACATTGAGAGCCACGTGGCGCGTGCCAATTCGTACGTGAGGGGAGGAGCACAGCAGCTTCAAACAGCCCGCAAGCTGCAGAAGAATACCCGAAAATGGACATGCTATGGCATCATCCTCCTCCTCATCATCATCTTGGTCGTCGTTTTGTCTCTCCGGCCCTGGAATTAGAATTACTTTTTCCAAACCTACCTCTCTGTAATTATTTGTTTAATTTCTTCATTTACCGGTTTGAGATTGAGATTATTTTAGTTACATATTATTATTTCTTTTTCTGGGATTTGTCTCTATTTTAATGTTTTTTTTCCTAAGGATTATATATTCTATTCTGTTCTATTCTATACAGAGTTCTCATTCTTGTAATTCAGATTCCATGTTCAATTTTTTTTTTTATTTTCCTACATTGAATTGAATTGGGTTGGCAGACTTATTCCATTCCTGGTTTCCATCTGGTCTCCTGTTTCCGGCACACGGTGTTCGACTTTGTCTTGGAATTTGTTTCAGACCAACATTTGATTTAGCTAAAACATATGTGTGAAATAGCTTATTGAAAAGTTCCATAGAAATGTTTGTAGCTCCAGAACCATTCATATTTTGAATAGATGTTTTCCGACGTAAATCCACTAACAGGAAAAAGAAAGACCCAAACCCTACGTGGGGTCTGGGTATGCTTGAAATTTCAGATGACCTCTGCAACAATTAATAAATTATGGATCAAATGAAAAATAATCAACTACTTAAGGATGAAAATGACCCGGTCGAACTCGGAGTTCCAATTCTGGCTGCTGCGAGGTGCCAAGCATGTTACATTTGACTTTGACTTTTCTCTGTTCATCTGAAGAGGTTCAAACAAGCCCAAATAGCAACTGGACGAGGTTCAAATTTCCTGGTTTCTAGAAGACATGTTAAAGTTTGATGAGGTAGCTAGCTATCTTTGAAGGGGATCAAATCCCAGTAGCCATACTCTTGATTATAGTTCAGCAAAAGGCCATCTCCGGTGACCATCCAGATACACTGTGTTCGACACCTCACAGAATCCTTGTCATACGAGTATGCATCAAAATGGTGCCACACCGTAGAATTGTCCCATCTCACATCACAATAGAACAGTGTGGTGCCCCAGATGTTTACAGAAAAGCTCCAATCCAATTCAAAACCATCCGGAACAGCGACGAGGCCCAGATCATTGTCCCCGGACTGGCAATGCACGTCCAGAACCTTCTTCCCTCCTAACTGATTCATCACTCTTACTAAAACTTTAGCTGATGCTGGTAAACCGAACAAGATTATGAGAAGTATCACACACCCTATTCTCCTTGTGCTTCCCATCTTCTTAACTTGTTATGCAAGACACATTGGTTCTTTTTGTCCCGGCTCCAATGCAATCTCCGGGTTATTATAAACTAATCCCCATGTGCCCACGCAAATAGCATGATCAGCCAACTTTGTTCCTAATCATAGTTTATAACAGAAGAAAGAATACCAGACGAAAAGTTATGAATTCCCTTCATCTTATCAAGCAAGATAAAGCTGTCTAGTTCACCTAAAACATACATACACAAAAAGCATGTCTCACTTAGCTATTCAAACGCAGACTCCTATGCTATAGAAGATTTTTTCAACACCCATCTAGATAAATGGGTAAAGCACAATAATACATATAAAGCACAGAGCAGTGTCAGTTTTACATTATTCCATTGCCAAAGTTGTTGCTAATAGCCATCAAGCTTCGGGCACACACCAAAGTTTCAGATGTTTGAATTACAAGGACTTGAGAACAGTAAACAGCACGCAATAGTTCAATATGTAAGATAAACACCCCGGTTCACAGTAGAACCATATTCATTTTGTAGTAATGCATCAAGGGTTTAACTTCTTTACAACCAAGCGACAGCAGGGTCGGAGTGTTGGCAAAGAAGACCTTAATACAAAAGAGCCAAGAATGATTTGCCTGAACAACCAAATGGTGGCCGGACTATCCAGGGAACCAAAACCTGTTGCAAAACTACATGTAGTAAAAGCAACATGGTTTCTCCATTTGGCTGCAGCAAGGGTGGGGTCTGGTGCTAGAACTTGACACCAAACCCACAGTGGTACCCTTGCTATCAAACTTTCAGGTTGTAGCAGTTATCTGCTGCTACAACCCACCTGCTCGGCATAATAATGTCATGTCCATAATCTGGCATGCCTGACAGGGAGTGAAACGAGAAGTGCATGAGCTCTTGATTGGAGTTCATACTAGTCACTTCTGATCCTGAAAGGTCTGGCCTGCTGCCAGCTGCTTCCTTTGGTGATTTTGGGGTTCTGATGTTTAATTGCAGGACTTCAGATTTCTGAGAACCAGTACGCTGCGAAAGTTGTCCATCATCAGGTTTTGTCATCTCAGCTTCTCCTTTCGGATTGTTTGAATTCTTGGTATTCAGGAAACGTCCTCCAGATCCCCTCGGTCGACGCATGGCATGCAAATGGCGTGAGTAGTGCTTATAAGGCTGTCAGAAAGAAGCAAAAACCATAACATTGCAATGAAAGAGAAAGGGTAATGACCTAGAAGTATTGAAAATCTTTATGCAGCTGAGATTTGAATGTAGCATTTTGGACCAGGAAAATGAATTTAAAAAAAAAAAAAGCTAAAAAGAAGAATACGGAAACCATAACAACTGCACCAATATATCCAAATGGAAATAAACTACACAGATGTGATATAACAATTCATACTTCACAGCTTCCCCTTTGTATCAGTTACTACTGAATCTAAATCTTTCTATGATCAGGCAACATAAATATGAGATATGATGCTGTCAGATAACTGGGATGGAAGACTGTAGTATCTTTCTAACATATTTACAATGCACAAACTTGAATTTTTGAAGTGCCTAATGAGTTTGTGGCCTTCAATTTTCCCAGCTCATCAGTACTACTCAACAGAAATGACACCTATGAATCAATAATGTGCATTTATCTGAAAAGTGGCCTTTAAAGATTTCAAACAGATTGGATTTATAATAATGAGTTCCCAAATCACGTATTGGTAAAAAACAGTATGTATCCAATACAATAATTCATAGGCTAACTAATTTATGCCATCTACTAGCAAACTCTAAGGATTTCTATAAAGAAACAGGGAAAGGATTGGCTATTGCCTTATTGTATGCACTTATATGAGTAAGCTAGATACTTACATCAGACTGATTCATAATCATGGAAATGTTGTGGCTCACAGAGCACTAAATGAATGGAGACCACCATAATATGATATCATACCTTACGTTCTTCTGTCACTTTATTCTTCAGTACTGCCTTTGCACGGGATTGCCTGCGTTTCAAGATTCCATGGTACTGTTTGGCGTTGACAAATATTGGTCCTCCATCTGTTGAGTTCAATGGCAGCATTATGTAACCCTATTTCATTACCGATGAACAATCATGTATCAGTTATTTTGTTAAGGTAGCAAATAAGTGACAAAGTTTGCAAATGCAAAACAAGGCAGTATTTGTGATAAGCCTAGGCGCCAGTTATCTACACTCTATTTTTTAAGAGGGATAAGATATCTTTACTCTTGAATACGTACAACATCCACACAAAATTTTCACCATAGAATGAAATAATTTGAAAGATTTCATGTTTTCTTCTGATGTAAATAGGTTTCATTAAATTTTCCTGTATAGCTTTCCCAAGTCTTAGTATAAACTTGTTTTGATAATAAGCTAGGAACTACAAATAAAAGAAAATAAAGAATCACGCAGATGTCATTAAATTGTTCTAAATATCGTTTAATACAGTAACTTTAACATAGATGAGAAAACAAATAATGCACTGGGAATGACCACTGCAAGAAGGATAACATGATAAAAAGAACTGCAACAGTAATAACTTTCCAGCTTACTGGCAAATTTTTATGTGCAATGCTGGCATCAATGCTGTTAAATGGTAAAATCTCCTATAGTTAAGTCATTAAGGCTTATATCGTGGTGAGGCATCTTCATTCATTGCCAATTGGTTTTTGGTTGCAGGGTTTAACAGAAGTAAAAATGTTGCTAAGGTACTTGCACACATATCCTAAAAGTTTCATGAACCATGAGCATATGTGCATTAGCATCTTTTAAAAAGAAAGTTTGTTGATGCCCATATTATTTCGAGTAATTTTTTTCCTTACCCTGATACAGAAGTTTATTAGTCAATACATACTGTAGAATTGTACTAGCTTATAATCCAGACAGGCAAACAATATTTTCTTTGCAGAAAATGATTTTACTGTTAACGAAGAACAAGGATGACAAGAAATCATCATAAATTCCAAACTTGCAGCAATCCTATCCCTTTGCATACAAGAAGTAGATATACCAAATCTGCCGTTTCATGCATAGATTATGTATTATTAATCTTACCAACAAAAAGTTCACATAAATAAAAAACAACAAACAAATGTAGGACAAACCGATAATTGAGGTATACAAGCTGAGGCCACTCCATAGTGTAGACCAGCATCAGGATATTTTGCTGAAATCTACAGTTCAGCTCAAAGCAACAAATGAGGATATGTTAATCAAGTAATTACATGCCAATAGAAGAAGTCTATGATTTTGAGGCATGCATTACCATTGGCTGGGAAAATGTGAGCTCAAAGCGAGCAGCCCCTTCTGTAGGTGTCTGCACAGAAAAGATTGTTTGAGGTGTTTGCCCATCCCCTGAACTTTTGCAATCACCTAAAGGAAGAACTCATCAGCCGGTTAACCATTTCTTTTAAAAATAAAAAATAAAAAAAGTGATAACTTTAGCATATAAATGAAGTCAAAACACATTTCTTGTTTATGCCGTCAAGCAATTGCATCTGAAACAGTTTCAGCATGTTACAACTTACTACAAGAGAACAAATTCTTTTCCATGTTTTTTTCTGACTGGACTTGAAGTAAGGGCATTATTTGGTTGTAATTATCAAGTTATCAATAGTTATGGAATTCCCAATGGTAAAATATTTAATCATTAGCATTTCCCATTACTGTGATTCAAATCAAAGGTACATGGCAGTCCATAACTGAGTTTTTCCTTCTGTTTAGGGGTGTTTCAGAAAATTTTGGCTTGTCGTTATCAGAACAAGGCTCATTAGAAGGTAAAATAACTTCTAATCTTCTTTATGGACTATGATCACAATATTATAGGAAGAATATCATATTACTACTTGGGATATCGTTCTTCAGCTCCCACAATAATATGATGCACTTGGCCCAAAGGCCAATTACCATGTCAATTTTGTAGAGAGTCATTTACATTGTTATGTTCATTTATGCCAAAGACTAAAAGCGCCATAATCAATGATATAAGGCCCAAGAGGCTAATTAGCATTGTTATGAGGCTCAAATGGTTCATTTACATCTCTATATATATGATTCTCCTCTCTCAATGAACCAAAACTCTCTTCGTCTTCACCAGTTCATCTTCTCCCTGCACTCACCTCCTAAGTTCGCAGAAGGATACCTCTTCCTTCTCTAAGCCATAACCCTCCATATCCATTCCTTAGTTTTGTGGAACTTGTCCTCAATTCTAAGAACACAATTTTCCCCATTTATAATAACCATCATATGTCAAACATTCCTTGGACAAAGTCACATAAAGCATAACAACCAAGGCTTAGCCTAAGAGTTAGGACTTATAACTGCTACTCGTAAGACCAAGGTCTAGATCCCCCCAACCCCTACCTCCCCAATATGTACCAACATAAAGCATAGAACAATAGGCAACTAAAGATTCAGGTCCCTAAGGCTAAACAAGAATCACAATTAGGTAGAAAAACATCTTGTCTTCACTGATCTAGACCTACATAGGAAACATCTTCCCCTAAAAGGGTGGCATTATTTTGGTTGCTCAATAAACCATGAAAACAAAGAAATTGGAGGTCTGAACAATGTCTGCGGTGAATTGACATTCTGAACATGTAGAGCACTAGATTGTGCATTCTAAACAAGCTTATATCTATAGATGAGAGAGATTCAACCAATATCATCAAGCTGATAAAAATTATGGAAGACTCCTATTCTTAAACCTCTCTGACATATGGTTCTCTCCTCCTCCGTGGAACCCTCACATTTTGACTCAACACAACAAACTCTATCTCATATCCAACTCAAAACTAAACTTAAATTATAGGCCTCTTCACAGAAAACCTAAAGCAAATAAGAAAAAAATAAGCTTACCAAAATTTGTACCCAAGTTTAAAGGGTCATACTTCTCTTCAATCCACTGGAAACTCCACTCTGATATTTGACCATTAAATCAACATTGATTTAAAATTAAGAAAATAGATAAGTTTTTCAATGCCAAACATAAGTTTCTAAAAAACTTGAAGAAGATAAATCTAAAGCCCAAAATAGGTCCGAAGAGTCCAATGACAGGAGAGGATCCCAATACAAGTCCAAGAACAGCAAAACAGCTAGTAAGCCCTCCAAGTAATGAGTTTGAGCCAACATTACATAAAACGAATCAACTTGGTTTTTTATTCCTTTTCCATCCTTTGATCCTTTCGTCAACGCTCAGAAACAAACTCCTCGAGCCAACAATAAATATACCCGAAACTAAAGGTCCTCCTGAAGGTGAAAGTTGAAAATATGGAAAGATGATTTGACTGCTAGTCTTTTGCAGCCTATATTTGGAAGCTACATTTACAGGTTCGAACTCAGTGTCACAGACGTGGAGGAGGAACTTACCAGAAAACATAGTGAGCAGGGTTGTAGCTCCTTTATCCAGGTCTGGCTCAGAGCTCCTCCCAGCCTGCTTCAGAGCAGCGACTTTATCGGTACCAGCCAGCTCTGCCATGGAGGAAAGCTCCCCAGAACCACAAGTAGATTGAGATACTAAAGAACTCCACAAAGGCACAGCTGCTATAGAAGAGACCCTACGCTGTTCGTCTAAATGAACAGTCTTCGTGCCCATTCTACCTCTTCTGAGCAACTGATTAATTCCAGAACTCTGCAATACAAATGAAGAATTAAATCAGATAAATACAATATACTAACAGAAATTCCAACCAACAACATAAGAAAGTTCGTCAACTTCTTTTTTTCCGAATCACGACAGCAAAAAAACTTTCCATGAAAGCAAACCCCAATTTATCAAAACAATGTTTCGAACATGAAGAGCTAGCAGATAAAAAACGAAGAGTTAGCGAGTAGAAAAAAAAAAAAAAACAAGATTCCTAAGAACAATGAAAATGAAAAAAGTACGGAAGAATAAGAAGAAACTGAGAGCAGTAAAGGGACTGACAGAAGACGCCGCAGCGAGTGAGAGGAAACCCCATTCGTGAGGAGAGATTTGTCGGAAAAATTTGGGGCAAAACTGAGAGAGAGACACAAGCGCCCTGGAGGGAGGGAACGAGAAAGACGGCCGAACTCACACGTGGCCACAATAGTACAAAGCGGTCCCCAATCAGCTTCGCCTCCCTTGTGCTTAGTTTTTTCGGGAAATACTAATGCAAGCAACATGTATTCCCACCTGGAGATTAAACATCTTTTTTATGTACTCAACTGGGCCTATATTTTCCCAAATACGCCCAACTGCTCCTTCCCGTACTCAATTGAAATATAACATAAACTTAGTAGGTAAAATCCATATGTAGTCCCTTAACTTTAAGGGTCATCCTAATGTGGTCCCTCAACTCAAAAAATGACTCTTAAAGTCCCCTAACTCAACTTAAGTGTCCTATTTTGGTCCCTATCGTTAGTTCTACCGTTATTTTGGATGGAAGTTGCCTACGTGGCATATATATAGCCACGTGGCAGTCTCTTTTATGATAAGAAGTGATTAGATTGGAAGGACAATAAAGTTCAAGCTAAAATTGGCATAAAAAGTAATTTTAGGGACCTAAAACGATAGTTAACCCAATCTTCTTTGTCGCCGCCCCACTCCGATCGATCTCCACCGCCACCCCTCTCCCTCTTTCCGCCGACGCTTCATCTTCCTTCTTCCAATCTTATGGCGGAGACCAAGGGGAAGGGAAAAAAAGGGAATTTGATAACGAAGACATGGGAGAGATGCAAAACTCTTGGCCGTCCCCGGAAAGATTATTATTCTTCTCCGCCGCTCGCGAGGAAGAGCAAATCCTGGCCGCGGATGACGGAATCGAGTCCGGAACGGCCTGATGAGGTTGGAAAACAACGGAAGCGGCGAGTGGCTCCAGAAGGTTGCTTCTCGGTGTACGTGGGCCCAGAGATGCAGAGGTTCGTGATCAAGACGGAGTACGCAAATCACCCGCTTTTCCAAATGCTTCTGGAGGAGGCGGAGTCGGAGTATGGGTTCAACTGCGATGGGCCTCTCACCCTCCCCTGCAACGTGGACATGTTCTGCAAGGTTTTGATGGCGATAGATGACGGCGATGGAGAGATCCGACCCGGTTGTGGCTTCGTTGCCAAGGGTTCAGGAGGGTATCGCTTCCTCAGCCCGCCACGGATGATCGCCATAAATCAGTTCTGAGTTGGCCTAAGATGGAGCATCGGCGAAAAGAGGGAGAGGGGCGGCGGCGGCGATTGATCGGAGTGGGGCGGCGATGGGGAAGATTGGGTTAACTATCATTTTAGGTCCCTAAAATTACTTTTTATGCCAATTTTAGCTTGAATTTTATTGTTCCTCCAATCTAATCACTTCTTATCATAAAAGAGACTGCCACGTGGCTATATATGTGCCACGTAGGCAATTTCCATCCAAAATAACGGTAGAACTAACGATAGGGACCAAAATAGGACACTTAAGTTGAGTTAAGGGACTTTAAGAATCACTTTTTGAGTTAAGGGACCATATTAGGATGACCCTTAAAGTTAGGAGACTACATATGGATTTTACCCTAAACTTAGTGGGTAAAAGTGCATGTTATCAAATTCCATTCTCTCGTTTTGTAATGGAATAATTACAATTTTTGCCCCAAGGTTCAGATGATATTAAACTTTACCCCTCTTATTTTAGAAATACACTCTTCATTCCTTATTTTTTTTACACTGTCATACAGCAACTTCTGAAATCTAAATTTAAACTGTAAGGTAGTTTTCTTACAGTAATTTTAATCTATACAGTACCTTTTATAGTTAATTAATATTTTAAATTATTAATTTTTTTCATTCTATAAATGTAAAACAGTTTTTTAGGATGGTAAAATGTAAGTAAGAGGTAAAGTGTATATTTATAAAAGATAATGGGTAAAGTTTAATATCACCTAAACCTAGGGTGCAAATTGTAATTAACCCATTATAAATACACCAATTGTTCAAACCTCATTGCAAATCAGTCTTAACCTTCATTTCCTTATAAAACTGATCTCAAACATTTATAATTCATTAAATATTAGTCTCTAGTCCAAAACAGACACAAAAAGTCAATTTACATAAAAGAAAATTTGGAAGTTTAAATTATCAGTTAACTGTAAAAAATTATAATATAGTTTGAATTTATTGGAAGTGAACTATAAAACAGTTTGAATTCATTAATTCTAAAAAATTATCTGATATTAATTCTTTAAATTCTAATTTAAACTGTTTGGTAACTATTTTCTATAAATTCAAACGGTGCCATAATTTTCTAATAGTTTATAAACAATTTAAACTATTAAGTTTTTTTCTTTGTACATTGAGTTTTTATGTTTGTCTAGGACTAATGACCAATACGAAATGAAGTATAAAGGTTTTGGGACTGATTTGCAATGGTAATTATACGTTTGAGACAAATAGTGCTTTTTACCATTTCAAATGGTATGACTCAGGTTGGAAAACTTATTAACATCAATACCACCCCAACTATGAGTTTCTAGTTAAAGTTGACGAGCCAAAATCATAAGTTGCAGAAACCATCAAAATTGAGCCCAACTGACTCCCCAAAGTGGCACCAACGACAGTGATTATTGCCACAGATGAGTGGTTCTTCAAATTAATAATAATTTGAGTAAATAAATTTTGTTTGAAACTCAATTTTTTTGTGTAAGTTCGAAAATCATTTTGTTATTTTTTTTTAAATCAATCGGTTCATGATATTAATTTTTCTTGATTTACAATTTCTGGTTAACATGTAAACATCTTTGTTTCTGGCTAAAACAATTTAGAATGGATATCAGTTACCTATACACAGACAACACGAGGAATGAATAATTAAATGTGAATTTGGCCTCTGACGCCTGGGCCTGGGCTAACTCGCACCACTTTTTAAAGTTTGAAACCTGAAATGCAATGAGTTGGAAATTAAGGACTAAATCCAGCGAGATGTTCATGTTGGGGAGTCTTTCGTCCATTAAGCCAACAATAAGACCTAAAGTTGGTAATGTCATTTGAGTAGACTCAATGATTTTGTCTTCGCTCTTCTCCGGGCAAAACAAGTAATAGTGTAGACAAATAGACCGTTCACTGAACCTTTTGGTAATAATTCATTTGTATTCATTTATTTAGTTAAATGAATTAATATGAACAAATTTTTTTATTTGACTAGTTAAACAAATAAATATGGACGAAGTTCTATTCATTTATTTATGTTTATGAACCATTCGGTTATTATTTGTTTATGTTCATTTATATATTTATTCATTTATGTCTATTTATTTATTTATTTATTTATATATTAATTGTATATTTATTATTATATATATTTTATATATCACATATTTTTATTAGTATTTACCTACCACACACACATATAATATGCTTTAATCTCCTCTAAATTAATTTATTTTCTTTGTTTTCCCAAAATATAATCAGTCATTTCCTCATAACATAAATTTGCTTCAGCACCAAGCCGAGTCTTATGGTCTTAACTCATAATCTCTCTCACCATCGCCTATTAGCATGTCAACCATTGTTAGACTTATTCAAAATCATATTGATGATAACCATCAGCTTTAATTGTTCGTATTCATGTTCATATTTATTTATTAATAAGTGAACGAACACAAACCAAAAAGTTGCGTTCGTTTATTGTTTGGGTTAGTTAAAAATTAAACGAACGAACACGAACATAACTTGTTCATATTCGTTTGGTTCATTTACAGCCTTAAAAACAAGCAAAAGACAAGTGTTCCTCGCCATAAACATTGATTTAATACCAAACAGAGTGCTCATTTCGCTTTTTTTTTTAAAGTGGGGTGGCAGTAGAGATCTGTAGTGGGGGGAAAAGGCACAAAAAACTTTCAAGGAAACTGTGTCAGTGGCCATTAACATTTAATTATTGTACCATTTTTTATCCTAATCTCGATTTCTTGCATGAAAAATCCCTAATCTTATTTAAATGTTTCATTTTGGACATTTTGTGAATGAAAAACATTAATGTGTGTCAAAAATGTCACGTGGCACGCCAGTATGGACGATTTTCCATGGTGGCATAATAATTCAATTGCATTAATGATGTGGAAAAGTAAAAAAGAATTTAAAAAATTAAAAATTAAGAAAAAAAAAGAATAAGATATAGTCTTTGCCGCCGCTAGTCACCTGCTCCATCACCACTTTTGCAGTTTCACAACCTTCCACCGCTAATATTTTCCCCTGCCTCTATCTCTTCCCACCATTCCCATCGTTCCCGCCGCCTGAATCAATCTTGATAACAGTGTCACCCCCCTCAACAGTGAGACCTGTTTAAAACAGAATCTGAGATGGATTGGAATGAGAGGAAACACAAGGAAACATGATTTGAAGAATTGCAATGAAACACGAGGAGGGACGTGAGGAAATATGATTTAAAGAATCACGATGAAACACGAGGGAGGGCATGAGGCAGCAGCGAGAGGGTGTCGGGCTGGGTAGGGAAGGAAGGGGATGTGGTTAGGTTGCTGGAGGAGGAGAGTGCGACAGGGAAGGAAGGGGAGGCGAAATGGGTAACCGGTGGCGATAAAGAAGCAGTAAAGAATATATCTGATTCTCAGATCTAATTTTTTTAAAACTTTTTTAAAACTTTTTTTATTTGTTTAAAAATTCTTTTTACTTTTCCACATCATCAATTGCAGCCACGAACACAATTTACTCAAGAACTTCCATTTTGATATGCTATTGTTTTATTGGAGTTAACTTTTCATGTAGATGATTTTGATGTCTTAAATGAGTCATTTTTCTTTAATTTATCCCTTTTTTTATGCACAAAATTTAGAATAATCTATTATAAGAGTATGAGATGAGAGTGAACAATTCTAAATTTAGGAGGTGAAGGATTTACTACACGGACCTTGAAGGACCTTAGCTGCAATTAGCTCATTTCTAGGTACCTATTTTATGTAGAGTATGAATGCCTCTCATCAAACCCTAAATTTATTTGCGGGTGTCCATTTACATTTCAATTTTAGTATTTTACTAGCCAACACAAAACAATTTATCCTCTTAAAGTCCTTTGCATCATGAAATATATCCTAATCATGTTCTTTTGTCAATTTCATCATTTAGTCCGAAAAACAATGATGATGTGATCTAAATTAACATTAAAATAAATCTTAAATAACAGTTTTAGTCCTCAAAGCTTGTCTATTTAAAGATAAACATCCAAAACTTTCAAATCTCACAAAAATACCAGCTTCCTCAATTTGCCCCAAGTCCAGCTGTGACGCAACACACCGAACCCAGTCTGCAGGTAGTTTTGATCCGTGAATCGAAGTGTGGAGCCGTCTTAAAACTTGAAAATGGCAGTCTAGAGTTTCCAAGTTTATCTGAACATGTCGGTCCATGCCATCGATTCTCTATCCTTACCACTTGTTTGCAACAGGCCCCCTAAAGCTTCCTCGATCTCGAACTTTCCCAGTCAACTCGGAAAGCAACCATTTCCAAATGGCACAGGGAAATGTCACTCGCCGACAAGGAGCTCTTCCACCGGACACATCTCTGCCAGAGTTGCAGCCAATAGCGCCATAGAGTACAGTTATTAGTGCCAAAAATTATTAGTACAATTGCCTATTCTTATCTAACAATTGCTTAATTTACTCTCCGAAGCTGCAAGTTCAGAATATACTCTAGATCCACAGATCCCATTGTAGCTGTAGATCTCCAACCATTAGAGGAGGAAACAAACTACACAAAACTCATTTGTTATACTAGGGAGAAAAGAAGAAGAAAAGTACGAATCAGAAGTGAGAACCGGCAACTAGTGTCAACACCAGCCTGACAATCCCCACTTATACAAATTTCAAGTAAATTGCTGGTTAATCTCTATTTGTTTTAGCTAGGGATGTTAAGAGGGATTAGAGCACGTAGAGTTACTCCCAAACATTGCCACATCCTACAATAGGTAAGCTGTCCTCACCTCAACCATCCCCGATATTGAGACAGTAGGTTTGGATATTATACCCTCAATACAGTTACAAATGATTCACCATGACAGAAAATACATTAAAAATATTAAACTGTACTATTTTGTGTTATTATATGTGCTTTCTTAAAAAGTTTAGGCCTACAAAAGCAATCGAAGCATAGCAAATTACTCAGGACAAACAATAGAGGGTCTGGGAGGGTAAACCCCTAATCATAAACCCTCCCTATACTTGACGAGTACATTTACAAAAATTACCCGAATTTAGCCTAATCCTGCATAGTTGCAAAACAAAAAAATCCTATCTATTAGGTAGGGTAGGGTACCTGCTCGTCCGGGTTGTAATTGACATCCATAGTTTTAGTAACTGACTTATTGACAGTTTTTTTTTGTCATAAACCTATTAAAAATGTTTCATTCTAGTCCTATTGAGTGAAATTTATTAACTCAGAGTAACAGTTTGATAATAATTTTTTATGTAGTTATTTCAACTATTCAGTGAATATATTCCAGTAAATTTAATTTATATAGTAATTCTTTTATAGTTAATAGACAATTCAATTCATTAGATTTTCCTATTTGTAAATCAAATTTATTTCATTAGGAAGAAAAAAAATATTTAAATTATCTAGTAACTGTCAAAAAATTGTTAAGCTGCTTCAATTTGCTAGAAGATAATTACTAGATATTTTAAATTAGAATTTCAAATATTTGTGTTAGACAGCTACTCCAAATTAATAAATTGAATTTGGTAAGGGACCAAAATGAAGCAATTTAAATAAATTTAGAACTAATATAAAATAATAAATAAATTAGGAACTATTGCGAATTTTATCCTATAATTTTGCCTGCTAATACTCAAACAATATTTTATCTTCCTATAGTCTAGTTTCATGAAGCAATTTTCTTGTAACTAGAATACGCCTGCGCTTCACTGTGGGTGTCTTAATAGCTAATGTTTTGTTGCTTTATGTATCACAAATCGGACTTGCAGAACATGAACATAGTTAGTTAGATAAGTGAAATAATTTGATGGTGTGAAAGTACTTTTAGCATACATGTACTATCATTTTGTTCTTTGATGCAATTTGATTATTTAGTTGGTTGATCATTAAAGTTTTTGTTGATGAGAATAGAGCAATGATAATGTAATAAGAAGAGTATGTGTGTAAGTAAGTTGGCTAAACTTGTTTTTTCCTTTTTTAGCATCTTGATTAATCATTTAATGGATGTTTAAAGGTCCTACTATTTGGAAAATAATGAAAATAAGTGTGAGGTAAAATAGTAAGATCTATTTATAACATTATGTTTTAAGAAAACTGATAAATGAAGTTTGATATGAAATCAAATAAGTTGAGTTCATGAAGTAACTTATAAAATGTCTTGATCACATCAAAAATCAATACACCAAAAAGTTATAATATAACATAGTTGGTTCAAGTTATGAACAATGGAATCTCAGACTTAAAAAGTAAAGATCCTAGAGCTTTTACAAAGTTTTCACTTTTGTTCTTCTCTAGGTAGTTATTGATGGAAAAAGCCAAGAAAGTGACCAAAATGCAACAAATAAATGTTAATGATCAGAGTCAATAAATAACACAAAATAGAGGACCATTAAAGTGATTTTACAAAAAAAAAAAAGATCTAGTCAATTTTCTTCTTCCTTGCAAATTTATTCATGGGATAAACCAATTAAATTTGCATGTGAACATCCAATTCCCTCTTTCGGCTGCAATAATTCCTATGGAAGTAGAACTTATCATCCAATTTCCTCTTTTGGCTATAATAGCTCCCATGGAATCGAAACTCGCTCCTCTTTCTACTTCTTTTCCTCTTCTTGATTTCAATTTTCTTTGCAGTCACCATGTCCTTGTACATTTTCCTTCTTGCTTGGCCCAGATCCTGCAGAATTCATAGAAATCAATTTTTAAATTGGTGGGCGTTTAGGGCAATTTTATTGTAGTAGAGTCTTAGAATGACACCCACTGTTCCGGCTTTTCACATATATTGGATGGTCCCAAGAGGCTCCAATGTGGCAAAGATGATGGTGACAATGAATTGGATGATGTGATTGGCCATCACGGTTGGTGGGCAAAGGTTGTTATCTCTCGTGCCGGAGGTGGGTCAATGGAGGAAGGTAGAAATTTGGGTGTAGATGTCGGGGTTGTGGCAAAAGATGGAGGTGGGATTGGTGAAAAAAAAGAGGGGGAAGGGAGAATGGTAGTACCACACATGAAAACGTTACACAAAGGAAAAAATTCAGAACTCTACCCCTTTGCACACTAAGAGAAACTACTAATCGATGGTAGATGAAAATCCAAATTAAGTCCTTGCTTCCTTTTTGTCATGGCAGCAGTTGTATATAAAAGGGGAAGAAAGACAAAGAACCACTCTTATACATGTGATCCAATAACCGCCTTGAGTGAATTAGTCACTGAAACAAAAGGCATAACAGTTGTATTAACAATTCCTTTCATCAACTGCTCCCTAGCCATATTCACGTGCTTCTCATATGCAACATTCGATGGCCACATCCAATGAAGCAAACTAGGGAGATGGAAGCATACGCCATCAAGAAGAGTACAAAATGTTGTCGTATATCCAAAATCATAAATATGAAACCAAAACGGCATTGTACGTCAAATAGTCCTAGACAGGTGGCAGATCATGGCAAACCCCCACGCCCTTTAAAATATATATAGATAGATTTGTGTGTTCTATAGACTATATAGCTTTAATTAATTGTTTTTGGAAAAGAAATCATAACGCTAATCATATTTTTTTACCCTTTTTTCATGACTTATTTATGGGCCAATTCATTTAGTGTTAAATTCTATTAACTCTAAATAGTTTATTTTTATTTTTATAATTATTTTGTCCTGAAACTATTGTTATCTGAAAATTAATAATATATAGTTATAATAATAAATTGAATACCATTATTTTACATTGTAACTAAATTTGTATGAATTTTTACTTAACATAAAAAAACAAAAAAAGCACTAATAAAAATTTAATTACATCATAAAAATGTTATTTAATAAATTATTATACTTATATATGTAGTGTTGGATTGTTAGCTTTCAAATGATATTGATTCTAAATAATAAAAAAAAATCATAAAATAACTCATTTAAATTAATCTAGCTTAATATTAAATGAACTGCATCTACTTAGAACTCTCAAAGACCCAAAAATAAAAAAAAAACTCCATCATATTTAATACCAACCCAGCTAATAAAGAAAAATCTACTTTCAAAATTAAACTCCAAATTCACATTTGATTTGCTCCTAACAGCTGGGTCGAAAATGACCTAATCAGAAGCAGATTAATGAACAAAATGGACAACAATGTCACAATCAAAGCTTTGGGATGGTTGCACCGAATCAATTAATGTGCCAATGTTTCAGGGCCAATTCATTTTGTTTAAAGTCAACTAACTTTTTTTTACCTTTACATCTTTTTTATCTGAAATCAATTTCATTTGAAAATCAATGTTATGTAGATGCAATAATCAATTTGAAAATAAATTTTTAAGAGATTGTTAAATTTTTATGAAATTTTCTTTTTTAAGGCTTGAAACTAGAAAAATTCATAAAAATTTACTAAGATTATAAAAATTGTATTTTCAATTGATTATTGTAGCTACATAATATTGTCTTTTAATTAAAATTAGTTTCAAGTAAAAAAGATGTAAAAATAAAAATAAGTCATTTTGTAGTCAATTAATTAAAGTTGAAACGAATTGGGTGTCGAATGTTGGTCGCCTCTGAAACTTTGCAACAACACACCAAGAAATATTACAAGATGAAACGAAACAATATTGACTTGTGGGACAAGAGGAGACCGGATCTGGTTAGGTTCAAGAATTCTCCAAGGAGGAACCGATTTCTCTTCCTAACAAGGGTACCCGTACAAGGGATGGTTGGGGGAATTATACCAGCAGCTTGTGTGTATGTATATGCAGCTTGACGTTTTCTTTTGAGTAAATTATGTGAATGGTTTATAACCTTTAATTATTGTTTCATTTTAATTTTTAATCTATTGAATGTTCTCTTTGATTCCAAACTTATTAAAAATGATTGGTTTTAATCTTAAATTTATTTAAAAAATATTTTATTTTAATCATCATTTGATGAAATTTGTTAAGTCAAAGTATTTGTCTGACAATAACATTTTAAATTATAATTTAAATTATTTGGTAATTGTCTTACAATGAATTTAATATGTATACTAGTTTTTTTTTAGTTAATGAAAAATTTAAATTACCTTTATTTTCTTTCTATAGATTAAACTTATTTTATTCAAGAAGAAAAAAAATATTAATTTAAATTATCTATTTACTGTAAAAAATATTAAATTGTTTAAATTTACTATAAGATAGTTGCCGAATATTTAAATCAAAATTTCAAAATGTTGTGTCAAACAGTTATTCTATGTTAATAAATTTCATCTGGTGAATGACAAAAATGAAACAATTTTAATAGATTTAGAATCAAAATAGAATATTTAATAAGTTAGAAACTAAAATGAGACAATAATTAAATGTTATGGACCATTTACATAATTTACTCATTTTCTTTTGTTGCTATCTAGCTATTTTCCACATTTAGGAGTGCTCATGGTGTGATTTCATGATGTTTTTACACAAATTCGTAATCGCACTGCATAGTAACAATTTCACTATTTGAAAACCACAAATGCACTATTTTGTATATAAATTAGGAAAAAACATTGCACCATATAAATATGATTTGGTAGAGGTTTTTCAAGTCACAAATTCTTCAAATTAAATCTAAAAAAATTAATACAAGTACATAATATAAATTCAATTGCAACAACAAAGATGAAAATATAATCCAAGCCATAAACCAACATACATAATAAATCAAAATCTCAAGTTAAAATTTTAGTTAAATTTACCATTCTAAATCCAAATAAGCAATAATATTAGCAAATAACACAATCCAATTGCAACTAATAATCAAACATAATCCCTCACTCTCCAAGTCTCATGTCTCACCTTATGTTTAGTTTAGAAAATTAGATATGGCTAAGATAAAGTAGGACAACAAACGAACATGAGGGAAAGAACTATTGGACTATAGTTGGAGAGTTGTAAATTAACGGATTGGATTATAGTCTATTGGAAAGTTAGGATTAGAAAAATAGGATTTAGGTGGGATAGACTTATGGGCATAAAGTGGGATTAGGTTATGCGATGACTTATAGGTCTAAAGTGGGATTGAGTTATGTGAGGACTTCTGGGTTTATAATGTATTTGAGCTTAATCAGGCCGATGTAATTTTTATCGGTTTATGACATCTAAAAAGTGAAGTAGCATTGTATAACATTTGATTTTATGATTTTTAAACACGAACCATGATCGAAAACCATATAAACCGTATACCATTTAGTTTGGTGGGAATTCTTTTGGATTGACCGGACTGGGGGAATATTCCTAGCTATATTCATTTCATGTTCGGTGTTTGACTGACTAGAATTGATAGACTTTCAGGTGGTTGATCTAATAATGCGATAATTTGGATTATTGCCGTTTTATTTTCTTGTAATCTCGGAGTAGTCGAAAGCGTGTATTTTCTTTGTTTGGAAAAACAAGATTATTCTCCAGCCTCGTCAAGGCTTCCTGTGGACTGTGGAGGGACAATGTAATTGGGTCCCTAGTATGAAATATTTTGACTGAATTAGAAACTCCCTTGTGAGCAAAGAGGTTTGGATGGTAACTCATCTTACGCGTAGACATATTTTATAAGATAATATTTGTTTCATTTTTAATAAAATTGTTTTTTTGGTATGATGAGTAAGAAAAAGCAAAAAGTAGAAAAATTAAAAAAAAAATGTTAGTGGCACACAAAGGCTACCCCTAATGCATCATCTACAAAGAGTTATCCAATTTTTAAACGTGGACCGTAGCTCCCATTGTGAATCCCAAAGTGGCTAAATTGTATTATTATATATTGCTAACCATGAAAAGTGTTAAACAATGTTGATTGAGTTTTAACCTAATTGATATAAAGACCATTATATTATATGGTTGATCAGAGTTTGAGTCTTGATTTCTACAAGTTTTTATTTTTTTTGTAGTAAATGAGTTGATTTAGATTGATTTAATTAGTTGAGTGTAGGGCGAGTTAAATATTTCTCATAATTCTTCTCTTTCAAACCTCTAAATACCAATAAAAAATATCCTAGAATGAAGTACTAATATTTTTGCACGATATATTTTGTTTATAATATAACCAAGCAAGCAGGTCAGGAGGGTTTTAATTGTGTTATAGGTACCCATACCAGCCAAACAAAAATGTGGCTAGAAGCCAATATACTGGTTCAAATGGCCGGACTAGGAAGCTTATGGTTAGTAGAATGTTTTGTCTTTAGAGATGAAGCGATGAGACTTCGCCGACTAAACATTTTTGCTTTTGTCCTACTTTTTTTTCATCTAGGGTTTCCTTTTTTTCCTCAGCGCGAAATAACGAAAATGTATTGCATTTTCAAAGTTTGCTCTTGTGGAGATACGAACTCTGAAAAGCTATTAAAGGCGGACTCATGTATAAAAAAATTGGTGGCTATAGAGCGGCAGGGTGATATTAACATTAGTAGGTATCTTTCACAATTTTAATAGAAATTTGCAAGTAATTTCATTTGTCCGGACCTAATCGAAGCAGGTGATTACAATTTACATGAGTAGGAGGGGGGAGTTGGTCGCTTGTTGGGCTGGGAGCCGCAGGTGGCAATGTTGGCAGGCACTAGATGTCTATGGGCCCAAGGTGGACCCCCGTTTCTTGATGTAAGCCTGTCCGTATCATGCGGCACCTGGCCCTGTTTTGCGATCCACATCACACACGCACAAACCCGTTGATGAAGAAATAAACAAAAAAACCACATTCAGTGGCAGATACTGTACTGCATAGTGATTGGTAGAAGTAATTACTCGGTACCTGCCCAGATAATTGTCTACCGTCGCATCAACAATGATTATTGATTGATTCTGGATTTTATAAATTGGTTTGTCACACGAATTTAATTTATCTATAAATGTCCCTGAGTTTAGTTGTTCGGTTGGGCTAGAATTGTGGGTCGCGGCCCGACCTCTATTTATGTCCTCAAAAGAGTTAATTCGGCCCCATCGACCTTGGCCCACGGAGACAGCCATCAGGGTCTTCCTTAATCTGCTCCCAAGCTGCTTGATACCCATCATCTTGGGTAAAATCCAAATTTAGTCCTTTAAATTTTAGGTTTGTCCTAATTTAGTCCCTTAACTCTAAAACTACCTATTGGAGTCCCGTAACTCATCCAGCATATCCGATTTTGGTCCCTATCATCAATTCAGGTATTACTTTGGATGAAATTTGCCTATGTGGCACTTATATTCCTACTTGGTTTCCTCCTTAACTCAAAATTGTACAAAAATAAAAATTCACACCTAAACTGACACAAACAATAATATTAGAGACTTGAAACACAAATAACCCAAACTCCATCAACTTCCCCAATTCTGTAGATTCGATCGGCACTTTCCTCCAACTTTAGTCCAATGGCGCTTTGGCCAGAGCAAGGTTAACCATCGCCGAAAGTCCCTAGCCCGATCGAATCTCTTGAATCGCCGCTCGAAATCAACTTCTTCTTCGGCCTTCCCCAAAATCCTACTCGCATACATTGGATTGAGCGGGAGAGAGGCATGAAGGAGAGGGGCGATCGAGATGGATGACTTATCGGTGATTGAAACGGAGGATTCACTGGCGATTGAACCTGGGACTGCTGGCCGAAGTTGGCGGCAGGCTGGACCTGCTGGAGGCTGCGTTGAATGGCGGAGGAGGTGAGCAGCAGAGGCGATAGTTGTCCTGGTTTTCGCGGCGAAGACAAGGACGGCCCGGCGAGGGTATTGGTGAACGGAAGGTTCAGATAATTTGGGAAGAATATCGGGTCTGGTTATTTGTGTTTTAACTCCCCAAAATTATATGTTTGTACTAGTTGGGGTCTAAATTTTCATTTCTATACAATATGGCCGTCTATTGTGGTTAACGAAGAAGCCACATTAGCATTTTCGGGATCCCAGTAGAACTCAGAGACCGTCACATCAGCATTTCCATTGAAGTTAACACTGAAACTGACGGAAGGACAGCAATCAGGACAAGATATAGGTGTTAGGTTACTTTATTAGGAACATTTTAAGATAAAGGACCACATTAGAACAATCGTAAAATTTAGGGGATCACAAATAAATTTTACCCTATGTAGCTTACACTAGACCAGACTAACACCGCCCATCAATAGCGTTGCATCAACTAGTTGGAGTAAAACAGTAATTGTCAATCAACAGGGAACTCTTGTCATTTCCGTTAAAATTTAGGGAGCTCTTTAAACATCTCTGGGATAATTACAATTTGTTCTTTGAGATTTAAGTAAAATTATGCTTTACTTCTCCTATTTTTAAAATAAATACTTTAACCCTTGCCTTTTTAGTAAAGTCCGACAGCGACTTCTGAAATCTTAATTTAGATTGTAGGTACTCATCTTCAAATAATTTTAATTTGTATGATATTTTTTTTACAGTTAATTGAAATTTAAAAAATATTATTTTTCATTTACAAAAAAAAAAATATTAATAATTTAATATGTTCATTAACTATAAAAAAAATAACATATAGATTGAAATGACTAGAAAATAGCTACAGTAATATTTAAATTAAGATTCTAGAAATATTTGCTAAACTATATTAAAAAGACAAAGACAAACTATAGTTTCACTTAAAACTAATAGGGCAAATTGTAACTAACCCAACATCCTTGGTTGGAGAATCCATCATTTGAAAATTGGCTAAGATAGATGTTCCTCTTTCACCAGTTCCTGCCTGGCCGGAACTATATTCCCATAGTTGGAAGGAGATGGATGATACAGAATTAATATTTGTTGAACAATAAATTAGGCTAACCTCACACTCTAAAATTGAAGTGGATTTTGATTAAAAAAAACCTCCACAGTTTATCACGTAGATTTGTAAATTTGATCTTTTTTTTTTGAAAAATAAAATAAAATTGTACATCCTGCATTTTGTAAACAAAAATGAACGCGAAAGTTAATCCTAATATGCGCTTTTCTTGTCTTCAAAAAAAGAAAAAAAAAAAAAAAGGAAGAAATTCCAATTGTCCTTAGATATTGATTGAATTGGTATAGAATAAGATTATATATTTCTTTTTATTTCTTGCTGAATAAGTTTACCTCTTAATTATGTTTTATTGTCAGCCATTTGATAGGATTAGCAAAACTAATGCATATTTGCTGACCATTTTAACAAATTTGTGACACTGGACATACCGCTCGGCCACTGCTCTGTGCTCGTCTCGCGTGTAAGTTTCAATCTCCATCGACTCATATTGGAATTTGTTTTCTGCTAAGTTTCTTATGTCTGATTTTCCCTCTCCATTGTTTTGTTGTTTCTTGTCATTTCTTTTCAGATTTAAGCTGAATCTCCTATTTTTTCCTGTTTCCTTCCAACCTTGCATGGTTCGTTTTCTTGTTTTGATCTTTTCCTTTTTGCTTGAAATTTCGATCCTCCCTCCTGGCGCTTTGTTTCATTACCTCTCTACTGTGTTGAAGATATAGATGGGATTAAGTAAACTAGTAGATGTATTAGTAGGTATCTTACAGAGTGAAATTTGTAGGATTTTAAGTTCAAGTTTACAGAAATGTTTCTAGAAGAGTTATAGCAATCTATGCAATATCCAAGAGTTAAGAATCAGTAGTTTGTTGTGTTGAATTTCATTATTCGTTTATAATATTCTCATTTATTCTTTATATCAAACGTCTACCTCCTTTGTTCATCCTCTGTTGCAACAAGTAATTTTTGTGGCATTAGCTCCCAACAAATGGATTTGGCTTTAAAAATAAGGTCTTTAAACCTTTGCCTGGAACTTTGTTGTGCTGTTTGTGAAAAGTGGCAAGCTTCAAGGAAAATTTTTTGTTTATTGGCAAAAGGGAAGATGTTGTTCGTTGATGATAGCATGGGTTCTTTTTGCATAATGCAGTTAAAGTTTCTATGGTTGGGTAACAACTTGGCCCTGCACCTCGTGCAAAAAAATTTTGGTTCTGCCATTTTTAGTTAATTAAAAAGACAAAAATCCCAAATTTGTCACTAATGTTTTGGGTTTGGCATAAATTTGTAACTATAGTTTTTTTTTTCTAATCTTCTACTAATGTTTCAAAAGTGACTTAAATGGTAGACTTAAATGTTAGTTAAAAAAACAAAAATGGTAAAAAAAAAAGATTTTGAAATCTTGGGGTTATTATGTATCTTACAAAAAATATCATGATTTTTAAGACTTTTGCCATTTGTTGTATTCTAGGTCATTGTTCCTTACAACCCCACCCACCAACAGACTTCACTGCACTTCCCTTCTCTATTCTTGAATTTCCTCCTCAATAATAGAGTACCACTATCATTCAATTGAGTTCCGCCTCCATTTTCACAATCTCCACGTCTAAAAGCAGAAAGAATCAAATCACCGAATCAGAAACAATATGAAAGGAGAAAGAATTGAATCACCGCATTAGAAACAATATGAAAAACACAAAATTGACTAAAAAAATGTTTAGGAATCCGCATATCAGCTTCTCATCTAAAACATCAAGGACACATCTGCGGATTTTCTCAACGCCACTACTGCAATGTATTTGGACCTTCAACATAACAAGATTTGGAGAGCTCTCAACTTCCAAAAAAATCTATGTCAAAATGTTGGTGCCATTTGGAAATTTTTTATCATCAGTTATAGTAGATGGTGCTAAAAAAAGCTCCAAATGGTGACGATGGTAGCTGGCTGAGATTTGAGAGAGAGAGAGAGAGAGAGAAAGAGAGAGATTACCTAAGATCTTTGAAATTTGTTAAAACTTACATTATCTTCATAAAATTTTAAAATTTATTATTTTTAACGTCTTTTGTTATTTTTTAATGGGTAATATCATATCTACTCCAAATTTAAAATTTTAGTGGCATATTTGACTTATTTTAAAACATTAGTATAAGATTAGGGCAAAAAAACTATAATGGTAGATCTACGCCTAATCCAAAATATTAGTGTCAAGTTTGAGACTTTTGCCTAATTAAAAATTAACTACCAAAACTTAATTAGAACTTAAAAGTTTGAAATTTGTGCTGTTACTTACAATCTTTAAGTTCTAAACCCCATACTTCTATTTCGATTTAGGCCATACAAAAAAATAAAAATAAAAATAAAAAACCGCATTGTTTAAGGTATATCATATATGCAAAGAAACCGATCCTTTTGACAAACCAAGCATGCAAACAAACCGTTCATGACAATGTTTTACGTTATTTCTTAACGAATTGATGTTGCCGTATCATTTAATTACATTCGTGTAGTCTACTCATAAGACTACGGAATTTCAATATCGCTGCAGAGAGAGAGAGTTTGCTAGGTTATTTCAAATAAAAAAATAACCAAAAGGAGCTAACTAGGTAATTTTTGCTGATGCCTCTAAGTTTTAATTTGTATTTTAATTTTTATTCTTCATTTAATATTTTGTATGTTAATTTTAAATCTTAGTTTCATAAAAAAAATATTTTTAAATATTTAGTATTAGTTGTTCATTGAATGAATTTTATTAGGAGAAATTTAGAACAATTGTTTTACATCAAATTTTCAAATTATAATTTAAATTGTCTAATTACTCTTTTTCGGTAAACTTAAAGTATTTGAAGTTTTTTTTTTTTACAACTTTTCCGCTCTATAAACTTAGTTCGATATGTAACATAAGCATTTATGTATTAATTTCAATTTCAATTAACAGATTCTATTTAGTTGGGGACTAACATAGAACTTTTGAAGAAATAGAATAGAAAACAGTTAATAAGTTGATGATGAAAACGAACCACAAATTAAATATCAAGAACGCCGCAAAATTTACAGGTAAAGACTAAGGAGTATTATTATAGAGGCTGAAATTGTGGGACACAAAGCTTAAAAATCATTATCTAATAATAAGACTTAATGTTTTTTAAATCAAACCATTTCACCAAACTGCTAAGAGTACCCAGGTCATGGTCCAACCGGTTCAACAGGTCACGCTAACCATTTTGATAGTTTTTATAGTTCATGCTTAAGGACTAGGTAGTGGCTTTATTGCTTATTTTAAAAATGAGGGAGAGAAAACTGTAAGTATAGAAAGTACAAGGACTGAATTTGGAGTTTTCTTAACACACACACACGCACATGTATATCTAACGAGTAAACTGCACCGTGGCTCTTAATCTTTTATTATTGTAGCATTTTAGACCCTAACTTGCCATTTTTTTTGCATGAAATATCCCTAACTTCATTTAAGTGTTATATTTTGGACCTTTTGATAACAGAAAACATTAATATTGATGGAAAATGCCACATGACATTCCAACATGGGCAATTTGCCATGATGACACCTTTGCCATGTTAGAACTTGCCTGCAATTTGCTAGTGACACAAAAATTATAAGAATTGAAGAAATTTAGGGCCTATATTACAAAAGCAAGAATCAACAGATGGTGAATCATCGGATGGCGAATCAATGAAGGGCGAATTAACAGAGGTGGCGGATGAGGGAAGGAGGCCAAGCTCGGCGGTGGGGGATTGTTTTTTTTTTAGTCCATTTTCTTTCGCTTTTTAGTATTTTTACTTTTTCATATTTTCATTTTTTTTATTCGTTTTCTTCCTTATCACACCATCTTAGCAATTGATTATCGTGCCACCATGGCAAGTCACATGGCGTGCCATAGACCCACAATGGTGTTTTTCATCCACATTAAAGGTTTTTATTCACAAAAGGTCTACAATGATATATTTTTAGGAGGTTATGTAAAAAATGTAGGATAGGGTCCAAAATAATACAATAATAAAATATTAGGGGTCATAAGTGCAATTTACTCTATATCTAACTCTAACAACACAAAACCTAGTTCTGGACTTGTTTCTCCTCTTCAGCACTGGTTGCACCAACTTTCCACTGTTTTCTTTTGCTTAATTACTTTTTTTTAATGGAATCCTTGACCACTTGATTTGTTCTCTTTTATGGGAGGTCCATTGCTATCTGCCTCACTCTCACACTTCAAACTCTTTCTCCTAGTCTCATTCTTGCGAACGTCAGCCTCTCCTTCAAGTTTTTTAGTTTTATTTTTTTTATTTTTTACAATTCTTAAATAATTGTTTCAGATCTTCGGTTTACTCAAGTTGGACAGTTTACCAATTCCATGGTTTTAGACGGTTTTTCTGATTTTCACTAAATATATAATTGGCCAATAACCGGGCCATTAAATTAGCTGGTCCAGTCTGGCTTTTACAACACTAATAAAACTTCTATACATCAGTTAATCATTATCACATTTTTTGTTTTGTTTAAATTTTTTAGTCCAGCATAAGTCAATCATTATCACATATTTTTTTTGTTTAAATATTTTAGTCCAACCCTAAAAAATACTAGAAAAGGTATTAACCTTTCACTCCCTCCCTTTTTTTCATTAACAAAATGGTTCAAATTGAGTGCTTGAAAAGGGAGGAAGGAAATCAAGGCAAAAAAAATGGTAACTTAGGTATCTTTCATCTAACTCATATCAAAATTCAAGAGAAATACATGTGTGGCACCTAAAGAGATAAGGAAAAGTAGCAAAATACATGGAAGATGAAGTGTTAAATCTTGTTTAAATCTGATCTAGGTGCATAATTGTGCATGGGAAGTTGGAAACAAATTAGTATATAATTATTGCAAAAAGTATTAAAAGAATTGGATTAGATAGGCTGGCTCACTTTAAAAAAGAAAAAAAAACAATGTTCAACAGCTATCTGTCATAGAAACAATTTTCAATATTTTCAACATCTAAATTGTCATGATTTTCTAGATTATAATTTTAGGAGAACTTGCGAACTTCTTTAATGGGCGCTTTTGAAATGAATCAATAGAGTTTTTGGATTGTTGCTCTGGTTTGCTTAGGGAGTAGGAAAACCATTTTCCTTCATATGTTGGTCTGTCAGACACAAGCTTCAAATATAAAGGGTCATATGTTCTAAACCTTGACCCGTACGGTGCAACTATCAATACAAGGACATTGTTTGGTACAAGGAAGTGATGAAGCGATTCAATCTTAGACCAAGTTGAGGGATTCTTATACCCCGTAACTTATTTGCTACCAAGTTTGACAAGGTAAGAAATACTCCTTAGGGATATCTTGATGTGCTCTAAAATTTAGTATGTACATTTTATTCATTTGCTTTTATTCAACGAAATGTGATTAATATGAGTTACCAGCTCATGATTGATAATATATTTTTAAATGACTATTTCATGTAATATCGTGAGCTTTAACCGAAGCTAAGGTATTTTATATTACCACCATATATCTAACAAAGCTCACAACAAAGCATGGATACATATCTAATTAAGAAGTAACCATATGTTGCTGCACTTGTTTAAAATTCAATTATAACTCTTGAAAGCCATATAGCATCTACAATGATATGATGAGCTGAAACTCTACAGAGACCTAACATAAAGACCACTATTTCTATGTTTTTACCTGTAAAAACCTCTGTGGCACTGTAAATAGAAGAAAACTCTCATAAATAACAAAAATCATGCTTACAACTTGAGTGAAGAACTCATAAAGACACCAAAGTAACAAATAAACCAACATAAAATTAAACAAATGACACCAATATTAAATTGGACAAACTAATAAATAAACGAATAAACGTTAACACTCAATCCATTATAAGAGAACAAATCAGTTAATCACATCGAATAAAACTCCTTGCTACCGCATCTTCAACCTATAACTCCTCCATCTCGTCTGACAGAGAGAAAAAAATTAGATTTGGTAAAAACAAAGGAAAAACTCTATTGACGAAGTCAATTATTTAAAAAAAATTTCCTCGATCCCATGTTATTTGAAACGTTTCTATTTGACACAAAGTTTAAGGCAGTCTCATTTTTTACCATTGTTCCAAGTTTTGCCCATTGTCTTCTCACGCCAATCTTTGCCTGAACTTCTCTTTTTCCACCTTCACTTCCCACCTTTGTCTCCGTCTATGACTCTGTCCTCTTCTTCACCTTCATTTCAACCTTCACTTTTGCCCCATCCCATCTCTGTCTCCATCATTGTTCTTGTCGTTGCTTATATTTTCCCTATCATGGCGCGAATCGCTTGATCAGAGCAACCAGAGATAGGGGAGGACAATGATTCGTTACAGTCATCAATCGATTTGGCATTCTCGCCTACAAATTTGTCTTTGTCTTTGTCTTCCGTCTTCATTGCCTTCGATTCGCCTTATCACCTATGCTGCATTATCGCCTTAATCTTTAATTTATCTCTATCACCTCCAACTCACTGTGTCGCCCTGACCTTTGTTTGTTGCCTTCGATTTACCTCATCGCCTCATTGCCTTAATCAAATATCTTTGCCTCAATCGGACACCCAAAACTTAACGATGACTCACCTAATCTCTTCACCGCTGTTTGTCACCATTTGATCAACTCAATCACAAAAATGATATCGGGGATCCTTGGTGAGGGCAGAGAAGTATAGACGACTTTAAGAAATAGAGGTAGAAAGAAACTTCGGTCAAAGATTTTCAAAGTGGGGTTGAGATAAGGGTATTATGGTAAATGAGGTATAAAAAAACTTACCAAATAAGTAAATATTTCAAAGAATTTAGGAGGGCAAAAAAAAAGTATTGTAAAGAATATAGGACGGATGAACTAACATATATTAAGGAGGGATAGCCAAATAGTCCAAGGCTTGAAAGACTTTTCTTGAGAAAGTTATGTCATTTACAAATTCAAACTATAATAATTAATCATATTTAAATCTTGATCATTATCTCAATTTGGAAGATTTACTTTTTGTGGAAACTTTTCTAGGCTCAATATTGTAGCTTAATTTAATATTAAAGCGGAACCATTCATGAATAAAAAGTACGTGACGTGTAGTGCTAGTTTACAAAGTTTAATAATGACATTATGATGCATGACTAATTGGGTAAATTAACAAATCAGTGGATCTACAATATATAAATATTTTTAATTAGATAGTTAATGGACGATTGATCAATAACAATTTTCTCTTTTGATAATTATTCATCAATCAATCTATAAATATTTTCTAGATACATAAATTCAATAGAGCTATATTATCTATATATTGTGACTATAACAATCATATTCATAGAATGACCATAGATATAATAGTATGATTTATAGTTAGATACAATTACAGCAAAACTTTGTTATCTATATAGTCTAACAATGACTTTACTTGGAAGTAATTTTTAAAATTAACATTAGATATTGAAATAATTAATGAACAATTGTCATAACTTATTAAAATCTTCAATCTTAAAAGATGTTGTTAAATAGCTTTTCTAAACATTAGTAATAAACATTGATGCTCTTATGAGATAACAAGCATATTGAAATATGGTTCACAACACCGATTTGCAGAATTTAGTTTTAAAGCACCTTAAAGATACTGTTGAATTTAATAGACATTTATATCATTCATGAAAAAAGAAATATGTGATGTGTAGTTATACCATACTAAAATACAAGTTTTTTTCTAATGGCTAAATTTCCAACTGTCATGCCGTTAGAAATTTCCTACACTTAGAGCCGTTGAACAAGCGGAGAAAAATCTCCAACAACTGAGCCATTGGAAAAATTGGATTTGTAATTTCCCTCCATTAAACTGTTTTACATTATTTTTGAATAAAAGAAAATCATTTTTCTGTATAAAATAAAAATGGGAGATGAAAATTAAATTGGTATTTTCCAACAGCCTAACGGTTAAAAATGTACATTAATGATACAGTGCATTTGTTGCCTCCTATTTCCAACAACTTGGCTGTTGGAAATTCAAAATTTAAACCCTAGGCCATCGAGCTATAGACATTTTCTTCTTTTCTTTGTCTTCTTTGTCCCTCTCACTCTCTTACAGGCACACACAACACTTTTCCACACAAAGAACCAAATCCGGCTAGTGGGCTTCCTTCATTGTTGTTTTTTCAGCTAGAATTAGTAGATTTGGTGCCGATCGAGTGAAAGAGATAAGATTTTTTTTTTTTTTTGCATTTTTACCTTAATTTTTGTTTTTTTTTTTAAGTTTTTTTTAGATATATGAGTTTTTAGGTATAATGAATGTAATTTTTTTACTTCTTTTCACAGGTTGGAAGCTTACGCACTAACATCCAAGGTTCTTAGTTTGATTTTGAGGTAAGCTGTGTGTGAATTTATTTATTCTTTTTTTTCAATTTGTTTTTGTGAAAATTCTAAAAAATTAAAGTATTTTTTTGTTGTGAAATGTGTTAAATACTGGTGATCTGTTATTGTTGATGGTTGAAATTGGAGTTGCTAGTTTACCCATTCATATATGCAATTCTTGTATTTTTTATTTTTATAATTTTAGGAATTAATAGGAAATTAGTATCTTGTTAGTTTTAATTACTTTGTTTCATTGGATGTGATGTATGTTTCTATATACTTATTAACTTTCCTATTAAGCCAACTGTATGTTTGAATTATGTGGTATGAATTAATAGAAATTTTTAAATATAAAAAGTTTTGTTAATTAAACATAATGAATTTAAAATAATACACACAATTATTTTATCAATAAATATGGTTGAGTTAAAAATATTCTCATTTTTAGGTGTGTGAGATGTCATCTATGCTTGCTAGTTTTTTGCTTAATGATAGGTGAATTAAAAATAAGTTTTCTACATATCTATAATTGGTATTGTTAGTTTCTATGTTCATGGTTTAAGAGATGGACAAAAGGTATCTTGTTTGCATTCATAACACATCATGGAATGGGAACATAGTTGAATGTTAATCATTTTTTCGCCGGGGGAATTAGGTACAAGAAGGAGTGAGATATCGAGGTTGAGCAATTTATAACATTTTCCTATAGTAGTCTAGGCCATATGGACAAGGAAAACATACATTATTCATGTAGTAAATGTAAGAATTTTGCAGTTTAAGAATTGTGACGAGATTAGAGTTCACCCGTACAAGTGAGGTTTCATTCTTTATTACTTAAACTAAACAACTACTAGGGAACCATTTAATGATCCTCCAGTTTAGCCCCTGATTATTGTGATTAGTATAAGCAATATGAGTATAGTTCAAATGCAAATCTGTATGATTGAATGGTGTTTAATGCAATTGGATTAAGTCATCAGCAGAATTCCAGTCAAATTGATAAGCAACCTAATGAAGGTTTTAGATGGTTTGTGGAGTTGTTGAATTTAGCATCTACACCTCTATCAGATGGATGTGATAAGCATTTTGAGCTATTCACCATTGTTCGGTTGTTGAACCTTAAAGTGGAATATCACATGCTGATGGGCTGTTGTGATGGTATTGTATCTTTGATGAAAGAGACGTAGCCTAATGATAATAAGATTTCATCCAATTTGTATGACACAAAGAAATTAGTTTCATAGTGGAACATACAGCACAACAAGCAACAGATTATGAATGAAAGCTAGAGCGTCTCAGTAAGGGACAACAAGCTGAGCTAGAGTACATATATAGATCATTCGACATTCCTCCGTCTGCATCTGCCCAAGACAATCTAGATGGCTTAGGATCAGATGATGATGATATGGGATATGTCTGATTTTTTGCTGGATGAGGTATATCACTTACGTGTTTGTGTTTATCGAACTTTAATCCATTACTAGGATGACGGAATGAATATATATATTGATGTTATCCAAGTATTACTTTGTTGTTAGTTAGCGTAATGTCGCTAATATTATTTATGTGGATTTATGTATGTGTGTAAGACAGTCTATTTATGTCTATTCATGTTAATTTATGAGTATGACAGATACTTATGTGGATTTATGTTTATGTGTGTTACATTTATTTGCTCAGGTCCTTAATAATTATAAGGGCAAAAAGACAACTATATTCTGGGAGTTAGGGTTGTTGGAAATTTTTAATGATTAGGGCCAATGGGAATTTCCAACAGCTAATACCATTACAAGCCAATAACTGTTATGCTATTGGAAATTTCCAATAGCTTGGCCGTTGATAACTGCTAATGGCTTAGCCTATGGCAGTTTTCAATGGCTGCACCATTGAAATTTTGTAATGGCTTAACTGTTAGTAGTGTTCAACAGTTCTGACGATTGATAACGCATTAAACCATTAGCTACAAAAAGAACCATCAGAAATCACCAATGACTTACTTGGCAATGATTGATTGCTGAAAATTCTAACAGTTTATTCTTTAGCTGTTATAAAAAAATTTTTGCCAAGTGTAATTTGAAATTTCCAACACAAGGTCATTGGAAAAGGCCATTAAAAAAGCTTGATTTCTTAGTAGTGTGTATAAAATTCAATAATAACTCTTTTATGGTATCACATATAAATAAGGCTTAAATACACTTTAGCCCTTAAACTCTGTTGACCAGGAGAATTATCCCCCTAAATTTAAACTTGAGACAACTCAACCCCTAAACTTAATAAAGTGGGTCAGTCAAGCTTTTGACAAGGCATATGTCATCACGTGACACTCTTAGCTTTATGTCATTCATACTCTATTATCCTAGCCTAACATTATTTATCCATCGCTAGATTGAACATCATGTGCCTATAGTTCGAGATGAAATACTCAAGTCTGTGAGGCCTTGCCGTGATGAAAAATGAGTCTGAAATAATTTAGTGGCATTGAAATTAGGGTTTTTCAAAGCTTAGAAAATTGAGTTTCCACTGGGAATTGTTTAACACATATAGGTATGTCAACAACGGGAAAGAATAAACAAACTTCACTTGACCCAAAATCAGACAACTTGAAATATCAACATGCTCCAGCTTAATGAGGTTAGGGGGGCTTTGATGGTAGAGCTTCGAGGCCATTCTAAGAAAGGTTCAAGAACTCGAAGGGTTGGGAAGCTGTTGTACAAGTAACCTTGTAAACTTGGTTAAATAGTTTGATAGTTTGATTTTGGCCTTTCTATGAATTGATTTTTATTTGAAGAAATGAATGTCAGAACTTGTTTTTAGGTTTTCTATAGAAGAATAGGTTCAAAACTCTTTGGTTTGTTGTAAGTTTGACTAAACATTGACTTCTTAGTTAATAAATAAATTTAACTAAAATTTTTAAACATGCAAGCTTGGTTGATTAGAAACTTGTTAGATATTACCAAACTTCAACATCAGTTTTGTACTGGATTTAAGAAGCTTTAAAAGTTGGCTATTGTCCTCTCACCTTTAGCTTGATGGCTAAGGTGCTTAGGATATTGTAGGAGGTCACGGATTCAACTCTGGCCTCCTTACTTCCTCCTTCAACCTATCATATAACACTAGTTTGGTTGCCTTTTGGGTAAAAAAAAAACCTGACATTCCTCTTCCCTTACCTAGAAGACTAATATCTTTTCCCTTGTATAATTGTAAATCATGCTTCTGAATACCAAAAAAAGAAGAAAGTTGGCTATTTTGGTTGTTCTGGTGCTATAAACCTTGCATAATTTATGCTTGTCTCAAATTTGATTTTTAAGCAAAAGACAGTATTTTGATCCAAAACTTTGTAATATGCTTCTCCTTGGTAAACTTAGTTTGCTGGCATTTTTGGTTTCTTGTTAACTTTTTTGCACTCAAGCCTTGAAGAACAAATGACTTTTATTTACATAGAAGCTTCAACCTTGCCCTTTAAAAATTTAGCTTAAATTTTATAGAAATAACCTATGGCCTGAGCTACAGAATAAGATAATAGACTACTCCTAACCTGTTTAGGCTTCTAAAACATGATCAGGCATCTACTTATGAACTTAGTCTTAAGAATCAACTAAATGAACTAGCAATGATGATTTGTTACACGATGATATAAAAAATGCCCAAGGCGAACCGAAGCTACAGTGTGCTAGGATTGGCCAAAAAGGCAATTAACATCTTGAGAAGCAAAGCTACAGTGTGCTGGGATTGGGGAGGACTAGGTGGCGGAGCATCAAGACAAAAAAAAGGCAAGTTGGCATGAGCGGAGATAAGGGTAGTCTATGAGATGAGATTGAGCAATCAGATTTGGCAGCAAAGGCCAAATAATAAGAAAGAAGGTTGGATTTTGAACACAATAATGAAGCATGTCGCACAACCGGAAATGACAACAATGTAAATGAATAAAGGTTAGGATGGGTGACATTAGGGTAGATAACAAATGAGGAATGACATAAGGCTAAGAGTGTCATATGATAGCATATGTTGGGTCAAAGGACTTGATTGATCCACAATATCAAGTTTAGAGGCTAAGTTGCCCCGAATTCAAGTTTAAGAGGTAAGTGTCCTGGTCAGCCGAGTTTGAGGGCTAAAGATGTATATAAGTATATAAATAAAAGGTGATCAAATTGTATCCCTTTTAATTGTCCTGAATAAGATAAAAATAATTGATTGATCTATAATTATTCTCCGATTACATAAATTCAATAGAGCCACCTTATTTATATTATATAACTATGTTGATCATTGTGCCAATATTTTGTAAGATTGATACTTTTTGAAATAAACCTTTCCATAATAAAGATTGCTGTGTAGTTTAATATGACAACGGGATCATTCATGAATAAAAAGTATGTGATGTGCCAATATATCTATCCAAAATTCCATAAGATCTCTGTGGTGTATAAATGTTCGTCAATACAAGAAGTAAATTATTGTATGGATGAATCAATATTTCAACATAAGCCAAGAGATAGAATAAATTAGTTGATCGGTAGGTCTACAACATAAATATTTTTAAGCAAATCAATAATGAGTGATTGATCTATAACGGTTTTTGTCATTTAACAATTGTTAATTGATCGATCTATAAATACTTTCTAGATATATAGAACTATGTTATCTATTTTATGGCTATACTTTTTGTAACATACTTGTTTTCATGAATGATAGTAAGGTTTTGAAGTTTAGTACAAGTTACATACATGTCCTCTCCTCTCGCGCCTACTTTATCATTCCTACTATGACAAATAAGAAAATGTCATGGCAAACCAAGTTTCATTCCAAATTTTTCCCCTTTAATATATATGTATTTTTTTTTTTCCGAATAAATCGGCCATAGTTAAAACCCAAAATTTTCCCACCTCCCTAATTACTGAACAAATTTCACATGTAACATTAAATTAACTAGCCATAATAGGCAGAAAAAACTTAATTATCCAACTAAACAAAATTACCTTAAAATCTCCACAAATAGATCTGCAAACCTGGCCCATTGTCACTCCCCTACACTAGGATTAGACCCTCTTAAATCCTTTTATTTTCAAGCTTGCCCCTCCTTACCCTCTATATTAGAGATAAGCATGGCTCAGGTTAGGTAGAAATTTTATTGGAACCGAACCAATACAAAATAACTATGGTTTCGGGGAAATAAAACCCAATTCAAGAAGTGAGAACTCAAAGGAACAAAAACCATAAGTTTGATTTTTTTTTATCATCATCCTTAGTTTTTTTTTTTTTGCCTAATCATATACTTGTAACAACTGCAAAGTTCAATAAATTTTCTTTGAAAACAATAGTTGAAAAGTAGAAAATAACTAAATCTATCATATTGAGAAAAATTTAGCACAATTTACCACTATATCCATGTTTAAATATAAATTTAGTTAGTACAATTTAGAATAGTAGCATTAAATTGCAAAATTTATTAAGGAGAAAATTATCATATATTTTAAGTTAAAAAACGTCCAAATAATATAGTTTTAAATAAATAAGTATATTGTTACATATGTAATATCATACAATGTATAATATATTTAAATATATATTTTAGTTCGGTTCAATATTCAGCTGATTTTACATGAAACCAAAAACCAATTTAAGAACTAAATAGAACCATCCTTCAACTCATCATCAATTTGTACCCACCTCAAAACCGACCCAAAATAATTCAGGTTGAATTCCGGTTCTACCAAACTCATCCTCATCTCTGCTCTATATAATCCATCTTAGCCTACCACTTTTCATGCATTCCCTCAAAATCCCCTTTCCTTACGTTCAGGGAATCCCCGTTCGCCTTCTTCCGTTCATTTTCCCCTTTTGTCTTTTATTCATCTCTCTTTTTTCTTATGTATTAAAATTCTCATTTCCTGAAACCCTTCTTAATTCCCTCCGCAGCCAACACCAGTAAAATTCCTCTCCGGGTAATAATCTAAGAAAGAGCTCCTCAAATCTCTGGATCTCTAATACAGACGAAAACACAGAACCAAACTTAAGTGCAGTTAAGTTTGGTCAACGGAGATGACTAGAAAGAAGGTGAAGCTGAGTTGGATAGTGAACGACGGCGCTCGGAAGGCTAGCATGAAGAAGAGGAAGGCGGGGCTGGTGAAGAAGGTGACTGAGCTCCATACTTTATGCGACGTCACCACCTTCATCATCATCTTCGGCCCCGAGGACATCGAGCCGACTATCTGGCCGTCGCGCGAGGCCATCCTACAGATCATCGCGCGCTACCAGAGCCTGCCGGAGATTGAACGGAGCAAGAAAAACGTCAACCAGGAGGGCTACCTCAAAGAGAGACTGAACAAGGCTCAAGATCAGTTGAAAAAAGGCCAGTTCAAGTGCAAACAGGAAGAAACTTCATACCTCATGTTCCAGATAGATCGGCGAGGTAAGACTGCTGATGATTTCACCAATGCTGAGCTGCAGGGGCTGATCTGGTTGATGGATACGAAGCAGAAGGACTTCAGAGAAAGAGGCTATTATCTTCGACAAGTTGCTCACCCACTTGAGCATGGCCCGATGGCGCCGCCTATTGCTGCAAATCTTCGTCCTCCTCGCCGCTCTGCAGCGATGGAGATGACTCAATATGCTGGTGGTGGCCGAGCTCAGATGCATGAGCAGTCACTGACGGGGCTAGACCAATGGTTCATCGAGATGATGAACAAGAGCGACCACAGAGCTGGAGGTAGCAGCAGCGGCGCCGGTATTATTAGGAGAGAACCGATGCAAATGGTGGCCCCGAATCAGCGTTTTGTCGGTGGGGGCTTCATGGGAGGGGACGACTTCGGTTTCCAGGGCATGAACCAGTTCCCAGACCCTTTTTCATGTGGGGGCGGCTCCATTGGTGCGAACCTGCAGCAAACAGGCTTTGTGAGTGAGAGTTTTGGGCATCCAGCTCCAGGTAACATGAACAACTCCTTGTATGGCAACTGGGCTGGCTTCGGAGGTGTTAATGAAATGGGGCTGCAGCAGCTTGGCCCTGACGGCGAAGGGGGAGGCCGCGCCGGTGCTGGTTTGGGGACCGGAGGCGAGGTAATGCTGCCGCCGTTCGGCGGCTTTGGTGGTGGCAACGACGGTAGTGCTGGGCCTGCTGGCGGTGGAGGAGAGATGGGCTTTCCTCACGATGTGAACAATACTTGGCCCAATAATCAGTATTTCCCTTGACTTGTTTCTCTTCACAAGCTTCTATTTGGGCCATGTCTCCCCAAAACATCCAAATGTCCCACAGGCTTCCAACTTGCTGTTGGTTGTTTTTCTTTTCTTTTTTGTTTTTTCTTTTTGGTTTTGTTTGGGGACTTCTTGTTAGTTTTGTTGTTGTTTGGTTCTCTTCAACCACAGCTGTTCTTTTTCTTGTTGGTTGTTTTGTTCCAGAGTCTTCATGTATTAGGTGATTGGAATAAATTTAATTGCCTTGAATAAGAGTTTGCAATTTGTTGCATATATGATTTCTCCGGTACTTATTTTCAATATTGCTGCATACAATTTATTCTTTTGGCCACCGTTCTCTGGATAATTTCTTAAACCTCAGAAGTTGCACAGAGTTCATTTTGCTCTATTCAACATTTTTTTGTTGTCTCGTTATGACCGGTGCTACTCTTAAAATTTTCTAAAAAGTTGAATTATATGAAATTATATGCCAGGCAATTATTTAGCGGTTTACATTTAAGTATGTTATATAAAAACTTATACTTTAAGTATTAAGGATAAGCGGTGTAACTTTAACATTATTTTTTAATCATTGGATGAATAAAAGGAAAAAAAAAACTGAAGGTTCGGATAAATGATCCTTATGTAAGTGTGTTTATTTGACCTACAATAACCAAGTTTTGTTAGCCCACTAATTCAATTATTTGTCTGAATGGGTTGATAAAAAAGGAGTAGAGATATTCTCTTCAATTCTAGATGTGCGATAAATTGAAATTCTTTTACAATAATATTGCTTACATGTCGGCCAATAAAAAAAATCATAAAATGACTCATACGTGTCAATAACCTCCAAAACATGACCAAATCGAATTTTATAACAAAAAATAGTCGATGGTATTTAATACTTAGTAAGAAATTTGCAGTTAGTGTCGTTGTCCACATGCCATATGATATGATATTTTCAGTACTTTAATATACTAATTCAATGCTCCTACGTTTCAAATTTCAACTTTCTCTTTTGTTTTTTTACATGCAAAAGTATTTTTATAAGTCTATGTTGGTATAAGGTACTATATAGCAAAGAGACATAAAATGTCTACTTTTTAAGGATTTAAAAGACTACCAAATCATAAATGTTAACATTATAAAGGAAATGAGTGTAAATCGAAGTCGAAGTCCGAGTCTCTATTCCATATTCTACTCCATTTTTTAAAATAGTTTCAGACAACTGCGCCTTTTACTGTGTCTATAATGGATAGTAACAAGTTATTTGAGTAGGAATACCAAGATGGTCTCCCGATTTTGCCTCATTTTATTTTCTAAGCGGATAGCAACAAGTTAAGGAAAAAAATAATCATGATAAAAGAGATATAGTAAATGTGTTCGACATTATAATGGACGCGTAAATGACAATATTAAATATTTTTTAATGTAGAAAGGTAAAATTAACACAAGTAAAAAAGCTAAAATATTAGTTTATCACATTATACATCCAATAAAAACTAAAGTGGCTAATTTGTAGGTTTATTCAAATTAATCAATTAATGCGGGCACAGTACTAATTAAAGGGACAACTTGGTCTTGGTTATGCTATGTCACATTCTTCTTATCAGATGCACTAATTAATTTCATCCTAAGCAGCACAATTAATGTAGTTGCAACCAAACCTAATACAGCAAACGCTAGTTCAGACTAATTATTTCACTGTTTTGGTTGATTAAGAGGACAATTAGACTTTAACATTTCTTCCTAACCAATGAACTCTTGTATTTTTTTTTTTTTAGAAACACCATGATGAGTATATATTTCATTGTATAAAAACACTTAGCGGTATTTACAAGGGAATTCTTTTTAGTATCAACCTAGCCACCAAAATTTTTTGGCCATCCAAATTCCAATGGTTAAATTGAAAATGTTGATAATCTCTAAAAACATTTAATAGCAATTTTTTGTTTAAAATATTAAAATGGAACAAAATATATAATCTAAAATATGTTATTATTGATAATATATCAGGTAAAAAAATCCCTTTGTTCCTAAATTATTGATGATTTCTATTTTGTAAAAACTAAGGAGGTTGTATGATCTGAATAAATTGCATATAACGTGTTATTGATTTTAAATGGTATAAAGTACAACTATTTGTGCCAGATAGTACACCTGAATTATATGATAAAAGGTACATGAAAAGTGAAATTTTATTGTTTTATGAAAGGGTAAATTTTGCAAGAAACACCTAGTATTCAATTCATGTATCATTTTTTTGGGGAAAAGATAAATATTATTACAATAGAAAAAATGTAAAATGGTTATCTGGTATATCAAGTAAAGAACAAAACAAATATAAATTAAATATATAGGTTTGTCCAATAATTTTCGCTAGATCAAAATGGCTCACATGAACACGAATATCGACAACATGTTGCACAGTGCAGTGACTCCTCTTAAAGTATTAGTTGTTTCGCTCCTTCCATATGTAATATATGACTTTAGCAAAGGTAGTTTCACATACTTTCTCCAACATAAACCTTCTATTGAACTTCGTGCCAATAAATAGCTTCCTTCTACCTATGAACTTCCCGATAAATCCTCAACCATTTCATTATTTTCGTAACTATCTCTTTTTGCAAAATGAAAAGTAAATAAAAGATGATTATGGTTCTCCTCCATCATCTCACACAACTAGCACCTATTCGGCTCAACAAATCTCATTTGACACCATTTATCTTGAGCAAAAAGGTTTCTTCTTAGCATCGACAAAAGGATAAATCAATGTCTTGACACTGAACTCGTATTTCACACTACAACCTCCCATGGAACCTTTTTTTCCCCTTTGGCCGTACATTGTCAAATATGTTTTGGCTCATCATGGTGGCATAGGCTTTTGTTACGGCTCTCCTAAGGCCAAACTAGGAATCAAGGTTATTAAAGTCAGGATTCTACCTAGAGTCGTTCTGATTTTTCTGTAGTCGTAGTTGTAAAAAGTCGTAAAATTGTAACATTCTACTAAAAAAATTATAGAAAAAGATTAACAAAATACAATCATCAAATTATATTAGCAAGTTCATATTTCACAAAATTTTCACTTATTAAATTCCCAATACCATAAAGAAATGTCAAGGCATAAACAAACAATGTAGGAATTACCAAATTAGTTGTCAATCTAAATGAAAGTTGAAATATCTTTGTAGATATTATGTACAGTGGTCTTTTTAAACATTAAAAAATGTTAGTTGCTTAAGTGACAATGAAGAATGGGTTTAATGGCATTTGTAAGGTTTGGCCATTGAAGGTTGAATTTGACACCAGCAGACTCACGAAAACAGAGCAAGGAGAACGGTGGATAACCACCACTTTCATCAAATAGTCGAGAAACAGAAAGATCATCCGACAATATGTTTTTTTCCATAAAGATGGCCTATACATTCACTTGAATCAATGGATGGAAGAAAAGAAACGCCAAAGTAGAGTGGAAAGATGAGAAAGAGGAGAGAATATTGCTGATGGCTCACTGCTGAATGGTTTCTTATCCCACATGGATGAAGCATTGGGAGGAGATGGGGTCCTTGGGCTATAAAAGCTACAGTTTTCACCGAGTTTTGCAGTCGGGTTGGGCTTGGTTAATAGGCTGGTAGCATTGGGAAGCATAAATGTGTTTTTACCCTAGTGCGTTTTAGCCTTGTAAGTTGGAATCTTAAAGTCGTAACAGATTTTACGTTTCTAACTAGAAAAGTCGGGTTTCTACCCGATTCTACCTTTCAATACTTTTTTAAACCGACTTGGGTCGTTTTTGGCTTCTAGAGTCGTAAAGTCGTACGAATTTATGACTTGGGTCGCGTTTTTAATAACCATGTTGGAATAGTAAAGTAACTAAGTAAGTGTGATTTTTTAGCTTAAAACTCTTATTTTGAACAGAAAGTAATGATTTTAGCATAATAAAGTAGCATGAAAAGTTCTAATGTATCAAGCATCAACTTAGGTCCTGTTTGGCATTAGCGTCAGCGATTAGCGTTAGAGTTTTGAAAAAGCTATCCAATGGTAGCTTTTAGCTTTTAGTTTCATCGTTTTCATCTTAACCGTTAAATAATTTATCCAAAACTCTAACGCTGATGACAAAAGCTGTTCCCAAACGGGGCCTCAAATATATTCAAGTGTGAGACAATCAAATTCAAATTAGCTAAAGATCCTGGGAATATCCGTACCAGGTTAAGTAAAAAGTCTTTTACAGCCTCCTTGCTCTCAAATTCTTTTATAGTTAGCCTTTGCATTTGATCACAATATTCCACACCCATGATAATGCCAAGATCGTCATCAAAGTCCATAGCTTTTCTCTTTGGAAGTAGTAAGCATGAATCCAATGAATCCAAAAACAGTCTTCTTTAACATGAATGCCCCAATAAAATTTAAAAATCAGGCAATAATTCCACGAAACAATATCCCTCAAGTTAAGACCACCTTCATCATTTGGCTTACACACTACATCCCAACGAACTAAAGCTTTTTCGTCTCCCTTCATGTTTCACCTTCGTTTTGAATATATTATTTGTTTTTCTTTAGTACTAAATCCTTTTAAATCATTTTATGGATTCTCTCATTAGAAGAATCTGTGAACCTAGACAAAAATAGCCATGTAAGTGTAATGTTGCACACGTGATTTGATTATCTCCTCGGGGTAAACATTATTTTGTACTTGTATAAATGAAAAGACTATAATTTAAACTATCCATTAATTATCGAAAACTTATTAAACAACTTTTTCTTATAGAACTTATTAAAGAACTTAAATCTACTTAAAAATTAAAGATAGTTTACTAGGTAGTTTAAATTAGTGTGTTAAAAGTTGGTATTAGACAGTTACTATAATTTCACAAATTCCATTTAATAAGGGACTAATATGAAACATTTTTTTAATTTATAATATAAAATGATATTTAATAATTTGAGGACAATAATGAATTATAGTTACCGATGAAAATTAGACCGAATTCATTTTGCATTCAGTTTGATTAATTCAAAAACTTATTAAACAACTTAAATTTACTTATAAACAGTTTATCAAGTAGTTTAAATTAATATTTTAAAATGTGATATTAGACAGTAACTCTAGCTTCACGAACTCCATTTAATAGGGACTAATATGAAATGCTTTTTTTAGTTTATAACAAAAAAAAACACTAATAAGTTGAGGAGGATAACAAATTAAGCCACCTATGAAAACCAGATTAATTCAAAGTGGTTTATATTCGATTTTATGGGGTTTTTTGTACGGAACTAATTCCATTTGAAGATTGATAGCATATAGGTACAAAAATTCATGAAATAATATTTTTATAATAAATTAATTTTTTTGTTATTTCTTTAAGCTCAGTTGCACATCGGGTAATCTGCTTGAGTTTCTCTATAATTGGCCGCATTGATTGGTCTCATTCGTACCCTATGTGATTTGATTCTACTCTCTCTAATTAATGAATGCACATAGATTATTTCAAAAAAAAATTATTATTCCCTTTTCAGATTGAGTAAGTAAAAAAAATATAAAAACAAAATTAAACTTTGGAAAGATATAGTTCAATATAGTATTGTATCTATATAGTATAAGCTTTCAAAGTGGTTGATGTCCTCTTGGCAAATTGGCATGATATCAACCATTTTTTGTAATCAGTCAAGGTTAAATTCCTAACTTGTGTAAGAGATTTATCCTCTTTTGAGTTAAAGCTTATGCTTAGGTTGGGCGAGTGAGGTACAAGTAGACTTATTAATATGATTCCTCTTGTAACTCTCTCTTATATTATAATTCTGTGTACAAAAAAGAAAACATTCAAAAGGGTTTTGGTAAGCAAACATGAAAAAATGAAAACATGTCATTTTGGATTAATTCAACTTAATGGAAAATGAATTGAGAAACTTACAATAATCCATTTGTGGTTTGACCTAATATACACTCTGTTCCCTTATTTTAAAAAAACTTACATTTTGTTCCTACTTCAATTATACTATCTAACAACAACTTGTGAAACCCTAATCTAAATTGTACAATAACGATATTCTAATTATTTCAATCTCTTTAGTATTTTATTTACAGTTAATAGACATTTTAAATTATCAATTTTTCTTCTCTGTAAATATATTTTTCTTTATTTAAATGTTAATTTTTACTTTTAATTGTCAGTTAACTTTGAAAAAAAATAAAAAAGTTGAAATTACTGTAACATAGTTTTGAGACAATTTAAATTAGGTTTTAGAAGTTGCTTTTAAACATTGTAAATGAAATAATATGTTTTAGCATGTGTTTAGTTTTGGTGAAACCAAACCTACCCAAAATAACAATGGTTCCCGAAAAATCCAATCTCACTTAAGTACTGAGAACCAAAAGGAATCGAAACCATGGGTTTGGTTTTTTTGTTCTAGTTCTCAATGTTTTTTGGTTTGTATCATGTACTTATAATGACTACAAAATTCAATAAATTTTCATCTAAATGACAATTGAAAAGCAAAAAATAATTAAATGCATCAACATGCACCATATTAAGAAATACTCAACACAATTCACCACTACATCTAAGTTTAAATAAACATTTTATTAGTACAATTTGAAAGAATAGCAGATTAAGTTAGAAAATTCATTAAGGAGATAATCATAATATGCTTTAAGTTACGAAAACACCTCAGTAATATATTTTTAAATAAATAAATATGTAATGTCATAAATTATATAATATGTTTAAATATATATTTTCAGTTCGGCTCCTTCTTAGATTAGTTCTACATGAAATAAAAACCAACCTGAAAACTAATTTTTTAACAGTGAAACCAATATGTTACCTATCATCAATTTTTTTTCATGGATTGGTTTGGGTTAGGCTTCCATGCTAGCCAATCCATTCTCAACCTTAAGAAATAAAGGTAAAGTATATACTTTTAGAGAAAGATGGACAAAGTATAGATAAAATCATTTCATATGAAATTTTTGTGATTTCCCAAACAAATTTTTCCCTATACACTTTTATAAAACCAACTCCATGTTATGTAACGACTCACGAGTTTGGAAAACAAAAGCTACTCTAGCATCAATAAGACAATTAGGCTGTCACGTTTCGTCGGCTTTAGAATTACAGGCCCAAACGAACTGGGCCTCTGTGGGCCTATAATTGTTTTTGTCTTTAGAACTTCTTTTTTTTTTTTTTTCTTGTTTTTATTTTTGTTTCCTACTAGTATCCACATATATATAGGGTGAATTGTTCTTTTGTTGTTTTAAAGCACGAGGAATACTTAGGATGAAATTCTTTACATTTTTTTACATGAATAAAAGTTTAAGGCAGTGTACACATAAATGGAATCAAATAATGGGGGAGAAATTGTACGGAGTAAATAGTTCGAAACTCAGGAGGAATTGCATCTTAAAATGAATATTGCTCTTTTTATATTTATACATTTTTTATGTATTCATTAATTAGAATTATTTTTGTTTTTTAAAAAAATATGTGATTTAGTTAATGATAATTATGATAAAACATAATCCTATATAATATGCTTATATGATATAATATTGTTAACATTTACAAAAATGAAGCGCCAACTAATTTTACGTGGAAAGAATAGTATATAACGAAAGTTAAGAGGGAGTCCTAGTGCGTGTCGTGACATGATTTCATCCACTTGCATTTTTTGATACGCCACTGTCACATGATTTAGGTGTGGTTAGGAAGAGAAAGAATATTTCTATAAATTCAGAAGCCCTCATCCCCCACGGGGGGGGGGGGTGGGGTGGGTGTTTGGTTGTGACGTATTCTAAAATCAACATCCAAATCGGGTCTGGCAGAATCAAAACCGTAACAATTTTAGAGTGGCAAACTTGCAAGTTTGTGTAGAAGAAGGCTTGTCTATGTTTGGAAATGAATCGTGACGGGAACTTTTGAGTGAGAGAGAGGAATTTCCAGGTACTTGCTCATTATGTTACTGTGGAATAACTTGCAAGAAGAAATTCCCTTTTTCGCATGCATTTGCGTGCTCGAAGTTGCAGGTAAAATCCCCACCGGGAGAGCTTTATATTCCGTGGCCTTGTCGTAACCCTTGGGATGTTCTTTACCTACCGCACCACCCTAGACTTTACAATACACGTGTTCCTACAATCTTCTAGTCAATTTTTATGTGAGTGATTCTAAACTTCAAATTTTTCATAGAAGAAATTTTAGATAAGTAGGTCTTATTAGGATTGGGTTGCACTAAGCATTAGTTGACTGGGCTTCAACTCAGCTTGACAGGCTATCGGAACTACTTCAATTTAAGCACTAAAGCATAACCGCAGTTCAAGCTACAATGGTCCAAGCTCAGCTTAAGGGAAGATTGAGCTCCACTAAAGAGCTTGTTAGGACTCAAGCTGGAAAAAAAAAAAAAAGGTTAATTGTAACTTTTTAAACTTTATGGGGCTATATACAAGAATGACCAACTTTAGGGAGTAAACTGTAATCATTCCTACATATGGCAGTCACCTTTCAACAAGAAATAACTTGAGGGTAAATAAGGTGAGGGTGGATATGTGTGCCCTTGGGCTAAATTTAGGGGAACTACAGTAATGACGCCCAAAGCCTAAAGGCTAAAGGGTCCTTAGGTTCGAGGAGTAGTGAATACTTTTGAGCATCATTAGACTCGCATTGGGCTTATTAGAGCATCGAGCCCATTTTCCTGGTCAAGCTCAATAAGCCGTGAGCGTGCTCTGCCATTTTCACCCTCAGTACAACATCTATTGTAAAATTGATTGTTCGCATGACACTTTTTCCATATTCCCATAATTTCCTAAAGAAACTTTCATTCTGTTATGAAACTCCAATTTACTTTAGATCACAAGCATCAGAATGGACTTCCCATGAAACAAAGATCCATTTGATAGTAACTGGTAAATACACCTCTATTGCTAAAACGAATCAAAGAAATCGATGAAACGGGGTTGCTCGTTCGCAATCCCATTTGCACCACAAAGTATTACCCTCCATGAACCATGAAACTGTTACTACTCACATATCCTACAACTATGTAATACACCCCACGCACTATGCATCAACTTCAATTATCGGAACATCACTAGATGGCTCAGCTATCAACACCTCTGCAGCAGCAGGACTAGCTTCAGCTTCTGGTTCAGAAAACTCGGTGTAGTGGAATTCGATCTGCAATCTGTGATGAAGTGGCCTTGACGCCATCAAACCCTTCTTCAGATCCACTTGCAACTCTCTTATAGGTATAGCAGCCAAAAAGTTCTTTATGTATTCCTTACATGATTCTTTCCCTCGGAAAGCAACTTCCTCAACCTCAGCCATCTTCACTGAATTGTCCATTTTGGCAGCCGTAGCAGCATGGTCCTCCACACTTCCCTGCTGAATCACAGGCCTGTTCGGTTCAGCTGCTGTTGTTCCCATCTGTTGTTCATTCTCATCAGCTGACTGCCCACCATTTGGCACACTATAAATCACAGAATTGCTGTCGAATTTCAAGATGTAGGCTTGGTTGCACCCTTCATAGAGCCTCTCCCCTAGAGTGTCGATGATGTAGTAGGCTTCTGATTCAACCTTGAGGATGAAGAAATGATCATTCCAACTAACAATGTAAACCGGAGCTCCACTGTTGCTAATACACTCTTCGCTGGCATGAGAAATCTCATCCCAAATGTTATCGAATGACATCGCACCATGCAAAAAGTCAAATCTTTCCCCATCCAGTCCCTCTGGATGAAAAAACCCAATGAAGGATTTACTTGGCACTACAGATAGGGGACGTACTTTTGCTTGGACAATAGTCTCAAGATCGAAGTGCTTGTCAGGAAACCTCTCCTTGTAGGTTTCATTTTCACAAAGGCTCCTCCATTCTGATGACCCTTCTCGGATCAGACTATCAAATTGGGACTTAATAGGCATCACGCCAGAGTTCTTCTGGAACCAATCAGCAATAACAGCAACAAGAGCAGTGCAAGCACTTTCACCTGCTGCTCGCTCACTGCGCTGATCAATTGAAGCAAAGAAGACCTGGGAGTGAAGCTTCCATTGTCCATCCCGGCTTATGATTTCTTTCTGTTCCCAGCTGCCTACGGAAAAATTATCATCCCCAAATTCAGAAACTGATGATCGATTTGCCAATGAATCATCATCTGCCTTCTGACATTGAAAAGCATTCATTCAGTTAGACCAGAAATGGAGGATAAACTTTTTCCAAAAAAGAAAACATTCTTAGGGAGGAGGTCATATCCATGACAGACATGCACCAGATAAAATGAAGCTAAAATGAAGCTATCAGATGGTAAAAAGAATCTTAGAATTGAATAACTGATGGACTGTTTAAAAATATCGGAAGAGGGAAGAAACATGTGTTTAATCAAACAAATAATCATCAAAGCTTTCCTTTTCTCCCTCTTGGTTACCATGATTATTTGCAATGTCTGCTTGAACTAACAAACAGAAAGCAAGGGGTTTTGATCCTTACCCAAACGGGAAAAGGCTCATCGGAGCTAAGCTGCCTGCGGTCAAAGTCAATGTCATCACCACCTTCTTCGCCATAGGCCTTCTTTAACAGTGGCTCTCCTTTGGTTTTTTGAGACCTGAAATTTAGCTTCCTTTTTCTCCAAGGCAGTATTTTGCGCTTGGAATTTTGTGTAAGCAATGGCTCAGAAACTGACAAGGTAGAACCCTCAATGTGTGAGCTTCCCACATCTGATTTGCGATGACTGTAATACACCCAAGTCTCATCTTCAGCATTGATCCCAATGCTGGAGTAAAACGATCCTCCAGCATAATTAGCATGAGCCAGTGTACCATAACTAAATGACTTCCGAACAGTAGAGCCATGTTTCCCTTCATATGGTTCTACCTCCTCAGATTCATCAACAGAATCTAAGTCAAATGGATATTCACCATCATCGCTCCTGCAATAGCGCCTACCCTCACTGCCCTCTTCCTCTCGGCATGCTTTTTTGGCTCCCTGGGCAGCAACATATCCAGTAAAAATTTTGACTTTTCTAAGGCCAGCTTTTATTGCAGAAAGCTCATCCTTTTCAGCTGAGACAGTTTCTGCTGACCAAGGAGGTGATGCAGCAGGCACTAATTCTCTCTGCACAGGCTCTGGAGTTTCCTGAGCTGCTCTCAGCTCCACCAAGCTTAGAAACATCTGAAAAATATGTACAATTTATGAGAAACAAAAGCAAACATTTCATGCAAAAGTGTCAAAAACTAACCGTATCACCAGCCAAATAACTCTGCAGATTAACATACACAGAGTTGGAGGCCATGCTCAGCAGACCCAGCAGATTGCGTGAGAGGAATGTTTATGTCAAAATCTTTCTGCTCTGCTGCAGAAGCATAGTCAGCAAGATCCAGTGAAGCTGCTCCAACGACCAATACCTTGTTCTTCTGGGCATGGTTCAAACCCTGCATTGATGCCATGGAATCTATTACCCTTAAACATGTTTTTAGTATATAGTATCACCAAACCAACAACATCTAGGAGTCAACTAAGTTGAAGAGTTGTGAATTCTCCATCCTCAAAACAAATCACATAAAGATTGGACCAAACCAGTTGAAGCTCTAGCGGAATACATCATGATGATGCACTATGAAGGAGCCAAACGAAAAATCCGTTGGTAGACGCAAACAGACATAGAAAATGTCAAAAAATGGTGGCTCCACATGTCCTCTGAGAAATTCAATAATCAATATTTCTAAACTTTATTAACTACAAGAATAAGCAACATAACCCAGTCAATTTCAAAGAACCAAAACCAAATCTTCCAGATTTTGCAGAGATCAATCGCATCTGACCCGAAAAAGAAAAAAAAAAATAGAGTTCCCAGTAAAATCAAACATATTAACAAGAAATTGGAGAAATAAAACGCAAGAAATTGAAAATAAAGTGCATGCAAGACTAACATTGAACACGGTGAACGCTATCTCCCAAGGGTAGAAAACATTCTCTTTCTGAGCCGAGAGCAAGCAGAGGCTCTGGAACTCCTCGTCCCATGAAACGACTCCATCCTCGCCCACCCCTGCGTCCGCCTCCTTGGTGAAGTTCCTCTTAACCGTCCGGCGGAGAGAACCAAGCGAGGCCTTCGGACCCTTCCACCGAATCTCCACGGCCAATTTATCCGAACCCTCCGGCGGCGGATCCCACCCTTCCAGCCGCCGTACCACCAGTCTCACCTCATATTTCTTTGAAATCAGCGGCGGCCATGGCCATCTCATCATCTTGACCACCATTGTCTTTCTCCTTTCCTTAAATTCTAAGCCAGATACAGAACAGAAAAACCTTCAAAATCGACGAAAGTGTGCTTCTTGGAAAATAAAGCAAAGCAATGCGCCCAAAATATCAGGGAAACGGGCGAGGGCGGTGGCGGAAATCGAAAGATGAGAAAGATGGGGAGAGATATTCGGAATTATGGGTTTAATTACTAGTTTATTTGGGGTGCGATTCTCAGGAAGATAAGAATATTCAAGCCGGAAAATGAGGAAATTTTCTTAGACCCGAAGGAAAAAGGGAATCTGTTGTTAGAACAATGAAGTTTTGGGGGAGATACCCAGAAACAGAGTGGGTTGGAAAGAGATGGGAAAGAGAGGGGGGGTGAGTGATTATATCATATGATTATGTATATGTGTGTTGATTAGCATTGTATTTTATCGAATCGAAAATAACTTGGAAAAGAGACGTTAGAGAGTGTTTGGGTGAAAACGCCTGTATCTGTTTCGGTACTGAAAAAGACTTGCTTGTTTGGCCGAGAGTTTAAAGAGTAATTAAGAATATCTAATACTATATTTTATAATTGTCCCCGCAGGCGCAGGCTGAGGCTAGTGGAGTGACAAAGGAGATATAAGGAAAGGTGAAGTCCGCATTTTCCTACTGTTATGTTAATGATTACAATTACCAAGAAAACATTTCATTATTTTTAATTTTGTCAAATCCAACATTTCATTGTTCGTAAGTGCCAGTATTATTGTGCACATATTACTGGTGGGTTTTGCAAGTTTTTTTTTTTTTGTTGGACATTTCACCATTTGTTGCGGTTAAAACACGTTTTTAATCTATGAATTTCTATCTCTTACTTAGTTAGGCCTGCGTTGCATTTTGGTCACAAACTTAATAGTTATTACTTAACTAGATTTTTTTTATTTGCTTCCTTTGGTCCCTAAACTTTTTAAAAGTTTTTCCTATGTACTATCTTATAAAACAAAACATTGGTCACCATCCATTTCTTCCCTTAGTCCCTAATTTTTTTTTTCTGTTTTTTAAAAAAAAAATTATTAAGTTAATGGTTATACCGCTAATTGATTAAAGTAAATTAAACATAATTTTTGTATTTCAATCATATCATTCATTATAGATAATTGATTTTTTTTAGTATGAGTTTTTTAATTCAAAAGCTCTATGGCTTAATAAATTAATTTGATCAATAATTGTAAAAATTAAATTGTTCTAAATAAATTTTTTATCAATATTAAAAATTGGAATCTAAGTTTATAAGAGATGACACTTTTTTAGTGAATTACTCTTTATTGAAAAAAATATATCTATAATTTCAAAGCATATGTAATGTTATGTTTCATAATGTTATTTTTAGATCATAACTTATCATTTTAATGATAAGAACATAAAATAAAGAAATCTCACCTTAAAAATAAAATAAAGCAATTAATTAATATATATTTGTAACTGAGAACTTTTTAGTTATTTATTATTGACATTTTTTTGAATAATAAATTTATCAAAAAAAATATCCGGTACAAATGCAGGTAAAAAATAACCTTGTAGAGTATATTTGTCGGAATTGAAACTTATGTACCCCGAGCTCACATGTAGGGTAAACATTATTTAGATAACAATAAAAAAATGAAAAAAATTAATTACATTTAGATAAAATAATTTATTTTTTTAAAAAAATGGTTAGTTTAGACCAAAAGTGAATTTCATGTTTAGTAATTGGATCAATTATTAATTCCTATACTTGAATTGGATAAACCGGATAGAAAAATAATAACAAATTTTTTACCATTACCTATATTGATGCCACATATATAAAATATTTTCCTTTAATTTTGGAATATTTATTATTCATCTTTCTTCAATTTTGGGTATGGGATATAAAATTCTAAATATTTATATAATTTTTTTAAATTACAATATGATTAAGTCGTATAAAATAAAATCAAACAAACCAAAATGTAATTCAAATGGTTTCAATCAATTCTTTGTTGTACAATGAAGGTATGGAGAAAACAAAATAAAAAAAAAAATTAAACTTCTCACCGATAAAGGATATTCCTTCGGCATCCACTAACAAAAAATGAACCACATGCTGAAGCCTGGAGGCTTATCAAAGAAACAAAAATGCTCATCAACTCAATGCTCTATGTCTGCCATGAAATCTACCCATAAATTGCTCTCCCCAAACACATGCAAATTATCTCTCCTTTCCCCCTAATATCCCAAGAGGAGCTTGCAGTTCATGACCAAATCATAATAAGGACAGTCGTTAATATGCTGATTCTTACCATTTCTGACATGTAATACGGAAGTTTTTTCAAATGTTTCTTTTTTTTTTTTTTTTTTTTTGTATTGCATTCATTTCCTTTCCTTTTCAGGTATCTTTTTTTTTTTAATTCACTTTTGCTTTTTTGTCTATTTTTTTCTCCAGTTTTTCTTACTTTTCACGTTACTTTGAATTGTTTTTATTTTTTCCCTTTGTATTATTCCCAGCTTTTTTTTTCTTAATCTAATAGTGCATTTTCATTTTAGGTTTTTTTTTTCTTTTTTTTGTCCTAGGGGGAAAGAGATAAAGATATTTGCACTCGGGGTAGCATATTAGAGGGACCTCCCTTGACTCAGACGAAGGGTGCCAATCCCTACCGAATGTGCATATGGAGGGAAGACTAAGTTTCTACCAAGGACGCTTGCAAATGTGTCTGTGTAAGGTGTGTGCATTGAGCAAGAAAGAGATAGTATTGTTGGGGGTGCCTATAAAAGGAAGCCTAGGTTACTGCCAAAGAGCTTATATCAAGGTTCCATTCAAATGAAATTATCGTATGGAGGCAACTAGACGCCTAGGGCAGTAACTAATTTTTTTCATATGGGCAGCAACTAGCCTAAGGCAGTAAATGAATGTGTTCCTATATGACCTAAGTAGGGTGGTAAAGTAGGAGCACAATGCATAGGCAGAACAAGATCATGATGAGACTTACACAGGGTAATAAGTCAATGGCAATGTAGAATATAAGAGATTAAATAAAGAGTCATTTTGTAATGACACATGGTGAGGGATCAGACATGATTACTTGTTTGCTGGCACTTGCACATGTTGGTTTGTTGGAAGGGTTGCTTACATAATGAGGATTTGACATGTGTAAGTTCCCCCTTTTTATTTTGAATCTTTGGCAATCTTAAGTTGTAACTATTGTTCTTATAGTTATCCACTGAAGGTGCTTTACTTTCTTACTTCACCCGAGTGTCTTTAAGGCTTTTTAAGGCTGACCCACCTCGCATGTACTATCCTTTGTTAAAAGGATAAGTATCAGGTGATCAAGTTCTGAACATTGGAGTTATATGTACATATTAGAAATTGTACAGACTTCTCATATAGGATATGAGGTGTTATAATCTTCCCCACTTATATAACTAACGTTCTCGTTGGGCCATTAACTAATCTAGAATTATTAGCCTGGTAGATGATGGACATGGATCATGGTTCATCATTCATCATTTGGGCTTTGCCCCACATACATTAGTTCATATGGTTTATACCGTCTTGGTCCCGAGTCAACTTTAATACCATTTTATTATGACTTAAATCTAAAACCGGTCAATGGCATACCTGCCCACACTACATAAGTTATACTAAGTCCCTCAAAAGGGAATAACCCTAACAAAATAGTAAACAATCAAGAAAGCATTAATAAAAAAAATGATGGTAAAAACTAAAACCTAAAAAGTAACATAGCTCTACCACAAATGGGTGGGGAAGCAAATGTAACCCATCCATCAACTAAGCCTCAGAGAATGTTATGAAGGCCTTTGGAGGGTTAAATGCTCAAGTGGTAGGATAAAGAACTTCAATAAGAAAGTTTTAGAGAAATGAACAGTTTTCTTTTAGCTCATTTTTTCTTTTAGTGAATTTTTTTCCCAGTAATCTAGGATGTCATCCTCTTCATGTCCTTAAGTAAAACAACATGGAGTTCCATAGTCGCCCTTCTGACACCTATGCCTTGCATCATAAATTATTGAATCGTTCTAATGAAGACAACTCATAGCTTTCAAGAGCCCATAAATTCTAGTTTGATCTCCCACTAGTAATAAATGTCCATCACATTATAAAAAGTAGAAAAAAAAAATCATACTCCTACTAGTAACAATAAAATTTCACAAGCATGTTGCATTATAAAATCGAGACGCATAGGCACAAGAGCATATAGCAAATGACTTGGATGTCTGAGATCCAATGTTATTGACTGCAATAACAACAATCATAAAAACCAAGAGGAAGAAGTTTCTTATAATATTTATTTGAAGAATTTTTCAAAAGCATCGGCAGATCTTTTTTTAAAATATAATATTTATAATAATTATTAAATTCTGAAAATTGAAGTTACAAGAAAGTAATTATAATGTTCTAATTCAAATTGAATTTTTTTTAATTAATAAGTTTAATAATTAATAAAATTTCATATAATGAATAAATTTATTAGCAATATTCAATATGATGTTGGAAGAATTTTTTTAATTTTTAAATGATTGGATTTATCATAATTTTTTTTGTACTAATGTTTCTACAACATTTAATATATATATATATATATATATTTTAAAACTCAATATAACTTAAAATTCCGTGACAGCGGGATTTAAGTATTTTACATTTACAGCCTAGGCAATTATTTTGCATCTTAACACGTGGCTCCGGGTTTGAGCTTAGTGGGCCGACCTAAGTGGGTCAGTGAGCATTTGGACAACCTTTCTCATTGTGGGCCGAGCCGAGCTTAACTTCTGGACGCACATCATGGCCACCCTAAACATATGAACGACAGCGGTGAGTGGGTAGCCACTCAGTCTAGGGTCCACTATGGCCAGCACCGAAACCTCATCCGAAGGCTGAGAAAGCTCCGATATTGTCTTCTTCACCCACAACACAATGTTCATCCCTTCCTCAAACTCGCCAACTGGTTTTTTTCCGGTGATCAGCTCCAGCAAAACCACCCCGAAGCTGTACACATCAATCTTCTCGTCGACTTTCAACGTGTAGGCGTACTCTGTTCGAAGAATCAAACACAAGCTATCTGTTAACTACGGTAACTAATTTCTGAATTATGGAACAGGACTGATTTGTGTATTAAAAACTATGGAGGACCTGGGGCAAGGTAGCCGAAGGTGCCAGCAATGCAAGACATGTGCTCAGAAACACCTGTGTCTCGTAAGAATAATTTAGCCACCCCGAAATCAGCGACATGAGCTTCGAAGTCCGAGTCGAGCAGGATGTTATAGGATTTCACATCCCGGTGGATGATCAACGGCGAGCAATCGTGGTGGAGATAGCAGAGCCCACGCGCCGCCTCCACCGCGATCTTGTATCTCCTCTCCCACTGCAGATGACAGCCTTGTGGACCATGTAAAAGCCCACCCAAACTTCCGTTGGGCATGTATTCGTAAAGCAGGAGGTTCGACCTGGTGTCTCTGTTCGAGACGTAGCCAAGGAGGCGGACGATGTTCCGGTGCTTGATTCGGCCGAGAGTCTCGATTTCCGCTGAGAACCCTCGATCGCTCTTCCGGCCGGTTCCCCGGCTGACCAACAGTTTGATGGCGACGTCGCCTCCGCCTGGCATGGAGCCCCGGTAGACGATTCCGGCGCCGCCTCTGCCGATGATGTTCTCCTCCTTGAGACAATCCACGACGTCCTCCGCTTTGAAGGTCAGTCGCTGGAAAGCGGTTAACTTCCAAGCGGGCGATTTGTTTGGACCCTTCATCCGCATCATATAGGTCGTGACGGCTATGGTGAGTAATAGTAGTACGACGAAAGTGAGCGGTATAGTTGTGATTATTAGCTTGGTTGTTGCCAACGCCATTCTGTGGTTGCGAGGACAAGTGGCCGGAAGAGGTGCGCAGAGGTGGAGGTTTCCGGTGAATGAGGTTCCACTGAAGGCGAGGAACTGCCCGCCGCTGGGAATTCTTCCGACGAGATTGTTGTTGGAGAGATCAAGCGTGCAGAGACTCGTCATGAATTCCATCCTTTCAGGGATTTTGCCACTGAGATTGTTGCCTGATAGATTCAGAACGCTCAAGACTCGCAGCTTGGTGATCGACTCAGGAATCTCTCCGATCAGATGGTTCCGAGAGAGGTCAATCGTGTTAAGCAAAGTGGCGTTCGCGATTGACTTCGGGATCACGCCGGTGATGTCGTTCCCACCGATGTTAACCTTCAAAAGGGGTTTGATGCTGAATAATTCGTCAGGAATTTTCCCCGAGAATCTGTTGGATTCGAGCGATAGAAACTGTAGGTTTTTGAAGTTTCCGATAGCCGAAGGTATTCTTCCAGAGAGTCGATTGTTGTGAAGTTTCATCTCCTGGAGATTGTCCCCGGACATAGTCGATGGGAGTTCGCCGGAAAAGTAATTGTCGTTCATTTCAAGAAAATTGAGCTGAGGTAGTCGGAAAATTCCGGCGGGAACCTCTCCATCGAGGAGATTTTTCATGATCCTTATTTTCTTTAAGGACTTGCACTGGCCGATTTCCTCCGGGAGATGACCGAAAAAGAAGTTATCCATAAGAATTAACTTCTGGAGTAGGCCGCCTCTACACAGATTCCTTGGAATCGGGCCGGTAAGGTGATTTGTAGTGACGTCGAGTATCCTCAACTTCCCATTCCGGCCGAGATTCTCCGGCAGTTTGTCTGTGAAGTTGTTGCTCCAAACTTGAAGCACTTCAAGCTGCGGTAAATCGCCGAGGAAGGATGGTATTGGACCATTGAGATTGTTGCTGAAGAGATTCATAAGACTGATGTTCTGCAAGGTGGAGAAGCTCGCTGGAATCTCACCGGTGAGTTCGTTTATTGAAAGGTCTAGCCCTTCCAAACTAACTAAGCCAGAGAATTCGGCGGGAATAGTACCGGTGAGATGGTTTAGTTGAAGGAAAAGTGAATGTAAGTGTTTCAAATTGCCCAGACTCGCCGGTATTTCCCCGGTAAGGCTGCAATTTCCCATATCAAGAACTCGGAGCTGACTCAGATTTCCGAACTCAGGCGGAACTCCCCCGGTGTAAATATTGAAGTAGCCGACGTAGAGTTCTCGGAGATTCTTCAGGCGAGACAAAAACGCAGGGCTTTTACCAGTCAGACTGTTTCCGTGCACGCCCAAGAACTCCAAGCTCTGAATCTCACCATAACACTCCGGTATCTCCCCGGTGAAATAATTACCGCCGAGGCGTAGATGCCGGAGAAACTTCAGGTTGGCGAACCCAATCGGGAGAGAGCCATTGAAGTTGTTGTTGTAAACGTCAAATACTTGCAGTTCGGGCATGGCCAGAATGATTTTTCCTGGCAAGTCACCCTCTAGGAGATTGTTCGAAAGGTTGAAAAACTTAACGGAAGTGAGATTGGTCATCTCCGTGGGAAGCGTTCCGGAGAGATTGAGGCCAGCGAGCGTTAGGTTCTGGAGCCGATCCAAAAGGCCAATCTCCGGCGGAATAGTGCCGGACAAAGGAACAGAGTAGACGTTGAGAGACACAACCCGGGAAGCGTGGTCACATGAAACACCGGAGAAGGAGCAATGGGCGGAGGGAGACGCCGAGAATTGCCAGTCAGCGAGGGCCGAAGAGCCATTTAGTGCGACCATGGAGGACTTAATCTTCAACAGAGCAACGATATCACTGTGAGCGCTGCACGACGAGAACCCGAGAAGAAGAAACGACAGAAGGTAGAAGAAGAAGAAGAAGAAGAGCTTCATGATGCTCTGTATATACTCTCTATACATGTAGGGGTTGTGTCTTCCGATTCTCCGACAAGCTCAATTTACACAGGGGCATGATGACAGGAGCTAATAAGTAGGGAGCTTTGCAGTTGACTGGAAACGTATTATACGGTAAATTTCATGGAAGAAGATCGAATTATTAATTAAGAAAGAAACGACAAGGAATCTCTAGTTACAAATGAAATGATAAAACAAAAAGGAAAAGCTAGTGTGATGACGTCAAAGTTATTCACCTTCTTTGCAAACCTGAATTAAGTATAGCCTCCCAGTCGCTTGCTCCTTCTTCCGTGTTATTGTGTACATGAACATGGATCATGTGGCGTGTGTTCTCAATTTTCATATTCTGTATGTGAACACGGCAATTATACCGAATTGGGTTTTGTTTTGTTTCATGGTGGCGGGCACAGGGCAACATCTTTACGTAGCTACTTTTAGACCTTCTTAACAGGCCCGTGTGAAAAGGAGCATAAATCTAACGTAGCACAACTAATTAATAATAATAGAAGCAACTAGAAATGCTGGAATTTATTTGCGATTCTACATAAAGCCTATGATCATTCAATTGTCTAAAGCAAGTGCTTGCTACTTCCCCCTCCACAAACGAAATCATTCATTTTTACAAGAGAAAAGGTCCAATCAGAGATTGAGGCAGAAGTGAGTTCCAAGATAAGAAGTCAAAAAAATATGTAGTCCTAAAGGACTCAAATATCCTCCCACACTCTATTTAAAAAAGTTGAATTCTAAAAAGAAACAACATTTGAAGAAAGTAATTTTCCTCATCTATTCACATAACCAACGTACACTTTATATACACTTTTAAAATATGAATTAGATCCTTGTTTTAAGCCCCATAATCAAGCACAATTCCATAGATAGTTATGACTAAGTCAACTAGTGGATTTCTACATATTCTTTTCTTCAATATGCTTCCTCAAGTTGGAATGCATGTTGATTACACACAAATTGTCAAGTAATGTTTAAAATTGCGTTGAATTTAAAGGCTTGGTGAACAAGTCTACAGGTTGCTCTTTGGTCTAAATATGTGCTGGTTTAATCATCTCTCTTTGTACCTTTTCACGCACAACATAGCAATCAATTTCTATGTGTTTTTTGTGCTCATGAAACACCGGGTTTGATGCTATGTGTATGGCCGTTTGATTATCGCAAAATAACCTAACTGGTTGCATGTGATTCACTTTCAAATCCTTCATTATGTTCCGTAACCACATTATTTCACAGCATGTGGTAGCCATGGGATGGTATTCTGCTTTTGCACTTGAGCGAGCCACTGTACTATGCTTCTTTGTTTTCCAGGAAACATGCGCCTGTCTGAGAAGAATGCAATATCCAGTTATTGATCTCCCTATGTCCTTGCAATGAGCCTAGGTGGCATCACAAAATGCCTTTAATTCTAATGATCATGTAGACAGAAAAAGAATTCCTTGACTGGGTGCTTGTTTGATGTATCTCAGTACCTTGTGCACAGCCTCAAGATGTGGTTTTCTAGGTTTGTCCATGAATTGACTCAATATGTGGACAAACTACACAAGGTCTGGTCTCATTACGGTGAGGTATATAAGCCTTCCCACGAGTCTATGATATTGGGTTGGATCTTCTAATAAATCTCCATTTGATTGTGTGGGTGATAGATTCTGATCAGTAGGAAAGAATAAGGCTATGGCTCTCAGAAACCCTGTATCTTTGATAATCTCCAATGCATATTTTCTTTGGCATAACATGATCTTTTAGCTTGACCTAGCCACTTTAATTCCCAAGAAGTATTTCAAATTCCCCATGTCCTTAAGTTTGAATTGGTTCAAAAGCAGCCGCTTGGTGTCCAAAATGTCTTCCAAGCTATTTTTAGCCCAAAATGATGTCATCAACATAAACCAATAGTGTAGTGAGTTTGTTCGAGGGGGTTCGGATGAACAATGAGTAATCAGACCAAGAATGATTAAAACCAGCCATCTTAAAGGCTGTTGAAAGCTTGATAAACCACTACTAGGAAGCATGTTTTAAACCGTAGAGAAACATGTGGAGTTTGTAAACTCTAGTTTCCCCATTTTGTTTGAATCCTGGAGGAAGTTTCATATATACATCTTCATATAAATCACTATAAGGGAATGTGTTATTGACGTCAAGTTGATGGAGGCGCCATCCTTTCAAAGCTGCAATACTAAAAAGAACTCTTACCATACTTAATTTAGCCACCGACACAAAGGTTTCCCGGTAATCAACTCCTTCAACTTGACTATAGCCTTTTTGTGGCGTTCAATTGTTCCATTTGGATTAAGTTTAATCTTGTAAACCCACTTACAACTGATGAGTTGTTTCCCGAATGGCAAGGGTACTAAGCTTCAAGTGTTATTGGCCTGAAGTGCCTAAATTTCTTTGTGCATGGCCTCTTGCCATTCTGGGTGTTGAACAACTTGTGAGAAAAAGGTAGGCTCTTTTTGGATAGTGGGCTGGATGGTGCAGGCCTTATGATTGGGTAATAGTTGATCATAAGATAATACATGTGATAGGGAATGAGCTGTACCTGGGGTGGTGACCTCCTTTGAGGAAGACGATGGTGCAGGTCATGACGGAAGAGCTACCTCGACATGAAAGTCCTGCAAAAATGTTGGCACCTTTGTGGCCCTTGTAGATCATTGGGATGGTAAGTTTGTTGTAGAACATAAAGTATTGTCTAAGGGCGAGACATGTTCAGGTTCCTCTGGTAATGGTGGAGGATATGAGTCTATTTGTGTTGGTGGACTATTGGCAGATTGAATTGGTGAGTTAGTTGTAGTGGATATGTCAACCAAGTCATCAATAGGATTTTGAGTTCCATAAGAAAGAGGAGTTGAAATTATGGGTTCAATGTTGACATAGGTTGGTTGAGCTTGTGCCCGAAAAGCCAATGGAGCTTGTGGAGTAGTTGGATGTGAGCTGGATTGGAAAGGAAGTTGTTATTAAAGAATATTACGTCCTGTGAGACACATACCTTTTGTTTCGTTAGATCATACACTCTATAACCTTTTTTACCATAAGGGTAACTCAGGAAAATACATTTGGCCGAGCATGAATCAAATTTGGTTGGTTTGGTGGCGTGAGTTGACACAAAACATAGGCAGCCAAATACATATAAATGTGAGTAGTTTGGTAGTTTGTTGAATAATTTTTTAAATGATGTCTTGCCTTGAAGAAATGGAGTTGGTGTTCTATTAATGAGATAGGCAGAAGTGAGAATGGCTCAAGCAACATTAAGCAAGTGCCTATACTTGCGTTTAATAATGTCATTTGTTATGGTGTGTTGATGCAGCTGGTTTAATAAATAATCCTTTTGGATAAGTAAAACTGATTGAGTTTAAACTCAGGACCATTATCACTACGTACTATTTTGACTTTCTTGTCAAACTGATTTTCAACCATTTGTAAGAAACTAACTAACAAATCTCATGTTTCTGGCTTGTTTTTCATCAAATAAACCCAAGTGCTCCTGATGTGATCATCAACTATTGTGAAAAAGTATTCTTCATCAAAAAGTGAGGGAACATGGTATCCACCCCAAATATTAACGTGTATTAAATTAAAAGGAGACTCACTCAATGTAGTACTTAAGGGAAAATGTGTTGTCAAGTATTCCAAAAGGCATATCCCACATGGCTTGGACAAGGAGAGCTTCTAGACTTTATAAGTTACCATACACAAGTGGGCTAAGTAAGAAAGAAAGTAGTAATGGGCTCGCGCCAATAAGATGGGCCAAAATAGTGGAAAGAGCCCGATTTGCCCCCCCTGCGAGCAAAGTATCACGAGGCCCGGTCTAAGTCAATTTTTATATTTTCCTGAATTTACTTTTTTACCCTTACCCAGAAAACTTGTTTTTCACGTGTTGGAAATCAAAACGGGCTCAACGTACAAAATCATAACCGATATTAATTTTATAACTCCCAATATTACTACCACAACATTCAAATTCGGACCACTGCTACTTATAAATACCCACTCCTACTCCACTATCAGATTACCCCACTTTCGAGCTCTCTCTTCTTTCCCCCTCTTACTTTGATCTTCGCTGGTTCTTGTGTTTTTGCTGATTCCTAGAGTATCCCGGGTGTGAATGCACACTTCTTGGAAGACCTCTTGTATGCTGGGGGATTTTCGCAGACCTATTCTCCAGCACATTTTGGAGAGTCGTGAGCTATAATCTTTAAGAACAGTGTATACACGCCTCAGGTCGCTGGTGGTTCGTGATTGTTGCAACTCAGTTTTTCCAACAATCTCAAGGATTATAGCATGAATCCGAACCACAACAATGGTGCTCCAATTATCGATCTTTTGGATATTGTCCGGGAAGAGCCTACTGATATCGAGGCTGCAGCTGCCAATTGTGAGAAAGCTCTTGCAACTGCAATTGTGCAAATCAATCGAAAAAAAGATCCCGACCTTGCTGCTGCTTGCGATAGGGCACTCGTTGATGCTCGCTTCTACATGAAAGCTGCATCCAATGCCAGGATGCCGGTTCCTCCAACCCCTTCATCGACATTAGCAAAGCCATTCCCTGACATTTCAAAGATAGAAGTGTTTAGTGGAGAAAACTACATGAGATGGTAGGAACGCATTTACATGCTGTTAGATGTGTATGGAGTTGCTTTCGCACTGAATGAGTCCAAACCGATTGACCCCAAGCTGCAGGAGTCTTGGACTTATGCTGATAAGGTATGCCGTCACACAATAATTTCAACTTTATCTAATGAGTTGTTTGATGTCTACATTAAGTACAAGGAAGCAAAGGAAATATGGGAGTCCATGCTGCTCAAATACACAGCGGAGAATGCGGGCAAGCAAAAGTTTGTGATCGAGAAATTCTATCGATGGGAAATGGAGGATGAGAAGGATGTAAAAACACAAATCAATGAATACCACAAGCTTCTGGAGGACTTGAAAGGAGAAAAAATCACACTGCAAAAAGAGTTCGTAGCTGGCTTGTTAATTAAAAAACTGCCACCATCATGGAGAAAATACAAGCAACAACTAAAGCACAAGCAGAAACAACTATCTTTGGCAGACATAATCACTCACATCATCATCGAGGACATCAATAGAAAGGAGCAGCGCATAGCCAAAGGAAAGCAATTGACCTCCAGTGCCAATCTCGTCAACTCCAAGAGGTACAATCCAAAACCGAAACCCAACAATAACTTCAAGCCAAGACCAATGCCAACCAATAATGATGACAAAGAAGTGCCGTCGTGCTTCATTTGTGGAAAAAATGGGCACTTTGCTCGACAGTGCCAGAAAAGAAAGCACTTTGATAAATCTCCTAAGCCAAGGGCAAATCTGGCTCATGGGGATGATGATGACGACATCATTGCTGCGGTAGTTTCACAAGCATACCTTACTGCTAATTCAAAAGAGTGGGTGATAGATTCTAGTGCCACCAGGCATATTTGTGGCAACAGAAATGCATTTTCCTCCTATACTCCACTAGGAGAAGGCGTTGAAACAGTGTATCTTGGTGACTCCCGAGGTATACCAGTTCTGAGCAAGGGCAAGGTACTTCTGAAATTGACCTCTGGAAAGACACTGGCTCTAAGTGATATATTGCATGTACCCACCATAAGAGCTAACTTGGTCTCCGTGTCTTTGCTGATGAAGGCTGGCATCAAGGTCACATTTGATTGTGACAAGATAGTCATGACTAGAAACAATAATTATGTTGTAACCAGGGTCTCTTTGTACTGAGTGTTTCTAATATCATCAATAATAATGATGTATCTTCTTTTGCTTACTTGGTTGAGTCTCTTGATTTATGGCATGCTAGATTAGGACATGTGAGTATATCTTATTTGAAAAATATGCAATCATTAGGTTTAATCACACCCCCTAATAACACAAGTTTTGATAAATGTGAAATATGTGTTAAAACTAAGTCAACAAAGAAAACTTGTGCTTCAATTGAAAGAGAATCAGAATTATTAAGTTTAATTCACACTGATCTTGGTGATTTGAAACATACTATGACTAGAGGAGGAAAAAGGTATTATGTGACCTTCATAGATGATTTCTCTAGATTCACCAAAATTTATTTGTTAAGAAACAAATATGAGGCTTTTGATATGTTTTTATTGTATAAGTCTGAAGTGGAAAATCAATTGAACAAAAGGATTAAAAGAGTTAAATCAGATAGAGGAGGTGAGTTTTTATCGTTTAATGATTTCTGTGAAAAAGAATGGATAATTCATGAGTTAACTCCACCATACTCTCCTGAATCAAATGGTGTAGCTAAAAGAAAAAATAGAACTTTGAAAGAAATGATGAATGTCATGCTTGTTAGTTCTTCTGCTCCTGATAATCTTTGGGGAGAAGCTATCTTATCTGCTTGTCATTTGCAAAATCGAATTCCTTATAAAAAGACTGGTATAACTCCATATGAAATATGGAAGGGTTATCCCCCAAACTTAAAGTACTTAAAAGTTTGGGGATATCTTGCAAAGCTTATGCTTCCTAAACCAAAAAAGCGTAAAATTGGATCAAAGACATCCGATTGCATGTTTATTGGATATGCAGAGCATAGTGCTGCATATAGATTTTTAGTGTTGAGAAGTGATGTGTTGGACTGCAACACCATAATCGAAACAAAAAATGCTGAGTTTTTTGAGCATATCTTTCCTTTGAAGAAGGAAAAGATTTCTCGTGCCTCCACTGATGAAAATATCCCTGAACATCAAGTGGAAGATTTGAGAAGGAGTAAAAGGAAAAGGAAAGAGAGCTCCTTTGGACATGACTTTTACACCTACCTTGTAGATGATCCCATAACTTTTAACCAGGCGATTTCTTCAAAAGAATCTGTTTTCTGGAAAGAAGTCATTCAAAATGAAATAGATTCTATTTTACAAAATCAAACATGGGATTTGGTAGATTTATCACCTGGTGCTAAACCCATTGGTTGTAAATGGATTTTCAAAGAAAACTTAAGCCTGATGGCTCGGTTGACAAATATAAAGCAAGATTTGTAGCAAAAGAATTTACTCAAAATGAAAATGTTGATTATTTTGATACTTTTGCACCAGTTTCTAGGATTTTTTCAATAAGAGTTTTATTTGTCTTGGCTTCTGTACATTAGCTTATTATACATCAAATGGATGTTAAAACTGCTTTCTTAAATGGGGATCTATAAGAGGAAATATATATGGTCCAACCAGAAGGATATGTTGTTTCTGGACAAGAAACAAAGGTGCAAGTTGTGAAAATTCTTATATGAATTAAAGCAAGCACCTAAATAATGGCATGAGAAATTTGATCAAGTCTTGTTAGGTAATAACTTTTCAACTACTGGAGTTGATAAATGTGTTTACACAAAACTTGAAGGTGGTGAATGTGTAATAATTAGCCTCTATCTGGATGATATGTTCATTTTTGGAACTACTCTTGAAATAGTTGAACACACCAAAAGCTTCCTATCTTCACAGTTTGACATGAAAGATCTAGGGAAAACTAGTATAATTTTGGGTGTTAAAATCATAAGGAAAGAAAGTTACTTAATGTTGTCACAAGAGCATTATATTGAAAAACTTCTAATGAAGTTTAACTATTTTGAGGTGACACCTGTGAGCACTCCTTATGATGCAAACACACAATTAAAGAAAAATAAAGGTGAAAGTGTTGCTCAACAAGAGTATAAGTCTGATGCACCTAATGAACTTCACTCGACCTGATATAGCTTATGCTGTGTGTAGATTGAGTAGATATACTCAAAATCCGAATGAAGAACATTGGAATGCTCTGGTAAGAATTATGAAATAGCTAAAAGGTACCATGAAATGTGGTATCATGTATAGTGGTTTTCCCGCTGTACTAGAAGGGTATAGTGATGCTAATTGGATTTCTGACTCTGATGAAACCAAATCTACTAGTAGGTACATTTTCACTCTTGGTGGTGGAGCTGTGTCTTGGAAATCTTCAAAGCAAACCATCATTGCTAGATCCACTATGGAGTCAGAATTTATAGCCTTGGAAATGGCTGGAAGTGAAGCTGAGTGGTTGAAAAATTTCTTAGTAGATATACCGTTGGGTATAAACCCAATGTCTTCTGTGTCTATGCATTGTGATTGCCAAGCGGCAATAGCAATTGCAAAAAATAAAACTTACAATGGAAAAAATAAACACATTCGATTAAGACATGATGTTGTAAAGCAGCTGCTTAATGATAGTGTTATATCGATCGATTATGTAAAGTCAGAAGTGAATTTGGCCGATCCTTTGACTAAACCTCTAGGAAGGAAAATGATATATGAAACATCGAGGGGAATGAGACTATTGCCAACCCGAGTCAATAGTTATGGTAACCCAACCTATGTGATTGGAGATCCCATGAATTAGGTTCATATGGGTAATAACAAGTCACTGTTATACCTAGAAGCATTATCGAAACTTTTTCTTAAAGGTCCCTCCTATGGTGTAGATAATGCAAATACTGCATTTACTAGAGGATGAGCAAAAAGCTCTTAATGATTTACATAAGCCATGATGGGTAGTGTATTTATGCAGTATACACTTGATGGAATCACCTATATGGGTGTAGGAATGAAGCCGCTCCTATGAGATTTGTGGCAGAATCTCTAAAGCACTCATGAAAACCAGGACATGCATATGGCCGATAAGCGCAACACCGCGATGAACAGCAGAAATTGTGGGGATGTAATGTGATCAATGAATCACTTAAATTACAAAAGGGTATTTGGTTCATAGAAACTAAATGCTTTACCAAGTACTCTGTAAGTTAAGTATCATTAGCTCTAGGACTGGTTCATAGTCTAATAGACACCAACCACGATGCATTGCATTCTTAAGCTTGAAGCCAGCAAGAAACCTTGAAGTAATGCCTTTTGAAATATGTGGGGGATTGTTGTCAAGTATTCCAAAAGGCATATCCCACATGGCTTGGACAAGGAGAGCCTCTAGACTTTATAAGTTACCATGCCCAAGTGAGCTAGGTAAGAAAGAAAGTAGTAATGGGCTCGCACTCACAAAATGGGCCAAAATAGTGGAAAGAGCCCGATTTGCCCCCCCTGCGAGCAAAGTATCACGAGGCCCGGTCTAAGTCAGTTTTTACATTTTCCTGAATTTACTTTTTTACCCTTACCCAGAAAACTTGTTTTTCATGTGTTGGAAATCAAAACGGGCTCAACGTACAAAATCATAACCGATATTAATGTTGTAACTCCCAACATTACTACCACAACGTTCAAATTCAAACCACTGCTACTTATAAATACCCACTCCCACTCCACTATCAAATCACCCCACTTTCGAGCTCCCTCTTCTTTCCCCCTCTTGCTCTGATCCTCACTGGTTCTTGTATTTCTGCTGATTTCTAGAGTATCCCGGGTGTGAGTGCACACCTCCCGGAAGACCCGTTGTATCCTGGGGGATTTTTGTAGACCTGTTCTCCTGCACGTTTTGGAGAGTCACGAGCTATAATCCTTAAGGACAGTGTATACACGCCTCGGTTCGCTGGTGGTTCATGATTGTTGCAACTCAGTATTCCAACAAAAGGTATCCTGGTTTGTTTGGCCAAAGGACAAATGGAACATTTACTTGTATCACAAGATTTATTTGTAGATAAAAGAAAGAGGGAAGAGACTTTGCTAGAGGGATGATCAAGGTATTGATGCCAAAAACCTTGAGTTAGGCAGTGCACACTATTGCATGTCCCTTTCTATGTTTGGTTGAGGCAGCAGAGTCCCTCCCACTCATTTCTCATCCCAATCATCTTCCCCGAACGTAGGTCCTATATGATACAAAACTTTCTAAAAAAGAGGGTGGCATAAAATGAATCAAATGCCAATTTACTAATGGAGATTAGATTCAGATAAAAGAATATCACATATAAGATGTTATGAAGGATGAAATGGGGAAAGAAAACTATTTTGCCAATATGAGTAACCCAAGTCAAGGTGTCATCAGGCAATTTAACTAATCGGTTGTCAACAGCTTTGCATGATGTAATAAGTGAAGGGGTGCAAACTATATGATCACTAGCACCACTATCCAATATCCACATGTTTTCCTTGCCATATCAAGATAAAGAAAAAATTTTACCTAAGAGTTCCTTAAAATTAGAAGCATAACCAACTTGGTTAATTGTGGAAGCTTTGTTTTTGCTCAATAAATTCATGAGCTGTTGTACTCTTCTGGTGTGAATGGAAAAATATTTTTTTCCTTTCATTTTTCATCCACAAAAGCCATGTGATTCCCTTTCAGATTGCTTTATCCTCCTTCAGCCATTTTTCTTTTGCGACAATACTCAATTGTGTGGTCTTTTCCATTGCAAAATGTGTACTTAAGGTGTGCCCTGCAATTTTTGGTGGCATGATTGGTTTTCTTACACTTCCCACAAAATTTTTCCCCTTTAGAATTGTGATTGGCCCTCTTTACAGTAAAGGCAACAGCCTTAGGCTAAGACAATGTCTTTCCACTTGATATCTTTATTTGTTTTTCACGTTGAAGTGCCACTGAGTACTCCTTATTTGTACTTAGTAGAGGGTCCATTGCTACTACCTTGCTGCGGACTATAGCGTAATTATCATTGAGACCCATAAAAAATTTCATGGATTTCTGGTTTTCTATGTAAGCCTTGATTTTTTTAGCCGCCTCACATTTGTAAAGAGGTATCTCACATAGTGCATCTCTTTCATCCTAGAGATCCTTGAGTTTGGTAAAGAATGTTGTCACAGAACTAGTGTCTTACTCACAATCATGGATTGCACTCTCTATATGAAACAATTAAACAATATTTGTGTGAGAAATTGTTCTTATAATTCAAGCCACATACCTCTAACGTCTTTACAATGGATGACACTTGCTGAAATCTCCATTGACATGAATCTCAACAACCATGTTTTCACCAGCATGTTACAATGATCTCATTGTTGCTGTTCATCGATTCTATCATATGGCCTTTTGATTGATCCATCGATCAGCCCTTTCTTGTTTTTGATGGTCAAAACCATGCTTATAGAGTAAGCCCATGTTGTGTAGTTATCTTTCATCAAAAGTTATGATATGAGATCCGTGCCAGGCTGATCGGAGTGGTGAATGAATAGTGGATGATTAGAATTTTCCCATGGCTCTGGAGGTTTTAAGGTGGTCGAAGGTTGGACATGCTTCATGATCCTCTGGTCTCTATTGTTAGACATGGTGTTTTGATAGTTTGATTGTGTTGTGCTTCATGTTTATGCCTAGATCTCTTGTTCTGATACCATAAAGAAAAACATGTTGAAGAAAGTAATTTTCCTCATCTATTCACAAAACCAACATACAATTTACAATATGAATCAGATCCTTGTTTTAAGCCTTATAATTAAGCATAATCCCATATATAGCCATGACTAAGTCAACTAGTGGATTTGTACAGATTTTTTTTCTTCAATAAAATTATTTCTGGTGGTCTGATTCTCACAATATTAAAATGTTGCATTTGAAGCAAAAAGGTGTGTCGATATTACCAAAGAGCTTCAAAGTCTAGGTATCAAGGATTTATGACTTTTTAACCAAGTGCTTCTTGCTAAAACCTTTTGGAGAATCTTTGTTGAGAGCTTAAATAGTTTGATTTTTCATGTTCTTACAGCTAAATATAGAGCTTTTTATTCTATTTGGGGCATTAAGTGTGTAGAAAATGCATCTCTTATTTGGTATAGCTTGGTTTACGATCAATCTATTCTTACCTACCATCATCTTTGGACAATCAACAATGGGAAGTCTAATAGAGTTTAGGAGGATAATTAGATTCCTAATATCTCTCCTGACCATTTTAGAGTAATCAATAATAATTTCCATGTATTTCAACAACTACGTGTGGTTAACCAAGTCCATGTGAATCAATTAGTATAGAGAATAGCCTTTCTTTAGCACTTGTTCCCTTTGGTTGTTATAGTGCAAATTTGTTCCATTTTGCCACTTTTTGATAGGAAGAGTTAGAGGTGTTATCGAACCGAGCAGAGCTCGCACTCCTCAAGTCGAGCTCGGCTTGTTTTACTCTGAAAAGTGCTCAGGCTCTAGCTCGGGTTCGATGAGCTAGGAAATGGTGTTTAAATTCAGCTCGATATGGTGCCTGAGCTCGATTTGAACATTCAAAAGGTTCAAAAAACTTGTTAAAGAGCTCAATGTACGAGCTTGGTTCGAGCTTGATTAGGCATGTTCGAGCTCAAGCTCGTTTTGAAAAAAAAAAAAAAACCAACAACAAAATTCATAACACCAGCTGCAACCAGGTTTTAAAATTGAGTTCAGAATCATTTTATATATCAATTACCAATCTCAGGAATTAACTAATATAATTAACTAATGCAATTATCAAGTATGGAATCAGAAACATGCAAGACAACCATTCACTGTAAATGGAGAATTGCGTGACAGAAGAAGTAATTGTTTGAATTAAGAAGAATTGGAGGGAGACATACTAGCTGTCCCGTGAATCCAATCCAGATTAGTGACAGAGGCAGGTTAGTTGGCAGCAGTTGGCCGATGGCACAGGATATTAAAGGAGACTTGATGTTGGAGGTGCAAGCAACTGTGTGAAATCACCATGCGAAAGAAAGTGTCACTGTGCAACATGATTATAAAAGAGAGAGTGATTGTGTGATGGAGGGAGGTTGGTTGGTAGCAGCGGGTCGGTGGCACAAGAGATTGGGGAGAGTCGGTGTTGGAGGTGTGATCGACTGTGTGAATTGTGATGTGAAGGAGAGAGTGATAGTGCAAACCACGATGTGAATGACAGATCGATTGCGGAGGAGCGGCGCCTGCGTGAGTCGTGATAGATAAGAAGTCCGTCGGAGATCAGAGGCTCACTGCGGCTTCATGCGTGATTATTTGCTATTGACTCGTTGATGTTAAGAAGCTTAGGCTGAGTGCAATTTTAGGTTTCACGTTTTACTTCATTTTAATTATTAATAATATATTTTTAACATTTATATTAATATTATATAAGGGTTAATAGGCTCGAAAACCTATCGAACCAAACATTAACATGTTCAGGCTCAATTCGATAAGGGATTTGAATAGTAAAATTGGCTCGAGCTCGTATTCAAAGTTTGAAAAACTCAGTTTCGTTAATGCTAATTTCGAGCTTGAGCTTGAATAATTCAATAAAAGTTCGGCTCACTAACACCCCTAGGAAGAATGATGATTATGTGAGATGGATGGCTCATGGGTCAGGTAAATTTACAACCAAGCAGGGTTGTTCTCAATAGATCATAAATAAATCTGCTCATTTTTTTCTCCTATTAAGGGCTGGCTAATGATTTTTTACCCAACCTTAAAACTTAGAAGATTTTAAAAAGAATATGGGGTTTGAACATTCCTAAAAAATTCAAAGTCTTTGTCTAGAAATACATCTCAATGTTTTGCTTACTACAACCAATCTGGCAAATCATAAAGGGCTTATTGGTTCTACTTGTCAACGATGCTCCCAAACAGTGGAATCAACTCTCCAACTATTTTGGGGTGGCTTAAGTTTGACAGATGTCTGGGGTTCATTCTAAGCTAATCCATTAGCTTAAGGATTTCTATCTTTTTAAAACTGTTTAATTACGATATTGGATTCTCAAAGCAAATGGTAGTTTGATTAAATTTCTTTCCTTGTCTCTGTTCTCCACTATATTTAGTTGGGTAAAAACGAATGTGTTTTCTATAATGTGCCATTTTATGTCTAGTCAATCATAGCCATGAGAAATGTGCTTTCTCAATAGTTACAAGTCACAAAAGATTAAATTGCAAATTTCAGTCAATTTGTAGCACATCCCCTTAATCCTCTACACCAGTCATTACTCATAGGGCAATAGAGAGTTGTTACCCCCTTCCAAGTTCAGACTAGAGATCTTTTCCATTAATAGAGTTTGGCATAAATCATTGAATATTGGCATTATTGCTTGGGTTTGGATAGCAATTAATGCTTTGCCTCGAGTTAAGGACCAGATTATTTTACAGTAATGTTCTTTGACTTTAGCAGTGAAGGTAGCAGTGGTGCATAGTGAGGTTCAAACAGTCTGCTATTTTTCTACTTGGTATATTTCCATAATAATGGATTGTTTGTAACTATTAAGCATTTTGCGTGGACTCTTGCCCCTCAATTCATCATTGATAAATTTGGTGAACCAAATTATCAACACAATGAAGATCTTAGATCATTGTTCCATGATTGTTGTCTTGTGACAATATGTATTTCTGATATATGACTTTGCTTAGTCTCTGTTACCTTAACTCTATATATTTACTTTTGATTATTAAAAAAATTAAAGTCAAAAAAGCAGTCTACAAGTGTGGAGTCTGAATAATCTTTATAATATGATCACCTTATTAGGGTTGTGTGTGTGTGTGTGTGTGTGTGTGAAAGAGAGAGAAGTTGTGTGTGAATGCTGTTACATAAGCAAATTAAGTGTTGGTGAACTTGTTTTTGCCAGCTAAAAAAGTGAAAAATGACCACCCTTGAAAATCATATTTACCACATCTTACAACAAAGTACAATGAAAAGTATTATACAAAACTAGCATTTGACCACTTTAGAAGGCCTTGGCCTTGTTTTGTTTTTTGTTTTTTTTTTTGCCTTATAATGCATCAGGCTTGAGCCTACAGGTATATACTATTGGGGGAAGGGGATAAACTATAAAGCCGCTATTATTGCACCTTATAATCCCTATTAAGAATCACTTTAGGGTGAGTTGTTCCTTAGAAAATTCATGGGCTAGCCCAATTTGGTTTTCTAGGTTAGTTTTCATGGTTGGGTTGGTTGAACGCTATGTTTGCTATGTGGTATGTGTTTTGAGGCATCCTTTTTTCCTATGTCACATGGTAGTCATTGCTCAAGCTTTCTTACTTGCTCCTTTCAGTTATGATTAGTCTCTTCAGGTTTTTCATTTTTAACTAGCCTGCCTTATACGCGTCATTCATTATTCTTCTCTTAGGAAAAAACCACCTCTCATCAACAATGAAAATTTTTTTCCCTCACGCCATAGCCTTCAATTTCACCTCTATTTTTTGTTTTGATTATGCCCTTTTCAATATTTTGGAGTACCATCCATTTTTATACTTTTCTGGTGTTCACCACTGTAAGCTTTTACCTATTGGTCATCTGAGGAGCTCGCTAAAGATTTTGTGGTGGATATTGATAAATGGGTTAGAATTTGTTATGACTTTAGCTGTTTGGGTTTTTTTTTCAGTCAAATTTTGATTTTAAATATAATTTAATATTTTGTTGGCATGCCTTAAATAGGAGTGAAATTAAAGTCAAGCATCATTGAGGAATTTACCACTTTGCTTACTCTGGTTCTCAATCTTCTACAGGTACAATCAAGGTTAAAATCCTTTACATAATCACTGTGTGAAGAAATTTTAAAATCTAATTTGAAAATTTGTTTCAATTATTCTATTTAGGGTTTTATCTTGTTTTATCCTTTGATTATATTGTGCATTACATTAAACATGTTAAGGCTTACAGAAGGAATAGGCATTAGGTATTTTAATCTTTCATTCTATCTTTTTGATATACAGTTTGTAAATATCATTTACTTCTAATATACAATTTGTACATATCTTTTACTCTTGCTCATCATGGTATAATGTTGGGCAACAGGATGCCGCTAATGTGTACTTTAGAGGCATATGAAAACCCACTTGACCACTTATAAAAAGAGCATTGGCAGAATGTTAATCTAGTTGGTAGGTTTCATTTTCCATTTAGATGATATAGAAATCTTATGCACATGCCACTCCTAAGAGACAAGTAATTCAAGACTTCCAAAAAAGGAATAAAAAGCCAAATAAAACAAAGATGAAGGTAGTAGCAAATATCAACTTTTCATGATTTATGGTTGTTTTGAAAAATGAGTAGGGCTAAATGCCTAAACCTATATGATTGTTTACAAGATAGTGAAATGTATCTTATATATCAAACTATAATGGCACATTTCAAGTTTGCTAAAATATTTTGACATATAAATTTTTTTAGCTAATTGATTACTTATCATCTCTCTAGGAAAAGTTTGTAGAAATATTTCTAACTTTTTTTTTGCATTATACAAAAGAAAATTTTCTACAGTCAATGCCTTGTATTAGATATAAACTATTTTTGTACATTTTACTATTACATTGATAAGCATATGTTGATATTACAGATACACCTATCCTGTTTGAAGATTTATATTTCCCCCTTATTTTTTTCACTAATTGACATTAGTTATATCTATAATTATAAGTAGGAACAACTATAATTTAAAATGTGCACTAACTGTAAAATTCTTCACATATCAAAATCACATATAAATAACTATTAGATAGTTTAAATTGGGATTTTAAAAACTACTGTATGATAGTGTGAAAAATATGAGAAAGTTATAGATGTTTAAACCTTAAAGGTGTAACTGTAATATCAAGCTAAGTTGAGGTGTAACTCTAGATTACCAGTTTTTTTCTTTAACAAAACAATTTTTTATTTACAAGTTCCTTTTTTCCCTTCCAATTTGAAAAAAAAAAAATATTTACGAGATCCTTATACTCCTAAAAGGTTTGGAGCTAAAGAGGAGGGTTACACCTAGAAGATCCTAAGTGATGGGGATTCCACAAATATTCTATTCCAAAAATAAAATTTTTAAAACAAGTGGGACTTTCTGGAGATTAGATACATTACTATAATGTAATATATGATTATGTAGCTGTTCAAATTTATGATATTTGCATATGGTCTATTTAATGTGCTCAATTGTGCTGATGATGTGTGGGGTCGATACAAAACTAAATAAATTGCTTCTGCCCCAAGAATAGAAGATTATGTTAGGTGTAAGATGGTGAAATCTATCATTTGAAGCCATATTCACCTTTTGTTTTTTGATATTTTCTAATGGTTGAAAGAAATTTTTCAAAATTTGATGGATAAGAAAACAAAGAATTTCAAATATTTGATTATACAAAAAAAAAATCTCTCCATTTTGCACATCAAAAGAACAAAAAAAACATCTATCTATTCTACCCACAAAATATCAAATAGGAAATAGTAACTAACAAAAGACAATTTGATTATAATTTAACTTGTTTATTGGACAATCTTACATTTTCTCTAGTAAAGCCATTTTCTTTAAGAAAATATTAGATCAATTAAAGAGATCCAATTAATAACGGGTCGGGTTGGGCTTTTATAAGGGTCTGGGTAGCTATTTGAAATTAGCCACAATTTTTAGAGTATTTACGAAATGTGCCACTTGAGCTCTTCGAAGGTTTCTCCCCATCAACGCCTAAACGACAATCGTCACCGTGGATGCGAAGATGCCATCGCAAATCCACCAGTCAGAGAATGCCACCTACGGCTACGAATCAAAGAACTCTGGGCAACAACTCTTACCACAGATGCAATCCTAACCATTTATGGTTGAGAATCAGAGAACACCATTAAGGATGAAGTCAGAGGAGTGGATCTAGTAGCTGCCAAAACTTAGATTTGGCTATGGGTTATCGGTTCAAGGTTGACGACCATCCTCGAAGATGAAAAAGTAGTGGAAAGGCAAGTGGTGCAAAGAGTAAGGAGTAGGCAGGGACGGAGTAGTTCTCTGACAGATCCGGCGGAAGGAGCCGGAGCCCCCTCAATTGTTAGCTGGTTGAATGAGGGTGGGCGAATGCACACAGTAGATGGATGCAGATATGGGGGCTTGATGGGGGCCTTGGTTCAGAGTAGGATGAGTAAATGGGGAGGGAAAGTAGGCAGTTGAAGGGTATGAAGAGGAATGGCAAACCCCTGTAATATTTATCAAAACCAGTCCCTTTATCTCATCCCACTAGCCCACTAGCCTTTGACCGGATGAAAAATGTAGACTCATGAATGCCATTAAACAAAATCGAACTCGTCCTTAATTACTTCCTAATTTTCATCTTTATTGACACTTTTACCTTAATCTTTGAATTTTGAAAATTTACTATTTTTACCTTACTCTAGTTATACTTTCTGACATTAATTTTAAAATCATAATTTTAATGAATACGGCGTAACTTCCTTCCAATAAAGTCGAAAATGTTAGTAATGGTTTTTCAATCAAAAGAAAATTTAAAATTAAAATTTTCTCCTCCCTTTAAATTAAAAAAAAAATCATTTCCCTACTGATGTTAAAAAAAGTTGAAATAATGAGTAATTTTCCAAAATTGAGAGATAAAAATGAAATAATAACTGGGAAAAAATGTATTAAACCTTAAGAAGTTCTAAACTAAATAAAATGGTGAAAGATAAACAAAGAGTTGACATGGAAGGTTCTTTCTTTCTTTCTTTTTTTTTTTTTTTAAAGACACTGAAGGCAAGTATATCTTTGTATGTTCGGAGAAATGATCAAACTTTATGGAATGAAATAAGGAGTTGTTTAGAAAATTTGATATATTTGAACAATAACGTTGTCAGGTGATTTTAAAATTTATAGATTGTTTATTCTAATGTCCAAATTGTAACAATTATTTGAATTTTGAATTTGTGTTAATTATTTGGATAGTGTTAGATTTTTTTATGTTATATTCTAGTACCATAAAATTTACATCTATATTAACTGGTGTCCTAGGGGTATTTGTTTAGAATACATTAACAATCTTACATCTATATCATTTTAATATAATTTGTGTTAAAAGAAGCTACATTTTTATGGAATATTTCTGTTTAGCATTTCTCTTTCTTTCTACTAGCCCTTTTCCATTTCTTATTCTTCTTCCCATATTTTTTTTTCTTTTTCTTCTTTTTCATCTTCTTTTTCCTCATAAACAATTTTCCTCAATCTTTAATCTCATAAGAATAAATAAAAACCAGTTTTTAGTTCTAACTCATAAGACTATGAATGATTGTTATAGCTCTACCGATTTCATTAAATCTTATTGCATCATAATGAATATCCACGGAATTTCAAATTAGCTCTCAAGAGTTTCCTATCTCCAAGTGGCATGAGCAATCAAAGCGAACACATAAAGAAAATGCCACATTGGTCATAATTTTCTATAAACTTTATATTCGGCCCAAACTTCCAAAATTTTTCAAAATTTTGAAAATTTTCAATGTTACACCGAAACTGAAGATTTTCAGGATCTCAATAATAACATACTCTTATGTTGTTCATTTGTGTATATGCCACATGCATATAAGTTTTCCATACATATTGTCTCAAAAACAATATCTAGCATGCTATTTGAGTTCAACATGAATATAGACATACTTATCCAGTCAAACAAACTTAGCATGCCACTAAGATCATTCATAAAACTTAAATCCTTAGCATGCTACTAAAGCAAGAAAGGATGCGTACCTTCCTTTTTGATAGTCTTGTGCCGAAAAGGAAAAGGAAGGACTTGATCTTAGAGATACGCCTTGAGGCTTGAATTGAGATGAAGAATCTCAATGTAATTCCACCCACAATGCTCTAAGAAAGTGTCTAATATTTCGGCTCTTTAAAGGAATGAAAGGATGAATTTTTCTCTCAAGAAAAATGGTGCAAATTGAGTGTAAAATTCGTACCCTCAATGGCCAGCCACTAAAGGCTATTTATAGATGACCAAAAGGCACACCTTTACACCAAGAAAGGTGTCCTTTAAGCCAAAGAACACTTCCTTTGGCTAAGGGTCATGTATGGTGGCGAAAATACATGTCTTTTAGCCAAGGAACACTTCCTTTGGCCTATAACCACCCATAACTACCTTATGGGCGAAAATACATGTCTTTTAAGTCAAGGAACACTTCCTTTGGATGAAAGGACATGTTCTTTTAGCCAAGAGTTATTTCTTTTGATGAAGAGACATACCTTTACACAAAAGATGTGTCTCTTGGTGGTTTTGAGCTAAAAACAAGGTGAGCTGGCACAAAGCTAGCTCAATATGCTACTTATGCACCATTGAGCTCCTTTGAGCTCCAACCTAGCACCATGAACTAAGGTCCAGCTCCAAGAACTGACCTTGAGCTGGAGTTAGCTGCTTTCAGCTGAAGTAAACTGAAGTCCAGCTACACTCAGCTACCAAAAGCTGAAGTGAGCTGACTTGAGCTGAAGTCCAGCTACATTCAGCTACCATAAGCTGAAGTGAGCTGACTTGAGCTTACTTGAGCTAACTTGAGCTGAAGTCCAGCTACATTCAGCTACCATAAGCTGAAGTGAGCTGACTTGAGCTGACTTGAGCTAACTTGAGCTGAAGTCCAGCTATATTCAGCTACCATAAGCTGAAGTGAGCTGACTTGAGCTGACTTGAGCTAACTTGAGCTGAAGTCCAGTTACTTTGAGCTACTTATAGCTGAAGTGAGCTGACTTGAGCTAAGGGGAGCTACTTCTAGCTGCCTTAGATACCTTTTCAAGCTATAGTTAGCTCAACGAGCTCAAATCCTATCTTAAAAGGATCTTGGTGCGCCAAGAATTCCAACAAAAACTATATATTTTTTTTTACCCAAACTAGCCGTATAGGAATCTCATAACAACCAAATTAGTACTTAACCAAAGAAATTCCTAGTGTAACCCTAAAATGACCATGTTAAATCATGAAACAGTATAAAATAACATAAATGGACTTAACCAAACTAATTATTTAGATTCCTTTGACCTTGTTTAACTGATTTTACCAATTCAACCGAAAAGACCTAGTTAGCCTAACTAATGAAAATGCACCTTAAATAATTTTCTAACATAGGTCTAAAATTAAAGTTAGTACCACAAAATTCTACGATTAATATGTTATGATTTACGTTTTTTATGTAAGCCAAACAAATAGCATGAAGGAAGTATAAGTCAAACATATAGCTTTCCTAGAAATTTATCACTTAAATTATGCCATCCACAATTATTTCTAATTGATGTCTAACTTTCAGAAATAAAATGGGTGAACAACATTATAACAAACTTGGCGAATGTAATTCACACATTTGCATGCCTCATGGACAATTACACACACATGTACGTATGTAGAGCTAGTCACATAATTTAAGTAACAATATAATTTGACTGATGTGACTCATATAATTCCACTAATCTCAACAGCAAGGGTGAATTTAAAAAGTATATATCACTCTTTCCATCTCATTTTCTTTGCTCCAAATTTGACTTTTTCAGGTAGTTTGACTTAAATTTATTTATATTATTATTTATTAAAAAAATAAAAATATATTTAGAAACTATAGATCTTGATTTATCATTCATATATAAAATTTTTTCATTTATATGTTAAAATGTTGAAAATAAAAATCATAAATTTATTACTAAAATTTGAATAATACAAAGAATTTAGGATGGAGAGAGTATTTCATGTGTTTAAAATATTTACAACTTGTATTGAAGATTTGAAGTAAACACAAATGTATATAATATATTTAATTGAAATAAAATTTACTCTTCCTCTTTCATGTCGTTCTTCCATTACAACAGCCGTTAATTAGCATCTGCAACTGCAATTCTTTGACTTCAACCCAAGATATCCATATATTATTTCTCAACCTACAAAGTAATTGAAATATCAAGATTAAAACACGTATAAAAATAAACACAACTAAAATACCATGATTAAACACGTAAAAAAACAAAAATAATTTAAACACATTGATTAAAACACTTACAAAATACAAATTGGAATAGGAATTAAACTTGAAGTCACTTTAACAGACTCGGGAATGCAAAATATCCTAAATTTTTAAGATATTGTAAGAAAAACAAAGTAACGATACTTAAATTAATACAAAAAATATCAATAAAAAATAAATCCAAAATTAGTTTCTTTCAAATTTTGACTTTAACAAAATGGAGCAAAAATAAATCCAAATTTTGCCACCATACAAACATGTTTAGTATTTTGATTAAATTAAAGACAAAAATAAAAATAACCAAAAGCGAAAAGGTTAATATAGGGGTATCAAACACAATACTAAAACTGAAAAGTATGGGAAGAATGCAGTTACATTGCGTTGCTTGTTATTATGCCAACTACCAATTTATAGGAAAACATATTTTAGGAAAGAACACATTTTCCAATATTTGTAACACGAATTAGGGAAAGTGATATAAAGGATTTGAGAATTCATGGAAGTAATATATCTGAGGTAAAAATATAGCCAAAATTAAGTAATAGAAGCATAGACTTATTGTGTTAATATTATGCATCAGAGTTTTTTATACTTTCTTTAAATAGTTACATCAAATGATTTTGATAGACGACCAGAGATTCATTGACTAAAAAAATGGCCGAATGAAGAACAAATTAGAGCAGAATCAAGTCAAGATTCATTGACAAATTTAAATTGCATGTGTTAGAGTAAAATGAAAAGAAAACGTAAAAGGAAATATATTAGTTTTCAAAATACATAATAATAGGGGTAATAAATTAGTTAGATTTCCTTTGGAGAAAGTATGAGTTATTAGATTTCTTATACATGGAATTCATATTCTTTTTCTAATTTATTTAGTTATATATGATTAAACATGATTTGACATTCAAATTAAATTGAAATATTAATATATGTCAACAACACCAAAAAAATGTAGAGTGCGTGCATGATTTTAGTTTAGATAAAAAAAAAATGGCCTAATGACCATTTAACCCCTATACTATGGTGACTCGGCCATTCACTCCCTAAACTTTTGGGAGTCATAATCAAGCCATGAATTTTAATGAACAGACACTTTGCTCTATTTACTTAACTTCTATTTATTTAAAAAGAAAAAAAATCATATAATTATCATTTAAGTTTCCAAAATTTTATTTTTTGAACCCAAATATTTTGACTCCTCCCCTTTTAGTACTCCCCCTGTATTGTTTTCCAATTTTACCCATCCTAATCATCTTGTCCTGCTGGCCTCGTCCATCAATTGTTGCCTGTTCGTTCGTTGCTCCTCACCTTCATCCATTCCTCAATTTGTATCATCCTCGTCTCATCCATCGCTCCTCACTTTCGTCTGTTCCTTGATTAGCCGGCATCAATTCACCCTCCTTAATTATCCAACGTCAATTTGCCAACTTACTTCATCTTTGATCGTGCCGGAATCAAGACCATCGACAGTGTCGGAATCGTACTAGATTCGAGACCGTTGGCATTGAGCGAAATCGCGCCAAAATTGAGACCATCAGAGTTGCACTAAAGCCCATCGAAATCATGTGGAATCATATAAGAATTAAGATTGGAACTAAGACCATCGGAATCGTGCTGGAATCACATCAAAATCTCATCGGTTTTTGGTTTCTACATGTTTAATTACAATTTAAGTCCCAAAGTTATTGGTTTGTACAATTAAAGGCTTGAAATTTTAAATTGTGTAATTAGATGCACTTCTGTTACATAATTGACAAAAAACATATGATTTAGTGAATTAATAGAGCAAAGTGCATCGGTCATTAAAGTTCAGGGCTTGAATATGACCCTTTAAAAGTCTAATGGAGTGAATGACCAAGTCACCATAGTACAAGGATCAAATAGGTAATTAGGTTTAAAAAAATTAACTCAATAGTTAAATATCAATATTACGGACTGAAGATCAAATATAGGTCAAAATTGGGAAGAACATTAAATGAATATTTATGAAACTATATTGTAAATGTGAGGGTAATTTTGTCATTTATGAAAGAAAATATGAGGTGACACTTAAATAGACTCCAATAATTAGGGTAATTATTAAAATATCATTTACTTCCCATTTATAATAATATAATATATTTGTATTGCAATTAATTTCAAGGTTATTTTTACACATGAAATTTGTGTGTACACAACATCTAAACTGGGTTTTAGATGCAAAAGAACAAAGATGAATGACAAAGAACAGAGACTTCTATGGTTGGATTTGCTTTACCTTTCAAGGGATTTTTATTTGACTGATTTCTAGCCAAATAACTTTAGTACCATTGCTACGTCTGAGACTAGAGTTTATGGAGGCTATGGCCACTAGTGCTAATATTAGCACAATTGGGTAGCTTGCACGGTTGGGCAATTTGATGTCTGGTTCTTCTTAGCCTATCTTGCAACTAATCTCAAATGCCTCAACTTAAGGCATGAAGGATATCTGGTGAAAATCGAGTATAATACTACCTCTGTCACTTTCTCTTTAAATGTTGTATATATTGATTCAATAACCTTTCAAGTAAAAAGAAAATAGGCACTCATTCCCCCTTAGATATCTATATACATTCTCAACTGTTAGGGATCAGAATGCAAACAAAAAAAAAAAAAAAGACATGAGAATTACGAGGAAAACCCCAAGTCAAGGAAAAAACCTTGGGCAACAAGCCAGAATAAAACTTAACTATGAAGGAAAAAGAATACAAGCTACAAATAGCACTTTACTATCTACGTGGCTAACTAGATTTTGGGAAAATTTCTAATTGTCATAACAAAACTCCTTATATAAGAAGTCTAAGGCACTAAGGCCTTGCTTTTAGCCAATGTGGGATGAAGGGGAGATATATGGGAACTAAGGCATAAAACCTTATTTCCTATCCCATGTGAGATAAAAAACAAATAATAAAATTGAGGTAAACCTCAACAATATCTACCTTGCATCAATTTTGTTGCACACGGACAAAACTCCAACTTGGACTATAACCTTTTTCTCTGATCTTCATGACAACCTCCAGTTAAAATATACTTTAACAAAAAAGATTGACTAAGTCTAAACATTGTTGGAACTTAGATCTAGGAAAAGTCTTTGTCATCATACCAACAGCGTTATCCAACATACTAACCTTCATGACCACAATATTACCTTTATCAACAACCTCATAAACAAAGTGATATTTGACCTTAATATGTTTAGTATGCTCATAAAACATGCAATCATTTGTTAAGAAAATAACACTTTGGTTGTCACAATACATCTCCAGCCTACGATCATCCTGAGTAAGCTCTGTAAAAATATTTCTAAGCTAAATTGCTTATTTCATTGCTTCAATGATTGCCATATATTCTACTTTTATAGTCAAAAGAGCAACTGTTACTTACAAGTAAGCCTTTCAACTTACAGCACAACTAGCAAATATGAAGACACATCCGAATGTGGATTGTCGGGTGTCAAAATTACCTACATAATAAGAATCCGCATATCTGATCAATCCAGCTGTAGAACTACCAAACTCAAGACAAGCTGTAGTTATACCTTTTAGATATCTTAATATCCATTTTACTGCTTGTCAAAACTCTTGTCCTGGATTAGCCATGTAATAGCTCATAACGCAAATTACATGTGCTAAGTCAGGACGTGTGCAAACCATCGCATATATAATGCTCCCAATAGAACTAGTATATAATATTCTCCCTATTTTCTCAAATTCTTTATTTGTGGTTGGACATTAACATGATGATAACTTGAAATGTGCAACAAGAGGTGTATAAATTTGTTTGGCTTTACACATGCCAAACCTTTCTAAAACTTTGTGTACATAACCATTTTATGAAAGATAAAGTTTCCTAGCGTTTATGATCACATCTGCTCTTTATGCCTAAGATGCGTTTTTCTGTACCTAAGTCCTTTATGTCAAATTTTGCACTTAATTGTGCCTTAATCTTGGCAATTTTTAACTTTCTTCTTATTGCGATGAACATGCCATCCACATAAAGCAATACATATGTGAAGGAAACATCTCCGACTAGTCTTATGTAAACACATGAGTTATAACTATTTCTCCTAAAACCAATATTTAAAACAAACATATCAAGACATTTATACCATTATTGAGGTGGTTGCTTGAGACCATATAATGACTTTTCGAGTTTGCAGACATGGTCTTCATTCCCTTCAACTTGAAAAACCTCTTGGTTACTCTATGTATATTTCTTCATTTAAACACCTTGCAGAAAAGCTATTTTAATGACAAGTTGCTCCAACTCAAGATCATCTAATGCAACAAGACTAAAAAATAGTCAAATAGAACTATGCTTCACGACAGGTGAATAAATGTCATTGAAGTTCACTACCGATACCTAGTTAAAGCCTTTTGCAACAAGTTTAGGTTTATACCTTGGTTTTTTTACTCCGAGAATTAATTCTTTCTCCTTGAACACCTTTTTGCCTTTTGATAATTTTGCTAATATCCAAGTGTCATTCTTTTGAAGTGATTTCATCTCTTTCTGCATAGCCATAACCCACTTAGTAGAATTTGGACAGGTAGTTACATCTTTATAATTAACGGGCTTAAAACAACCCTTTGTTTTCTCAGTAACTGCAAAAGCAAACCTAACAAAGTTTGCTTCCTTAATTAACATCTTTTGAGGTATACCTTGATTACTACGACGAAGATGATCAATAGCAATAGAACGAGAAACTTGAATGTCCTCCATAAAGGTTTGTTGCTTCACATCAACTTGTGTATCCTTAACATCTTGATTATGGCTTTAAAAATGTATTTGGAGCTCCACCTTGCTTTCAATCTTATCATTCTCAATGCTAGAATAAATGATAGTCAACTTTTCCTTTTTATGCAATATAAATGTCTTATCAAATACAATATTCATGGATGTGAAAACTTTAAAAGTTTGTGGATTTCACAATCTGTACCCTTTAACTCCTATAGTGTATCTAAGAAAGACACATTTAATTTATCTAGGTTCTAACTTCCCTTCACTTACGTGTGCATAAGTTGGACATCTAAATATCTTAATATCATTATAGTTAGCTAGCTTACCCAACCAAATTTCTTCAGGTGTCTTTAAGCCAATAAAAGTATGATAAGATCTGTTTATCAGAAAACAAGATGTTGAGACTGCCTCTGCTCAAAATTCTTCCCCAATCCTATGTTTGAAAACATGCACATTGCTTAATCTAACAAGGTGCCATTCATCCACTCTGTTACACTGTTTTGTTGTGGGGTGCCTGGAACCATTAAGTGGTGCACAATACCTTAATCCTTACGGTATAAATTAAACTTTCTATAATAGAATTCCAGACCATTATTTGTCCCTAGCCATTTTACCCGCTTCTTGGTCTGCTTCTCGATCATGGTCTTCCACTGCTTAAAGGCAGTAAAAACTTCACCCTTGTACTTCAAGAAATATGACCAAACCTTTCTTGAAAAATCATCAATAAAAATAACCATATAACGAGCTCCACCAAAAGATGCATCATGAGAAGACCTCCAAACATTAGCATGGATATAATCAAGAGTTTCTTTAGTATTGTATTTTGTAGGAGTGGTAAAAAAAATTCTCTTTTGCTTACCAAAGAAGCAATATTTGTAGAAATTTAACTATCTAACCTTTTGTTCTCCGAGTAGTTCATGTTTGCTAAGCTCAGAAAAGCCTCTTTCACTTATATGGCCTAGTTGCATATGCCACAATTTTGTCACCTCTTCATTGGACATAGATGATTTAGCAACTGTAGATTGACATTCCACATTCCTGCCATAAAAAATGTAGAGTTTTCCTTTCTGCTAGCCTTTCATGACTACTAATAATTATTTGATGATTTTCAACGAACCATTCTCCTCCAATGTGCTTAAAAAAATTAAATTTCTTCTCATATCAGGGATATGTTGAACATTTGACAGTTTTCTCACTATCCTATCATGCATCCGAATTTTGATGTCCCAAATACCTGTAATCCTACATGTTTTGTTATTCCACATCCTTACTACTCATCGATTGACTAGTTTATATGTGTGAAGCCAGCCCTTATGGGGAGTCAAATGGGATGAACAAGCTGAGTCCTTGGTCTATTCACCACTCCTGCTATTATCTTCTTGCACTATATGGGCTTCTACACTGTCTATTGACAAGTATTCAGTAACTAAAGCAAAGTCATCTTCATAAGTGGCAATGCTAGCCTCATTTAGTGGCTTTTGCTTGTTCTTGCTTCCATGGTGAGTATTATAATTCCTGTTATTTAATTTGTGAGAATGAGCCTTAATATAACTTTGCTTCTTACAATAGTTGCAACAAAGATTTTGATGTTTTGACTTGGATCTTGAAGATGAACCTATTTCATTCTTTCTTTTAACTGATCTACCTCTTGAATATAACTCTTCTTCGCTTTCCTTATGCTTTAAAGTATCCATCCTATTTTTTGAAAATAGACTGGAATAAACTTCATCTAAAGTGATAGTATTTTTTTCCATAAAGTATGGTATCACGGAAACTATTGTATGATAGTGGTAGATGGTATAATAAAAGCATGGCAAAATCATCATTATCGATCTCAACATCAAGATTTTCTAAATCAGTGATGATTTATCTAAATTCTTCAAAATGTAGTTTAATAGACATTCCTTTCGATAACTTATGTGAGTATAGCCTAAACTTAGCGTATAAGTGACTTGCTGGGCTATTTGTCATAAAAAGCTATCCAAGCTTCAATCATAAGCCGGCAGAGGTTGTCTCCTTATTAACCTCTTGAAGAATCTCTATCGATAAGTATAACTGCATTTTAGTGAGCACCTCCAAATTTTTTCTCTTCTTCTTTTGCCTTATACTAGACATATTCGCCATCCCAAATAATGGCTCATCCAAATTAAGACTTATGAGAATTGCTTTCTTCTTGATTTTTCACATTGAAAATTTTATGTTGTACGTGAATTGTGCAATATCCAGCTTTGTCAATGCCAAAGCCATCACAGCTCTGCCATAAACCTTCTGAGCAAAGATAAGCACCTACAATTTCATGTGAATAGTGACCGTACATGCAGTAACTGTATATGAAAATAGTAACTGTATATAAGAATAGTAACTGTATACTTAAATAGTGATCATATACAGGAATAGTACTCAACAGCTTAAGGTGAATGATAAAACTACTTATTTTCTAATGTGAAAGATCCGCCTTTTAGGGGTAACCATAGAGCATACAATAGGTAGATATTAGTAACCCAACCTTGGCTTTGATACCAGTTTGTTACAGATCAAAACGTAAGCACAAAGAAAACTGACACAAGAGTTTACGAGGAAAACCCCAAGTCAGAAAAAAAAAACCTCAAGTAGCAAGTTGAAGAAAACTTCACCATGAAGGAAGAATAATACAAGCTATAAATGGCTTTTTACTATCTAAGTGGCTAACAAGATTTTGGGACAATTTCTAATTGCCATAAAAAAACTTCTTATATAAGGAGTCTAAGAAACTAAAGCCTTGTTTCTAGCCAATGTAGGATTAAGGGGAGATATATGGGAACTAAGGCATAAAGCCTTGTTTCCTATCCCATGTGGGATGAAAAACAAATAACAAAATTGAGACAAACTTCAACATCAACCCTATACACTTGTATATATGCTTCTGAGTAACAAAAAAAAATCTTACAACTAAGAAGGTTATTATTACCACCAAGTTGAAAGATGATGAACAGTATGTCTGGAGTTGTAAAAATAAAAAGTTTGTGATGAGTCTTTGATGATTGGCTTAGCTAAAGAAAGGGTTGGCTAATGTTAGAGAATCCTAAGAAAAAATGTAAAACCTGTAGCGTTGAAATGCTTAACAAAGCTTGACAATGTATGTTTATGGGTCCTTAGAGCCACATGAAGTATAAAAGGGTCAAAAAGTCAATAATTAATGATATACGTGTCACTTCAGATTTTTGCTGTATCCAAATTAAGACTAACAGGGTGCATGACTTCATAGTTTTAGGACTATCGTCAATAAGTTAAAACCTTTAGGACTAAATGTGACATTTTCCCTTCACTTCATCGTACACAACTACCCCCTGCTTCGTCTAGATCTATCGAGCAAAACAAACACTTCGATCGCTTTCGCTGTTCCTGGATCCATAATTATTACACCATTAAAAACCGTCCTTTATTTTTCTGCTTGAAAGTTTCCTATGAATACAATTAAAATTTACTTTTTGTTGTTCTTCTTATGACTGAGACGCTCCTCCGTCTCACGCAAGCGACGACGCGTTTCCTCCTGCTAAAGAAGCTTTTCAACTTCTGCCGTTCGGCTTTCCGCCTCTGCAAATCGGCCTTCTCCAAAACCCTAGGCGCTTTCATCGCCATGGACGAGCTCTTCTCCTCCGAGGAAGACGATCACCTCTACGGCATCGAACTCAATCCCGCCCGCAAAAGACCTTTACCGTCGCATTTCGATCGTGACGACGAGGACGAGGACCGGCAGAAGCTTTACTTGGTACCTTGTAGGTGAGTGCGCTTTATCTTGGTCGCCTAGAAACGAGAGAGAAGACCAGTGTCGAATGGTTGAGAGTGTTTTGCTCGTGGTCGAGAAGTGTTTATCCCTGTCACTTTTGTGCTTAATCCGTTCATATCTGTATCTTACTAGATTCTACTAAACGAACGGAAGTGAATAAAATCCACTCCTTGTCTGAATAAAGCTGTTAATCTCAATTTCATCCGTTGAAAGTACTTTCAGTTGGGGTTTTTATTTCTTCTGCATTCGTTTCGTAAGGTTTTATAGGTCTTTTCCTTTTCATGCCTTTTTTTGTGTGAAGGTGTTCATCTTTCCGGGTTGTAGGTTTTTTCTAGATATTTTTGTAGATACTGGAGTTAACGTACCAATAGAAGCTGGCGAAAGCTGCAGCTGTTTTAGGCTGTTCTTTTTTTTTTTTTCTTGGAAATCGATTTGGTCCTTCTTCACTGTGTAGGATGCGGTGGGATTGATGACTTTTTCAGAATGTCTTTTATACTGTAAAGAAATATATTCTATCCTTGTCAACATGCCAATGAGGCCTTTATCCTTTAGAAATTTAATGGTCCGATGTGCCTGAAATGCTTTGCTTCTATCTTTCTATATATTGTGGATTGAAGGTTGGAACCTAGACCTTGGACTAAATTCAAGGAACAGTAGATAATCTGGACACGGCAAACAAGAATTTAGTACCTCTGCTTCTATCCTGTCTTATGTTTTTGCTGGACTTCAGGTGGTGGAAAGAAGTGCAGAACCCCATTGTTGATCAAGTAGGAGGCATTTTATACACAGTATCATCGTACATGGATAAAACTGAATCAGAAATTGTGCTTGACATGAGGAAGGAAGAGGATTCCAGAGCAAGGGAAAGCATGGAAGTTGGAGTTTCTGGCCGTGAGTATGCTTTGCTTCAAGAACCCATGTGGTTGCGCACACTTAAATGGTGAGGGAAGTATTGGCTGTGGTTTAATGTTAGCGTGCTTTCTAGTTTATGCTAAGGAACCTAACAAAAGGCATCTTTTGTGCATGTTTTCAAGTCCTTCAGTTGGTAATTTGAATATGCATCTTTACCAACATAGTATTGACGCTCAGTGGCAGAACTATAGTTTCCTTTTGGGCCTGGGCATGGTATGGATGCGAAAGTTCATTCTGAAATTATGCTAGTTGTAGTTAAGTGCATTTGGGTGCATATATGCATGTGACTCTAACTTATTGTCAACAATGCAAAAATGGAAGATAAGTTGGGAAAGTAGTTGAAGATAAGTTGGGAAAGTAGTTGAAACTAATTTTTTCTTATAACTTCAGTTCAGAAGTTGACATGTGTTCAGTAAATGCTAAAATAAATTTTAGCGAGACAACGTAAATATTTATTTAGTGAAAGGTTTAGAGAAGCTAAGAGGGATATATGGCTACTGCCAACACTGTTTCGTTCCTTCTGTTGTTGATGCTAGCAAGTGAGAGTTTTTTCATTGCTTGCTGTATAGGATTATAGGGCAATAAGAGGTCGGCTGCAATCAATTTTCCTTTTTAATATCAGTTGATTGGTTCATTGTATATTCCATCTGCCTTCTGGGTTGATCTTCTTAGGTATTTAGTTGGAATTCAATCTATTTTGTCAAAGATATATAAGTTGCCAGCACAATTTACACTGGGTATTTACTTATTTTCTGTTGTTTCTATAGGCACAATGATTCCAATGTAGTGGTAAAGGATCCTGGAGGCACCTTTGTTGGGGAAAACTGTATCCAAGTTGTCTTCCCCTTACAAATCAGGCTTTCTGCCTCTCCAACACCAAAGATATTAATTGTAAAGATTTGTGAAAAGGTAAGATTTGACCTGCATCACATTTTTCCTTTTCTTTGTGACTGCCTTTATTATCACATTCATGGCGGAAAAAAGAAAAAAAAAATCTTATTTGGCTGAAAAGAAAAAGGAAACTTATTGCACATCACTCTGTGAAATGCTAGTTTTTGCTTTTACTTTATTTCAAATGAGTCTCAGATTCCATAATTACATACTCTGGCTGTGTTCTGCTGTGAAGCAGAGTTTTAGTGAATAAATGTAATTCTAAGTTTGGACCTAAATGAGTGCTGTGACATGGTCATGTACTCAGCTCACTGTTTTGGAATTCATTATGAGGTGAGTTGACTTGTGTGGTGTCCATGGATCACGTATCTGTGGCTTAGGCAATTGCTTGGTGATATAATTCGCCTACCTTTGGAGCTGGTCAACTTGAATTTGTGAATTACAGCTGTTTCTTAGAGAACATGATAAATTAGCATTTTCTTTGGTAAAACATGTTGAATTACACAACATAGAGCCAAATTATTTTGTTAGCACTGGCAGCATGTAATAGCTATCAAGCCAACTCCTTTTGTTTCTTTACGGGCCCAAGCTCTCCCTCTAACAAATCAATCACATGCTGGATATGATGCACAACTCCACGTCAGAATCTTGGATGACTGGACCTCAAATATCTTTCCCCTTCTCATTCATATGTTACGCACTGTCCAAAAAGATATTGTAAAAGAAATTCTGCAAGCAAATTGTATGACTTTGTACGAAGATAATGATAAACTCAACAAAAATAAAAACAACTTTAAAAATTGATGATAATAATGATGATGAGGATGATGATTAGTATTATTATTGAGAGATTCAGGGATATATTGCTTGTGTGTTCTATGCAGATATTTGATCGTTGTGTTCTAGAAAGATAGGTGGAATTGCATTCCCCTATATGCAAGTTTTGAATGTGATATGATGGTGCTGTTTCTGTCTCACTAAGTTCTGTATTTCAGGACAATGAGTTTGAGCATTTCAGAAAAGCCTGCATTATTTTGGGTCCTCAATCTGATATGGTAAGCCAAGTAGGTATTTGCATTATGTTGAAATTGGTCTTAGCTTCTAGGGAAGCTTTTCAATTACTAATCATTTATGGTGCAGTTGCATATTTGGGACTTTTCAGGGAGGACACACCAATTCTTTAAGAACGATAGAATTGTTTTGCCCAGCATTTCTGGAGTTAAAACGAGTGGAGAGGTTAGGCCAGCTGATCTCGTACCTTATTATCTTAAGAATTATTATAAAATTGTGTTTTCTTTTTTCCTAGCAAGTTATCAATCTGATAAGAAGGAATCTGACTCTATAATTCCCCATGGTAAAGTAAAATGCTTCTTTTGGTTTTAATCTTTTGTTAAGGAGTTCTTTTGTTGTTAAAAAAAGGAAAACGAAAATTCATTCAGGAGTTTGTGGATGCTTAAGGCAGCTGTTGTACAGTGCGCCTTGTGTGCACTCCCAACCATCCCTTAACTGAAGAACTCAATGCCATGTGGATCATTAGTTCCATTATAGCAGCGGGTGTTTACTTAAATCCAGAGGCTGACAGTTACTTTTGATGTTCTTAGTACAACTGATGTTGAATTTCCTCTTTATTATCATGGCAGTAGTTTTTTCCTCTTATGTTTTTTGTCCATTATAGCTTTTGGGTCATCTGTAATGTTGGGAAAATATGTGATAATTTTCATTGCATCTCATGCTGTTATCATGCTTGGACCTTTAGTCTCTGATTGTGCAGGTTAAATATTTAAATGCTGCTTTCTGCTTTGTTCCATGTGCAGATTTTCCTTGAACTGAATGTCCATGCATTCTCTGTATCTACAGAGGAAAAGAACATGGATAAGGTAGGGAAACCTAGGGTGGAAAATGCACTTATCAGGGATCTGGTAAGAATGAATGGTCACATTACATCAGTGGACTATCCAGTATCTTCAAGTAGGTGTGGTGGTGTCTTTACAGTAGGCTTAACTGGGCTCCAGAACCTTGGGAACACTTGTTTCATGAACAGCGCAATTCAGTGTCTGGTGCATACTCCACAGCTCGTTGATTACTTCCTTGGGGACTACAAAAATGATATAGATCATAAGAACCCATTGGGACTGAAGGTATGGAATCCTTCTCCTTGGCTTCTTCATTTCATACTACATTTTTCTCTAATTGTGATAGTATGGTTTTTGTTGCAGGGTGAGCTAGCTTTATCTTTTGGAGAACTCTTAAGAAAGCTATGGGCTCCAGGCATGATTCCAGTTGCTCCAAGATTGTTTAAGTTAAAGCTTGCAAACTTTGCGCCGCAGTTTAGTGGTTACAATCAGCATGATTCCCAAGTAAAGTAATTCTGTTTCATCAAATTCAATTTTCATATACTTGGTGGATAACTGATAAATGCAACATAAGAATCATGCATTTCTATAACATAGATGCTATGATGGTCTCACATACTGATTGATCAAGTGCAATTAAACTTTTGGCTGTTCAATTTTCTTGCAAATCATGGTTGAATAAGTGGTCGTGAAAAATAGCAGGTCCGTGTTGCTGGGTGCAATGTTGGTTGTATTACAGCCCTTAGAATAGAATGGTCAATGTTGGTTATGGAAATTTCTCCTCAAGTTTATGGGTGCGATCAGTTTCATTGGGTGTGAGTCAAAATCTATGCAACTCTAGGTCATAAAAGTAACATCATGTTTATTGATATTGGCTTTATGCGTTTACATAGGCGAGAAGGTTTGATAATTTTCTTCATAAGAATTTTGTTGTCCATTGACATTTGCAAATGATCATCTGTGGTTGGAAAAGTAATGTATCCACCCTTTTGAAAAACAGGAATTTCTTGCCTTTTTGTTAGATGGTCTCCATGAAGATCTGAATCGTGTCAAATGCAAGCCCTATATAGAGACTAAGGATTCAGAAGGCCTTCCAGATGAAGAAGTGGCAGAAGAATATTGGAGAAATCACTTGGCACGCAATGATTCGATTATAGTGGATACTTGCCAAGTGAGGACCAAAGATATGAAGTATTCTAGTCATTGTTTTCTGACTAAATTATATGGTTTGTAACTGTAGGATTGTCATACCGTCAAGTGTTTTGAAGTCCAGAAATTTTCGCATAGCAATGGAACATTCTACTTACGCATCATATTTAAACTTCATCTCTATTCAAACTTTTTTAACACAATCTACTTGGTGCAGTGTAGAGTGGATACTTCTCATGCTTCTGTCTTGTGTCTGTAATTCCTTTCATGCATATCAGGGGCATGTAAATCATGACATGCTTTTCATTGTAGGGTCAATATCGTTCAACATTGGTTTGCCCAGTTTGTGGGAAGGTGTCTGTGGCATTTGATCCATTTATGCATCTCACTTTGCCATTACCCTCAACAACAATGCGCACAATGACACTGACGGTTTTTGGACATGATGGAATCACATTGCCATCTCAATTTACTGTTTCTGTTCCCGTGTCTGGAAGGCTCGGAGACCTTATTCATGCATTAACTGCTGTCTGCTCTCTGCAAGAAGATGAAACTATTCTGGTTGCTGAGGTATACTCTATGGCCATTAATTTGCTTAGATACATGGGCCTTTCTTTTTTGTCCTTTCTGGGTTCATCAGTGAAAGTATGTAGGATGGGGTTCTCAGTTGAGATTGGGATCTGGTACACAAACTCATGATTCTTATGTATTATTGTGTTTCTTTTTCAATTTGCAACATTGGAGTTCTGAAGTTTTATGTTTTCCCAAAACTGAAAGCCAGTTGCATTGCTATTGCTGGGTTAGACTGATCCTCGGGCACTTACAGTGGGCACATTTTTAGCATGTTCTGATGGTTTTGGGCTTAAAATAGCTTTCTTCTGACCCATCTGGATGTTTTGATATAATTATGGTCTTGGATCTGGCTAAAATGTTTTGGTTTGGCTCTACCTAACTTATTGGCTAGTATTTTTCCCAAAATTTAAATACCAGGTCAGTAATCTTTTGCTATGGTGATCTAACTAACCCATTTGAGGTATTGGGATGATTATAGTCTGGATCAGATCATTAATGTGTTGGTATAGTGATGTGATTAAGATTAATGCATGGTTCAAATATTGTTTTATTGATCTGTTGGTGTGGTGGGCTAATTTAATACTATTGATTATTATTTTGTTTTAAGTTTTTTTTTTCTTTATGTTGAGACTTAAATTCATAATCTTTGTATTAGCCTCAAGTCATGGATACATTTTCCTATGAACACTGAGCCCTTGAACTGCTCTGCAGATTTACAAGAATAAAATTTTCCGCTTTCTCGATGATCCAACTGATTCACTAGCTTTGATCAGAGATGATGACAAACTTGTTGCTTATCGACTACCAAAAGACACTGATGGATCTCCCTTGGTTGTGTTCTTGCATTTTCAGGGGGAAAGGTTAGTCTTTGCCTTATGGTAGTGATCAGTATAGATCCAGTTGTATTTAGCTTACTAACATAATTTCTAGCTTGAATGAGCCCAAAAAAGTGTAGTACATTTTTATCGTACTCTTTATAACTCAACAAGCTATTTTGAATAAATGATGCTTGCATTATTTCCAAGGATGCTATAAAGCATTGTTCAAATTGTTCCCTTCTTGTTATATCCTTTTGCCATAAGCAGTTGATCAAATAAAACTAAGAAAGGGAATTATTTATTTCTGCTCTTGATGCGAGTAACATATTAGTTGCTCTTTTGGTGACTGTTTAGAATGGAGTTAAAAGGTTAAGTATGTGGTTACTTGTACAATTTATTATTTACTTTCTTTGTAGTCTGTACAACTTAATTCAAGAAGATATTCTTGTGCCTTTAAATACTGCATATGTTTCTTTTAACTTCTGTTAATCCCAAAGGCACAATGCACGCCACCTTTTCGCTGCATCTGTTAATCTGTTTTGTGTCTGTTCTTTAGGATTGTGGAATAGACTGCTCTACTGCTATACGGCTTATGAAGGAAGCAGAAGGGTTTATCTTGTATATAAATTGATGTCAAATCTGTTTTCCTGTTGTCTTATTACCATTTGTGACATGCAGCTAATGTCTATTTAATGATGCATCCATATATTGATTGAGCATCTTGCGGTTTAATATATCAGGACTTTTCGTTCTAGGATGCTGGGAGATTCGAAACTGTTTGGTGTTCCTCTTGTAGCAAGGATGCCAGGCGCGCTCACTGGATCTGATATCTGTAATCAGTTTCTGCAATTACTTGACCCATTTCTGGTGCCTGCTGATGATGTGGTAAATAACTGTAACAATGATATTGATGCCTTGACTATGGGTGAGGGAAGTTCAATGATGGAAGATAATCAAAGCTCCTTGGTTTCTGTGGGTGATCTGGGTTCAGATGGTGGAAGAGGTGATGATCCTTGTTCTAGTACAGGCTTCAAATTTTACATAGTAAAAGGTGCATTCCAAGCAGAATCAGAAATTAAAATGAATGAGCCAGTAATCGTCTCTGGGTACACCAATAAGTTGGATGTTCATGTTTATTGGTCAGATAAGATGGTTAAGGAGTATGATACTAGTATTTTGAGCTCATTACCTGAGGTTTTCAAGTCTCAGTTGTTCGCAAGAAAGCCTCAAGAATCTGTTTCCCTCTATAAGTGTCTTGAAGGTTTCTTGCAGGAGGAACCACTTGGACCAGATGACATGTGGTTGGTGTCTCTAAACTGTTAATATTAGCTGATTGTTATTTGAATGTCAAAATCTGTTGGATCACATGTTTCTCTTTTTTTTTTCTTTTTGTGTTGCCATTGTTTTTGTATGGTTACGCTGTTCCCTAATCTTGGGCTGTAATGATATACAGGTTCTGTCCCAGGTGTAAGAAACCACAGCAAGCCAACAAAAAATTAGATCTTTGGAGGTTACCTGAAGTTCTGATTATTCATCTAAAAAGGTTTTCATACAGTCAATTTTTTAAGAACAAGCTAGAAACATATGTTGACTTTCCAATCAATGATTTTGATCTATCCAATTATATTTCCCATAAGAATGGCCCATCATCCAACCGTTACATGTTGTATGCCATAAGTAACCACTATGGAGGGATGGGAGGTGGTCACTACACTGCCTTTGTTGATGTAAGTGCTGTATCTTCTGTTCTTAATCCCGGTTAGTTTTGGTAGATTGCAAATCGTTTTTTTCAATGACTTGACTGCAAGACTTATCATAGGGTCATCTCATTCTTGTTCTTTTTGCTGTTTGCTCAGCTTGTTTTCTGCTTTTGTTTGTTTCCTTTTTTTCCCCCACTAGTGTCTCAGTGTCTCATATAGCCACTAGTGGTAGCATTTCTGCATTAGAAGACTTCTTGCTAGCATCTATATTGCGGAAGCATTATGATGCTGTATTGTGACTATTTTACTTCTGTTGCTCGAAAATGGTTGGCATTTTTTATTTTTTCTTTGTTGTAAATATTAAGGATGTTGCATCACATAAATGTATGTTTTATCATGATTAGCCTTAACTAAATCACACTATTGCTACGAAAGATCATTCTAAATGGATATATGACTTTATTAGCATTGGTGAAATTTATTTGTGAATAGCTTCTTTACGGTAACAGATTTCTTGGAAAACTGGCGTAGGTATATCACTTTACGTGTGTCCAGGCAGTTAGTGTAAGTAGTCCACCTTAATTTTTGACCATGGGAGTTTCTGACGTTCTGTTTGTTCTTCCGCAGCATGGACATCGCAGGTGGTATGAGTTTGACGACAGCAATGTTATGCCTATCGATGAAGATAGTATCAAGACATCAGCTGCCTATGTCCTCTTCTACAGAAGAGTGGAGGATGACTAAAAATTGACACTGTTGGATTGCTTCCAACTGGGACATGGAAATTAAGATCAATGATCGGTTAGCTCAAGACTTTAAGCTGTTGCTTTTTTGAACAGGGGACAGCTACATTACAGCAATTTAACAGAATCCTGTGATTGCCGGGACGTTTCATTGTTATAAATATGAAGAGGAGAGTCATGATTCATAGCTGTACAGTGTGAGTGTTACAATGGTAGATCCAAGTAGTTACAAGGATCTTGATGGTAGTCTTTACATGTATACAAATTTCAGCTGAGCGAAAATAAATTTCAGAATATTTACTAGTTAATTCTTTACTGGTGGCTCAAATTTTTTGAATATTGTTTTCGTGCCATTATCGGCCCAGAAACTCCAAATTTCAAATACATGGAAACCACCCTCAAAGTACGCAATATTATGGGTCATACTGGGGTCAAAATTTACCCCCGTAGCCAGACTGCCCCTCCCATGCCTGCTGCCATTGCTTCACCTCCTGTACATGCCCGGCTCAGATCCTTCCCTTTCGGCCTCTTAGTGACCCAATTGGTGTCGTCTACTACCCTTGCAGCCATGACAGAGCAACACTGTCGAATCCTCACCCCTTCTGTTAGATGGATCTCTACAGCACAATCTTTAGACAGATCTCCAAGCGCCCGTTTTACGTGGGATGCTCAATTTTGATCTTGTCGGTGCCTTCTCGCGTGAAGCATGGCTCTTGGATAATATGGCGGCGCAGTCTGGCTACGGCGGGAGCAATATTGGCTCCTCGTTCATTTTTGGTACAGAGATCATAAACAATGACGCAAAAGAGCATCCAATTTCCTTTTCAATTTGAAGGCAATCAATGGAGTTTCCCATTAGTTCTGGCCTTGGATTTTCATGTCAATTCGAAGGACTTGGTTTGATTTAATCGATTTCAAATGCTTGGCCATTTGAGGTGGGATCAATGGAGGGCTATTCGTAGCTGCGGAGCAGAGCAAGTGGTACCGCGTGACTGTGATATGATGTGTAATTTTTTTGTCCTTTTATGGGTAATTCAAATGCGGTTGAAGGCTGGTCAGCGTGTCCAACCCAAAAACACATTAACGTTGGAGTGTTAAATCAAAACGAATAGGCTAATCCCATTTTCTAAGAATATGTGAGGGATGATCTCTTTCCCACTTAACCTACAAGATCATCCAAAACAACATATGCAGATCTGTAGGAGTCAAACCTGCTAGTGATGAAATCAAGCGTCTGAACAGTTAAGAGTTTCATGGTTGTCTCTGTCAACTCCTGTACCAACTGCCACACTTAAATGGTTATTCTTGGAAAATGGGGAAGTTTGTTGGTTTTGAATTAATTGGTAAGGATTTTTTAAGTTCATTCGCGGGTTACTTATTCAGAAAAAGTTGTGAATAATTGAAGCCTGCACATGTTTTTATTAAGTGTTAAATACTGTTACCATTAGATATATCGCATCTTAAATTTTTAAGTTATATCATTTGATATATTGTATTTAATATCATTATTATTTTTATAAAAAAATAAATGTTAGAATATTATTTTAGGATGATATAAATTCAATAATTTTTTTACACATTTTATATGTATTCTAATTTTTCTCATCATAATTTCTTAAATATAAATAAAATATATGATAAAAGATATTTTTTAATACAAAAAACATAAAAAAAAATGTTATATATAGAGAAAAAAATAAATAATAATAAGAAAGAAACTAATTTATTGATATAAGAGAAAAAAAACAATACTTTAATAATAACAATACATTTTCTAATGCAACATTGAGCTCCTAAGTGGCTCAAAATAACCATTAAATTTTTATGTTAACTAAGAAAAGTAACCAAAAAATAAAAGTAAATATCTATTTTATAATATGTGTATTAACTATATTTTAATGTTTTATATATTTATGATATTTTGATATAAAATGACAAAAAAATATTTCATACAAATCCGCAAAAAATAAAATACTGCGGTATGTACATTGTAGTATTTGCAGTATATCACAAGTTTTTGGATAAAATATACACAAAAAAGTGAGCAGTATGTTAAATATTACGTAATAAAATGATAAAATATGAAAACATTTATACCACATATGACTTACCTGTGATAAACGATATACTACGATATTTAATTCCATGGCCCATAGTGAAAAGTGAATCTTGCTATTAGGCTTCAGCATGTGGTTGAAGGTCTTGTGCAAATCTGTTCTTTGTTCTCAGTGAGTGATCTTGTAGGGTTAGGGTGTGACTGAATGTAAAGTAAATTAGGTAATTAGTCTTTTCTTATGTAGTATTTTCTTTTAATGCTTATGAAAATCCAACGAAAAAAGTGAATGATAAAGATTTTACAACAGTTATTATAAGTATTTGTTTTAATTCTATATCCGTATGCTTTTAAGAAATCGCAACTTATTTTAAATTTTTTAAAAATATTTTTATTATTTTTTTTAAAAGCATCGTATGGGAAAAATTCATTAAAAATCATTTACTTTATGAAAAAATATTATTCAAGTGATTGTCAGCAAGCAAATATAGTACTAGCTCTCAAATGATATTGGTTCCAAAAAATAAAAAATAAAATAATACATTTAAAAAAAATGAGAAAATAACATAGTTTAATGGGAAAAAAAGGCAATTTTGCTGCAAATATCAGGTTGAAAGGGGAATTTTTCCTTTAATGTTTTTTCCTATGCAAAACTGCTAATAATGTTACTTGTTCAGTGCAATTTCACCCCTGAAGCTGTGAAAAATGAGCGATATAGCCACCAAGCATTTAATGGTTATCTAGCAGTATGGATATTCCATTTAAAATGAGAACATTGTGCCATGCCTAAAATATATCAGTGTCACATTAGCAACTAGCAATTTGAGACAATGTTTAGACTAGCCCCAAAAAATTTGGTCCTTAGCCCTCAAGTATCATATTTTGCAAATCTGCTATTTTGACCATTTTCTCCAATGAGAAATATAAAAGACAAAGAAAAAAAATCTTTTCCTTGATAATTTCTCCTTTCTTTCCCCATCCCGCCATCCCTTTCTTAGTTGTATCTTTGATTGATTTTTATGATTGAGCAGCCATTTTGAATCAAAATATGGCAATCATGGATTGCATCGTTGGTTGAAAATTCAAAATGGATTGAAAGATTAATACTGAATCCTTAAGGGAGTTGTTTCTTGATGAGTTTCTCTATTTTGTTGGTAGAAATTGCAAAACCAGATGACTTCAAATAATTATGCTCTCTTCTTGTTTTTGTTTTCTAATTTTTCTTTTTATGCAATAGGGGTTAATATTTAGAAGAGGGAAAAAGCTACCATAAAGCTGATGCACATGGTTCTTTTTGTTCAATCAAATGATCATAGTGTTTTTGTTTTTTCTTATTGTGATTCCTTCAAGGGTTAATTATTAAATGAAAATCAGAGTCAACTAACCACTCTCATTATAGTGAAAGATGACTCTCAAATATTACTGCTGAACTGTTAGCTATTTATTTATATGGATTTGAGTTGTTATTCCAATGAATGAAATGGTGAAGATGATGGTGAAAATGATATATTAAAAAACTTAGGGTTGTAGTATTATGAAAAGAAAACTTGGAACTAAAACATGTATTTTCTCCATTTTTCTCCTATTTATCATGCAAGCAAATTAGACAGTTAGTGGCAAAATTGTATCCAACCCGTAATGTTAGTGACAATTTTGGATTGAAAAAAATGCACTAATGGAAAAATTGGCAAAAGTGCCCTTTTCCCTAGTTTAATTTTTGATACTCAGGTGAACTATTTTTTTTTCTCCTAACATTTAAAGATAACTAAGGTGTCCTAAAGAAAACATTTACTAGTTGATCCCGGACACTTTGTTCCATGAACTAGACACATGGAATTAAATACAATAGTATACTGCTCACTATTAGTAAGCAGCACGTGGAACAAATTTTTTTCGTACTTTATCATTTTATCGCACTGTATGCAGCGGTATACTATTGTATTTCGCATACTGCTTATTTTTTGTGTACATTTTGTCTGAAATCACGGTATATCACAAATACTGCAAAGTGTGTACTGCGGTATTTTATTTTTCATGGATGCATATAAAATATTTTTTTTGTCATTTTACATCAAAATATCATAAACATATAAAACATTAAAATATAATTAACATATCATAAAATAAATATTTACTTTTATTCCTTTTGGTACTTTTTTTAGTTAACATAAAATTTTAATTGTTACTTTGAGCCACCTAAGAACTCAATATGGTATTAGAAAATATATTTTTGTTATTAAATTATTATTTTTTTCTCTTATATCAATAAATTAATTTCTTTCTGAGTATTATTTAATTTTCTCTATATATATAACATTTTTTTTTTATGTTTTTCGTATTAAAAAAATATCTTCTATCATATATATTTTATTTATATTTAACAAATTATGATGAGAAAAATTAGAATACATATAAAATGTGCAAAAACAATTATTGAATATATGACATCTTAAAATAATATTCTAACATTTATTTTTTTTTTATGAAAACGGTAATGATATGTGACATGGTATACTTTAGAAATTTGGGGTACGGTATACCTAGCGGTAACAGTATTTAACACCTTGACTTTATTAACTTAGTAAAACCTACAAATAGTGACAGTCTTAGTATTCTTTTATACTTCAAAATAATAATTTTAATAATTAAATCTCAATTGGATAACTGGAAATGAGAGATGCTCAATAATAAGGTAGGCTTACTATGATCCAATCCACCTTAACATCAATTTTTTTTTATATCATGTTTATGCTCAAAATTCTAGTTAACCTCTCAAACTCTATTTCCAAGAATTTTATCATGTTTTGGTGGTCTAAATCCAAAGATAAAAAGGGTATAAATTTAAAGCAAAAGACTACCCTGATTCTTCTTGAAGGTCTTGGCGGATTAAATGTTAAGAATATCATATTATTCAATCAAGCTTTGTAGGGTAAAACCTTCTAAATTTTTTTTCATGAGATCCAAATAGCTTAGTTTTTAGAGTCTTCAAGGCCAAGTATTGGTCATCTCACTCTCTATAGTCCGTTGATGCAAAAAATTTGATTTCTTTTTTTTTAATGACTCTTGTTTTTGGTAGGGATATACTCAAAGGCTCCCTTCAATGGAAAATTGGGAACTGTACCTCGATTAAAGTTTGGGAGGACCACTGGATTTCGAGAGTTAGCCTTACTAACCTTTTTACTGTGGATCATTTGTTATTTCACAGCAGTAATCTAAGGGTGGCAGATTTGGGTCTTCCAGATGGGTCAGGATGGAATGAGCACTTGCTCTAACAAAATTTCCTAAATTTGTTAGTTAATCAAATTATCTTTTTGCATCACCCTAGTTTTCTTTTTTCAAAAGAAGAGACATAATCCAATGGCTAGGTAACCCCAAGGGCTTTTATACTACAAAGTCAGGCTATCCTAAATCAAGTGGTGGATCGAGTAGGCCATTTATTTCATCCTTAGGGGGGTAAGCTTGGGGCAAATCAACATCAAGATTTTTCTCAAATTAGAAGAAAAGTGTGAGGTTGACAGTTGTCTCAAAAGTTTAAAATTTTCATATGAAAATGCTTGCTGAATATGCTTCCAACCAGAAGCAATCTTGCAATCTATAGGGGTTTCCAGCCTTCTTTGTATAAGCGATACAATGTGGAAGAAGAGACAACTTTGCATATATGGATGTTAAACAAATACTTTACCCGGCCCTACCCTTTCTAAACCCAGTTACCAAAACCCGAACCTGAACCTACCCGCAAATTCATGAGGAGAGTATGAGTTTAATTAATCATATCCCTTATCTACACCCCCTAAATTAGTATATTTATATTCAAAATATAATTGTAATTTAACATAAGTTATCATATACTCCCTCCGCCCTAGGTTTTCTACCCCATTTGCATTTGGCACACATATTAAGAAAAACTACTATTTTACTCATCTTTCCAAATCTATCATTCTCTTCCTAGCCTTCTTAACTTTCTACCGAATCAACCTTCCCTTTGTTTCTCTCAACAACTCCACCTACGATCAATCCATCTCCACCACCATGCTCTGTCACATCTTCACCCGACCTCATCCCCGAAATTGACCTTATTGCTTTGTCACCCCTTCGCATTCTTAGTCGACCTCTTTCTAATCATTATTGCTCCGCCACTCTTTTGTGCCCTTACCCAACCTTTTTCCAAATCACCTTGTTGCTCTGTAGCTCTATCCTCGATCTCATATTGACCTCGCCCTCAATCACATACAAATCGGAGCCAAATCTCTCATCTTTCACCAAATCAACACCCCTCTGATCTAGCCGAACAAATCACCACCATTAGTCGAGAGAGGGAGAATACCCAAATCATTGTAACCACCATCAGCCCAAATCATTAACAACCCCCAAATCGCGTCGACCTAAATCATCAACTCCCTCTACCTTGACCCAAATCACCGTAATCCAAATCGCTACCCCCCTCTACCTTAACCCAAATTACATCTGTCAATCGAGTAAGGAAGATTACTGTCGAGAGAGATAGATTAGCTAAGAGAGCGAGATCAGTTGAGAGAGGAAGATAATCCATGGCATTGGGGATTGATTGTTTTATTTTTTCAAAGCAAAAAGAGAAGAGGGCAAAATAGTCATTATGCATGATAAAACTTACTGAAATATGAAATGGAGCATAGAATTTGGGACAACCCAAAATGGCAAATGGGGCAGAAAAACTGGGATGGAGGGAGTATTATTTTAGTTTATGTTTTTTATGTATTAATTGATTGTAAATATACACATCTTTTTGAAAATTTATATAAATAAAAATTTAAACATATGTCTTAAAATGGGTTGGCGAGTAGTACCCGTCTACACGCAAAATGGGTACTATATGAATCCGATTACTTGTGAGGAGGATTTGGGATTAGCCATAGCCCGAGCCAAACACGACCTGTTGACATTTTTATTTGCATATCTTTTCGGGTTGCACTAGGTTGTTGGAGATTTGGGTAACTTCTACACCCAACCACATTTAGATAACTTGGTCTCCTTTAAAGCTTAGTTGGCTTCTGTCTGTGCTTCTAGTGGCAAATGGCATTGGATTACATACTTGGTCCCTACTTTGTGGATTATCTGGCTAAGGAGAAATGGATGTGTCTTTCATAATAAACTGTTCAACTTTTGGTCTTTGATTTTGCAGGAGAAAAAGCTATTATCCTATAGATATTATTTTTTAGAGACTACCTATTTGCTCAATGAATTTTCTTTGTTATCATCCAAAAAGCTTTGCCATAATTGGGGAAGGAATAGGTTACTATCTCTTTTAGAAAACCTAGTTATCTTTGTGGTAGATGGCACATGAAGATGTTCCTCAGGTTTAAGTGTTGCAACATGGCTTTGGATGAGGTCCAATGCTCCTTGGGCTTTCAAAATTCTAAAGTATGGCAACATTGTATCTCAGCATTAGGGGTGAGTATGGTTCGAGTTTGTTTGGTTTTATATTGAAATCGAACCAACTCAAAATGACCTCGGTTTAAAAATTTTTCTACTCAACCTGAGAATCAAGAACCGAGAACCTAGCATAACCCAAACCATGATTCTGGGTTTTTCAATTTTGGTTTTTGGGTTTTTCAATTTATATCATATATCTATAAGAATACCCAAATTCAATAAAATTGCATCCATAACTAGTTTAAGAAATATTTAACATAATATATAATGAAACTAACATTTAAATACATATGTATTTAGACACATTCAAAAGAGTTTAAAATGTTGTTACCAAAATTGTTCAAAATAGTTGCTTGTAGAGTATCTTTCATCTCAATTAGTTTATTTCTTTCCAGTAATTCCAATATTGGTATGACATTCAATATGAAAAGCTAAGTCTTTAAGACCATATTCTTTAGTATCAAAACATGAAATATTTTAATGTTATAAATTTTCAGTTTCACATGTCTCATAAATGAAAAACCATGAGGATTAGGTCATAGAGAGTAATCTGGAGTAGAGAGATCAAAAGCAAAATGACCTAGGACTAGTCGGTCTAAGAGATGAAGTGATTTAAGTGAATATGTAGAAATTTCATAAATGATCTTACAACTTCCATGTTGTTTCACTTTGGGACCTCAATTTAAAGGTTTAATATAAAAACACAAAATGACCATCATAATTCTTCAAAACACACACACACACATGGATATATTAGTAATATTATAATTTTTGTTATATAATTATTTATATACCTCAAGTTCAGTTCTATATGAAACCAGAACCACAACTTGTCTTAATCTTAATAGGGGTGATTCTTCATTCTCATGATCCATTTTTACCCAACCCGACTCAATAGAGGTGGTTCGGGTTGGGTTTCGGGTTTACCCAACCTATGCTCATCCTTACTTAACATTACAAGTTATAACTATAATTATTTAGGGGTCTTATCGATTTAGTGGAGTAAAGTGTACCATTTATGAAGTTAAGGAAGTGCATCTGTGCATGTCATAATTGTTCGTTAGGGGCAAGGTGCTTGGTACGACGCAATTCAGGGTACTTAAACTGTCCAATAATTCTTTTTACTGGAAAATTATAACTGAGTAATTTAAATTAAAACTTAAAAACTATATAAAGAATTGTAGGAAAAGGTGTTATAGGCATCTGTCAAAATATATGTATGTCAAATGAATTGCAGTACTACGTCACTAGCCCATATTAGAACTTTGAGATGATCCTGACTTGGTCGGTGGTCCTTCTTCATGTCTTGTAAATGTCTCATTTCAGTTTGTTTATTGTCACATCACATAGAATCAACGGTAAAAATGCAATATTACCATTTACTGACTCATACTTGTAATTTTCATGGCACGACCAGCTCTGCCTTGGGTTGTTAGACCTTGATCATCATCCTAAATTCCTAATTGAGGTCTAGCATTTAAGGGTTGGTGTTTCAGATAAGAAGTTAAAAACAAGTACCATCCCCCTCGCAAGTTTTTTTCTTCATTTTAATTTTTTGATTCAAATTTAACTTAAACTTATTTATATTATTATTTATTCCCTTCACATCATTTTTTTTAAATATTTAAATTTTTTAAATATTTTAACTTGAACTTATTCGTATTATTTTTTATTAGAAAAAAATTTAAAATATATATTTAAAAAATATATGCCTCTAGTTATCATTTATATGTAAAAAATTTTCATTTATATATTAAAAGTTGAAAATAAAAAATTATAAATTAAGTGTTGAATGGTGAGTGCTGTAAAGAACTTAAGATAAAAAGAGTATTAAAGAAATTTAAGAAATCATATTTAGAAATCATAAGATTTATATTTTTTAAAAAAATTATTAAAAAATAATATAAACATGTTCAAGTCAAATTTAAATAAAAAAACTGAAATAAAAGAATGAACCTGGAACGGACTACGGGGTGCTTAACAAATAATAAAAATAATAGACATAGAAAGTGAATTTTGTCTGTAGCAACCACGAACAGTTGTCGACCATGGACAAATTTTTTATATTTCTCTATTTTCTTCTAAAATATAAATGACGTAAAATTATGGATGATGCGCAAAATCAGTGTTAATGTAATATTTTTCTATCAATTTTAAAGGGACTGTAATTACATAACAAATGACAAATGTGACAAGTCCATCTGACCGTCTATTTATTTGAAATCAAAATTTGTAGAATTTTAAGGTATGAGACAATAAATAAGATGACATTTATTCTACAAGAATGACTACTTAACTGTTTTATATTTCAGGGCAACTTATAATTTTCTCTGAAGTTTGATACAATTTACATTCTTTTAACTAGGTTTGAAATCTACTCTTATTCTTAATTTATTAAACAACATGAAGAAAAAAAAAGTTATTTTGTGTATTTATAGAGAGAGGAAATAATATTACTTCGAATTGTCCTTTTTTTTTTTTTGGGTACAATGGAGAGGGGGAGAAAGATGAATTGAAATTGTGGGTCCCAATAATAATATAAGTTTTATTGTCAGATTTTAAGTACCACAAGTCTTTGAAAATGTGTACCATGCATATTAGATGAAGACTTCAAGTTAAGACTTAAGAGTAACTCGCAACATTTGGAGCAAAATATAATTCACTTTTTCGTTGTTCATTTTTCATTTTTGTATTCGGAAGAAAGTATGATGGAGTGGACCAATCCGTGTTTTGAGACAGTAATAGAAATTCTGCGCGGAACAGGGGTTTTTGCAGAAAGTGGACCCGAATCGAAATCTTGAATCAACGAGTTCAGAGGAAAAGTTTTGCTTTGTCCGGAAATAGACAGCGAGTTCAGACAAATCAGTCAAAAATATAGAATTTCCTCGCCCAAGGACAAGGCACTAGTTACGTAGCAGAGGCAGAAGAGGACCACCAACAAAACCGGACACAAAATTCTACACGTATCTTACTCTTGTTAAAAGCTCTGATTCGTCAAACTTTTCCGATCACGTAATTCTGAAGCACGGCGGATTATCGACCCAAAATTACTGCTTTCAACTGTTTACACCAGAAGTTAGAGCCTCCCTTTAACCGTACGCGGTCCCGCCGCACGCCAGCTTGTCCACAACCAAAGTCCCTGCTTTTCCTCTTGATTTTTGTTTTTACTTGATCACAAATCCCTAGATTTTCGCCTGCTGCTTTTTATTTATTTCCTGGGATTTGCCAGCTCTCTCGTTTCTGCTGCTCTCGTTTGGGAGCTGAGATCGTTATCCCCGAGGAGCGGTAGAAGAAGAGCTCACGTTCGTCTCCCGTCTAGGCGGTCGTATATCAGCTGGCTGTCTCCTGTGCGGTGATCACTACTCACAACTGATCACTTCGAGCTCAAGATTGAATCTGTCGAGACCTTCATTTGGGTGTTTCGGATTTCAGTTATTCGATTCTGGGTTCTTCTCAGAATTTCTGGCGAACCATTTTTGGTTTGTGGGTTGTGAGATCTTCTGAGAGCTCTAATGACATGTGAGTGTGACTTCTTTTTTGCTCATGATCTTGGAGCTTGAACTTCGATTGGTGTTTGTCTGCGTGTTGTTTTCCTTTTCTGAAGGAGAATACTCCATTGTTTCTTTGAGTAAGAATTTGGTGGGTTTAAGTTCATTGGTAGCAATATTCGGCAATCTTGATGACTTATCTGTAGTGCTCGGAGGGTTTTTGTGGTTCTGATCTTGTGAAGTTGTTTTGACGTAGGAGTTCCCATCGTTTCAGTTTGGCCTCTTATGGTACCGTTTTCCATTCTTAGAAATCTGAAGTTCGTCCATGATTTTGTCCAAATTGTAAGCACAAATAATTAATGAGTGAATGCTTTCTATAGACAGGTTTAGCCGGCCATCTTCTCTCTTTAGACAGAAACAAGCCAAGCGATTGACATGTGTCTTGAACTCGTGATATTTGATGGGAACATATGCACCCCCCACACCATAGCTTAAACAAACTTCTCCTCTGTTCTTGTCTGAATGAGGTTTAAATACATTCAGTTTTTGTGACTGAAGCTTCATTTACTTTTGAGTGTTAAAGAAGTTTCTTTCATTGTTTGCTTAAAAATGTAGATATGGAGGGGAAACGAAAGATTTCTCAATACAGAGAGAGATTTGACAGGACACTGGCTTCCGCTGATTTAACAAATGAGGAGACGCTTAAAACTCTTGTCAGAAATCAGATTTTACGATCTTCTGAAAATGAGACGGATGGTTTGTTTTGTTCCAAGATGTCAGCTTTCTGAAGCAGCTGCAATTGTTTGACTGTTAGACGCAGCTATTTTTTTCTTTTTTCTTTTTCAATAAAAATTACCATTTCTTTTAAATTTTCGTACAGGTGTTAGTGAACAAGTATTGGAAAAAAGGACTGTTGAAGTATCTAATTTTCTTGATATGCTAAGGAGTGCTTCTGTGGATGATCACGCGGTGTCAAAGAGCAATGAGAGTTCACGTGGTGAATGGAAAGTATGCTCCTTTGCTTAATTCATGATCAGTCTAAAGTTTCTACAGCAACACCAGTAAACCTTCTGTTTACATAATGTGAACAAAAATATTGAACCAACGGTTGGTCTACAAAGACTACCTATTTCTTTAGGGGGAAAGACATTAAGTTGATGTCATTAGGCATACATGTGTGACAGTTATAAATTTCCTTTTTGGAACTGTTTTCACAGTTGAAAGAGGACAATGAAGAGTTCCGTGTGATGTATCGTGAAGGTCCCGAAGGCACTCCACTTCATACCTTACTTGTTGAAGGCTATGTAGATGGTCCTGTAGATGTTTGTAAGTTCCTCTTTTCTGGGAATGATTGGGTGGAAATTGCATCCTGAAATTATGAATGAAGTATTGCAGCAAATTGAGATTCGTGTTAACATCTTCTCATGTTCTTAAGGTGTTTGCTTTTGGCAGGTTTATGCGTCTCTTGGGAGTCTGAACTTTACAGAAAGTGGTGAGAGCTGTATCTTATTTTCTGGATTCCAGTTTGAATGAATAATTTGAATGTGAAATAATTGCACAATTAATAGATACGAGTTAATCTAATTCTTGTTCGTGTTCTTCCTTTTTCTTTTTTTTTTTCCGATCAGGGGAGGGGGTTCACTTTGGGGTTATCTTATTCTTACTCTGGTTTAGATTTGCATGGGTAAGCATATAAGCATCTTGCATTTGGACTACTAATGTAATGCCTTGCTTGACTGACTTGCTATCTGTCTTTTTTCATCATTCTGATTATGAATTGAATGTATACTGCTGCTTTCATGTCTCAAAATCTGTTTTCTAGGAACTGTCTCTGACAATGACATTTTGACCAATATCTATAGAACTTTTATTTTTCCAGGTGGCCTCAATCTAGTTTTCCACCTTTTAGAATAACTGCTTGCAAATCTTTGCAAAGGATTCGAGTAGGCGAACAGATATCTTTAGTGAGGTTTGTCCAGTAGAACACTGCAGCATTTGCTTCAAATTTCACTTATCAGATTCCTTCACTTGATTATAAAATGGTCATCTTGCTTTAAATTTGTGGAAGAAAGGGTGAAGATCGCGTGGCCATTGTCAAGTAGGGAGGCCGTAGTGCACTATTTTTTATTCGAAATCTTTCAAGATGATCTGATTGTCATCCTTATCAACACGGTAGTCACTTAAATTGCTAAAACTTGGTTTGCTTTTCTACATAATTGGAGATTCATCATTTGTAAAACAAAATTTCATCTGAAAATAAATTCTGTATTATATTTCCTTTAGGTTTCAGATGTGAGTTCCATTTCTAAAATAACGCATGGATTCAGCAATGATGGGATCCCCGAAGCCAAGGACGTTGTTAGGATTGATTTGGTGGGAGGTTTTGCCATGCAGAAGGTGACTGAAGAAAGAAGTTACTTCAGGTGTGCTATAACAGTACTGACATATGTATTTTCATTCTAAATTAGGAAAATATTACACAGAAAGAAATCATAGTGGGAAAAGAATAATATGGACTGGACTATGTGCAGCCTTTTTCCCCGTGCGTGAACCCTGAAGATACAATAAGGACAGTTGCAATCTTTTAGTTTTACTAGTTTCCAACAATTAATTGAAGTCTTCTCATGATGGGGAACATAGTGAAAATTCTTGGTTTCCATATTCCTGCTAAAGCCTGAAGAACAAACACTAATAAGTCTAATATTCACTAAATCCATTCGAGAAGGCTCAAAAAATCAAATTGAATTCTTCTCACTAAAACCCAAACTGAATATTCATAAAATCCAAAATGAACATATATGTTCAGTAAAATCTTTCTGGTTTAGATCTCACAGCGTTCTGAACTTTTCACAGGACAATAGCAAATATGGATTTAAAGGTGGATTTTGTGCCTGCTGCCCTAATAAATTTCATTGCAAGGCAGCTCATTGGCAGTGGTTTTAGACTTTACCAAAAGGTGATGAACTTGACCGTTGTTTTTTTCAAATATCCTGTTTCCATATATAGGCAGTCATTGGGAAAAAAAAAATAATTTTGGATGATGCGTCTGGATAATGGATTGCAGTGAATGGTATATTCGGAAAACAAATCAGCCTATGTGAATTGCATCCTAACATGCATGAATCCCTTTGTGACTTTGTAACTCTTAGTTTTCGCAATTTAAAACTGTTACAGGTAGTGGCATCTGTTTCAGGTTCTCATGAAGATTATGGGAAAGTCTTGAAAGACCCATTGTATGCTCAAATACGTGAAGCTCTTTATTCTACCATTGAATCAAACGGAGCTTTGGTAGAAGAGGAAAATGAATTAGAAGAGCATTTTAATGAAGTCATAGTGAAGGACAAAAGCAATGTGGAACAGAATTCTTACAGCGCTGATGATGCGGCTGAACCTTTGTCAGAGAAAACGCTAGATTCAGAACATATAACCAGACATGCAGAGGATGGGAAAAGAAATATGGAACTGAGTTCTGACGATGATGACGGTGCTGATGTGCCATTAGCAAATAATGTGCAAGATATTAGTGATGGACGAGGTTTTAGTGAAATTGAAGAAGAGAGGGAGCAAGAGGACTCATTGATGGAAGGTGATGTTGAGGTAACGAATCAGAGTTCAAAAAAAGAACTTGTAGATGATCAAAATAGTAAGAACCGCTTCTGTCCAAGTCCAGAGGTATCACAAGCTTTAGAGACACTGGAGAGAGCCATATCAGTGGTTAGGAAGTATAGATTTCAAAGCATATCATACTCTGATAGTAGTGGAGACCCTGTAGATCTTGCAAACGTTATAGGAAAAGAGTCAAACTTTACAGCAGCACATGTTCATTCAGAAGATATAGTTATCATCGAAGAACCTAATAAAGATGTTGGGAGGACTTCAAACAACTCTAAAAATGGCCCTGTGGTTCATGACATCAGGTACATGATCCGAACATATTTTTTCCTGTTACATAAGTTGTGACATAAAATACTGAATCTACACTTAACCATTTCCCTTGTGTTCACCACTATTATCATTTTCAACCCTCCAAAAAAGGTTAGCACTTCTCTGATTCTAACTTGGCAAGGATAAAAATAAAAGCCATTATCTGCTCCTCCGTGCTTAATCTCTTGTATGATGCCTTGAACCTCAAGTATATGATTGATTTTGGTTCTCTCGATGCTGTTGGGTTCAATGCATAAAACACCTGATTTTTTCCCCTTGGGAACAGTTGTTCCTTTCCGTTTTACTTGCACGAGTTGCATAACAAAGTGATTTATCTAAAGGAGTTGGTTCTTTGAGATTGTTTGGTCACAATGGGTGCTCTCCTCTTTTGCCAATCTTTATCCTTTCTCCCCTTTCCTTATGCCCAAAATTTCCCCATAGTTTTCTCTAAATAGTGTTTAGTGGTAAAGTTAAAGTGAAGGGGCTATGGCCAAGGCTTTATGTTTTGGTGAAGCCTATCCAGTCAATTGTCAAATGACTTTCGGTTGGATTCTTTAACAAAGTGAAATGTGGAAGTTCGAGGGCCAAAACAACGAGCCCGTGCCATTGTATAACCAAGTATGGACATGCTTCACAGGTTGGCAGGATCAAGCTCTCTTACGAAGGAAGTTAACCATCACAGAGTAGCCCCCTTGTCACTACGGCAAGGTGTATCAACTGTTGACGCTGAGCAGGTTGCTGTGATTGACTTTGACAGGCGTATCACCATGAACGGCATCCACGAGAACAATCTCAACAAGGTAAGAAAATCGATTAATTCGCGGAGAAAGAATATGTTGTGCTGCTTCTGTAGTCCTGGTTCGGAGTAGCCAAAGGCCCTGTAACTCCATTAAGTGGGTAAATAGTAGTATCTTATTGCAGAGGAACAATAGCCATCGGCACTGTAATATTCAGATTTGTAATAACCCGAGTAAAAACTTTTTTTTTTTTTTGGCAAATGTAACGTTTAACTCCAATAAGGTTAAGATGTATGTTTGTAGGACAGTGAATGACTCTTTTTTATTTTTATTTTATTTTTTTCCGTGCACAGAATCATTTGAGAAAACAAGTTGGTAGTTGGTACTTACTACAGGAAATTCTGATTGTTGAGAATTAAACCTTGGCATGCCGCAAAAATGTTGTTTAAGAGGCGGGTGCTTTTGGAACCAAGGCTAAGGCTAACTGACAGCCATTGCCAAATTCTTACGATTAATGATTGACAATTGACGATCATGAAAACGCAGTGGCAAACAGGAGGTTGTCTTGTTTCCTGACAGACTTGTGTGCTAACGGCATGCACACTTGACTGGCTTCCCTTTCCGAAACGCAGCCTTAATGGAATGGAAGTTATGGAACATGCACTTTCGGTGTTGATTTTGGACAAAGAAGAAGCTTAGGTATTTATTTGTAAGTTCTGTATAAGTTTAAGGGCTTATTTCTTCGGCTGTCTCTTCTTTATTTATCTCTCTCTTTCCTGTTTCTCAAGCACCAATAAAAGCAGTTCATCCACTTCTCTCTCCAGAAATCGTCGACGAGAGATGTACAAATCAAGAAAGCTATCGGCTGCTCTCTCCTTAATCACTCGCAGAGCACTTCCAGCAACTTACCGTTGCTCTCTCTACTCTCCTGAATCTCCACTTCAATTCTCCACGCATCTTTCCACCTCGCGCCTCCAAAATTCTTGCTGCAACGGTTACCTGGCGAACTCGGATTTCTCATTGAAACGGTTCTTCTCTGCGTGTGCCGACAGCGTCGATTTCACCAGACGCTGCTGGAACTGCGGCTCCGCTGGAGCTGGAACGCCGCCGTTTCTCCTCTGTGAATCCTGCTGGACCATCCAGCCTGTTTATTCCTCCGTCGACTACTTTCAAATCTTCGGTCTGTAAGTGATTCTTGGTCGAAAGCGCCACATCCACCAATCCACACTCCAACTTTGATAATCGATAGGGTTTTCTTTCTTTCTTCGTCTTTTTTATTATTTGATAAGTGATTTTCTGTAATTTCACATATCAGGGAAAAGAGGTATGATATTGAGGTTGGGAGTCTGGAGGGGAAGTACAAAGACCTGCAGAAGAAACTACATCCTGATCTTGTCCACGCCAAATCGGAGGTGTGCTGCAGTGTAGACTTTTGTATATCGACAAGCAGTCCTTTTTATCGATTCTGATGACTTTGTTTTGTTCCTCATACGTGCTAGAGAGAAAGAAACCATGCAGCGGAGCAATCTGCTCGAGTTAATGATGCGTATCGCACACTTCTCAGGCCCCTGGCCAGGGCTATATACGTTGTAAGTGATCTCCGTATGCCCATTTTATGCAAGATTCGATGATTTGTTTTGTTGTCCGACTTTTGTTCTTTATATTTGAAAGAGTAGTAAGCTCTGCTTTAAAATGTGCATTCCTTGGAACAACTTGACTTTGTGTTCTTTGGTTAGCCTGAGGTCAAATATAAGGATTTTTTTAATTGAGATGGTAAAACTATGGTTGATTTTTTGCTCTGCGAGCACATAGCAAACTTTTTCTGATAGAACAGTAAACGGTTGTTAAGTAATTGTTATGGCAATGAATGGGATTGATAGGTAATTACCAAACTGAAGTCTCCGAACATTTTAAAATTTTTATTGAACTTGATCAGATTGTTGGTAGTGTAGATATTTTCATCTAGATTTGTCTGGATTATCCATATAAAAACCCACTGCATATGCTTTTTTTACAAGCCTGCTATTCTTGCCTCCCTGTAGTTCTTTGTTGTTTTCTGTTTCATGTGTGTTGAGGTTATGTTTTACTATGTTCATTCACAGCTGAAGCTTGAAGGTATAGATGTTAATGAAGAAGAGACAGTTTCAGATCCTGATCTGCTTATGGAGGTAAGTAAGGAATCTTGAGCAATGTCACTCTTGCTGTCCCATAATATTGACACATTTTTTACTTTTAAAATTGAGTTTGACTCAGCAAATCTCTTTTTAAATGAGACATAGGCATATTCGTTATACACATGTTAGATAATATATATAGATAAATATAAAGAAGAAGAAGAAAGAAAGAAATAGCTTGTAGTTTCTAGAAATTATTTCTAGAATTTTTTTTTTAAAACAAGAATTGTTAAGAGAAAATCAAGTCAAAATTAAATCTGGAAAGTCAAAGAAAGTGATAAATTTCGTGGGATTGAGGGATTACTATGTTGGATATTAACTTCAATTATTACTTTGTTCACGTGTTCATTTGTCAGTATAGATGATTGTCTATTTATGCCTTCAAGAGAGGTTTCTCATCTCATTGATTTATGTAGATTATGGAAGTTAGGGAAGCTGTCGAGGAGGCACCTAGCAAACAGATGTTACATGATATCCAGAGTCAGGTATAGACGGGCACCCAGTCGCATTGATGTCTTATGGAAATGAATATAAGTTACTTTAATAATGGGAGATTATTGAATGCTCTACGTTTTCTAAATTATGATCCAGATGCCAGATGGATTATTATCTCAGTACCTTAACATAATTCCCTACACATAATCGGTTAAATATTAGATGTTTTTGTCAACCATTTTTATTTCTTAGAGAATTCACTAGTGCAATGATGTCATATGGGTAATGAAGGTTACTACAATAAAAGAAGTGTGGTTTTATAAGCAGAAACAAGTACTAAACTATGTGCCCACACTTCAATTGAAAGTTCCTGTGATGCTTGGTGGCACATGACTGTAGAAGGTGACAACTTTGGTTTGATGTCTTAGTTCCAGGGCATTAACCTCAATGTTTTAGGTTGAGGCGCCGTTGGCATCACTCTTATGGTTTTTTGTGTAAGGATATTGGTTTATTGTGTTGCAGGTTGTGGTGTGAAACTGACATGCATAATTCTATATTTCCAGATGCAGGGGAAGCTTGAAGAGTTGTCCAAAGCTTTCTTAAGTGCATTTCAGAGTAGAAAATTTGATGAAGCTCTGGATTGTATCAGAAGAATGACTTACTATCAGCGTGTAAGCGAGGAAATTGTGAAGAAGCTGTGAGCCTGCGAGACGCGGAAATAGAGCGGCACCCTGTATGTCTCTACGACCCTGTTTTGCTTGCCGGGAGTAGGAGTAGTAGGGCGGGAGAGCATAAAAAATAGGCGGAATTCGACAGTTGGCTCCCTAGGTAGTGCAAATGGAAGGGATTGCATGCAATTAATTATGTGGTGGGCCCTTTGTTTTTGTTTTGAATATTCATTGTCCTTTTACTATTTGTTCTACGCATACACGTAGGATCACAAAAAATTAACTGTGAAAGAGTTAAACAAAACCCTTAGGAAATGACCGAATACGAAATGAAGAAGATAAAACCTCTTGTCCTTTACTAGTTGCTGTACGCATACACGGCCGATTGCAAGGGAGCATGACGGGGCAGATCCGATCCACCTTGGACCTAATTTTCTGACCCTTTCGGGACAACCGCATGGGCTTACCTGACGTCGCTGGAGTTGATTGTCACTCACGTTTCAAGATAAGAAGCAAATGTTGTGTGTTACTTAAGTTTCTCATGGCCTAGACCATTTGTCACAGACACAGGCCTTTCTTGGGGCCTACTCAATTTCCAGTCAAGCTAACAATTCCTCCCATAACATTGAACCTCATTGAACCTCAAGCTCAACCAAAATAGATAGATAGCCCCTCGAACATTGGCCTAACACACAATTCCCTAAACTCGTTAAATCAAGACGTAATAGTTTGTTTGGTGTATACATCTATGTGTTAATGCGTTTTAACGTATCTGGGTAAGTCCTTTGCTTGGATTGCTTGAAGAGGGAAGCCGATCATCCCTCAAGTTCATCAGAATTACTGTTAGCCCATGATCAATATGCGAACGCCCAAATGCCTATGGTCTCTGTTCGATAAGGTCCACCTTCTCTCACCACCCTAAATGGCACCCTACTGTTCGGTAGCCAAATTCGTCCTTGTCCCATCTGTTCCATCCCTAACAACAATCTCTGGCCAACTCTATACCAGTCCACTTAATAGCCCCTTAACAAATCATTTGTTTTTTCAGGCATCATACAACCAACCATATATATATATGACAAAAAGATTGGGCTTGCTCATTTAGCACAGAGTTTGTTGTAACACATGGATATACCAAATTTTATTCATTTCGAATATGCATTTTATACACCACAAACATTGATATTTTGAATACTCGGTAGCGGATACTTCATAGAAGCCCCACTTAGGATTAGTAATTGTGATGATGGCCGATGATGGGTTGGATGTGAACGGGCCAGTGAGCTCACGCGAATGGGGCCTAATCGGCTTGGATGCAGTAGCATAAACTGATCAAATGAGTGGTGATTCTGGAGCGGTACATTGAAGCCTCACCGGAGCATGATTGGAGGGGATTTGTTCTCTATCAATTGGTGGTCAAAACTATAGTGTTGGCTAGTAGGGTCCAGATTAGGGGAGGGCCATGAGACTCAGGAGCAGCAGCAAGCTTCCAGAAGAAAGGCCAAGTCGAGCTGGGGTGTCACTAAGGATAGGGATGTTGGGAAGGGTAATGGCAAAGAGTAAACTTGAAGAGGGGCGGCCATGCAGACACTAGTTAATAAAGGTGAGTAAAGAGGCCAACAATGGCAGAAGCATAATATTGTTTAAAAATAGGACCATTTGCATGCTTCAACCATTCGGGCTGCCCGTTTGACCTGAACCATCCCATGAATAATGCATTCAGTTAACCTATTAACACTTAACAAACTAGAGCAGATCAGTTGCCATTGCTAATGTGTGTGTTTGCCTGAACGTCTCATGAAATTTTAGGTTAACATGCCAATAAATTTTAACTTGGATGATCTCATTCATTTTAGCAGTTTCAACCTATAATAGATTTCTTTCCTCTTCGGTTCGTGTTCTAGCCATTATTTGTTGCTCTCCCACCGTCGATTAGTCGTCGAGAATATGTCACAACTCTTCCTCTGTTTGTAGTCAGTTTTGTCTACCATCATAGATATCTCTCTTGATCTCTAAAAGATTTCTTTACAGTGCAATTTTAATTGGTTTTCATTTATAGATTTATACAAACTTTACATACATTGCAAATGGTAAGGGAAACTCACTGAAGAAAGAAAAAGAGACTACAACTCCTAATTTTCCTACATATTTACATGTGCATGAATGCTGGCACAATTTCATCCCATTGACTTGATCATTTCTTTCACTCCCCCTCAAGTTGGCATGTGCAGATTCAAAACACCCAACTTGCTTATCAACTCTTGTAATCTATCTTTGCCTAGTGCTTTTGTGAACAAGTTGGTAAGCTAATCTTTTGTTCATATCTTTTTTTGTCATTATCTCTTTTGTCTAAACTCATTCTCACACAAAATAGCAGTTCATTTTGGTATGTTTTTTTCTTTCATGATAAACTAGATCGGCAACTATGTGTGGAAGTGCCTGATTGTCACAAAACAAGTTTGTTGATCCTTTTTGTGGTGCTTGTAGATCTTTTAACAACCATCGTAACCAAATAATCTCGCTAACTATGGTCACCATTGCTCTATATTCTGCTTCAGCTGAAGACTATGACACGACAACTGTTTCTTCATTCTTCACGAAATCGATGAGTTTCCCAACAAAATTAAGTAGCCTATTATTGATCTTCGTGTCATAAGGCATCCGCCTCAATCAACATCACAATACGCCTTAAGCTCCAGCATCTTTGATGATGGTAACAATATTCCTTGTCTTGGATACCTTTTTAGATAGCATAGCCTGGTTTACAGCCTTCATATGTTCTTGCTTTGATGCGCTAACGAACTGACTCAATATGTTTATGGCATAGCTTACTGCTTATGTTTGATCTTCTGATGTTCCAGTATAATAGCTGACCAATTGACCTTTTTATGTTGGTTTGGATCAGCTTCTGTTCCTTTACTATTAGTCCTTAAATTGTGCTTTTGTTCGATAGGGAACTCACTCGGCCAACACCCTAGTAAGCCTGTTTTTTAGAGTATGTCCAAAGTACATTTTTGTTGTCTGAGAACTATTTCATGTGGTGATCTTGCTACCTCAATACCTAAAAAATACTTCAATTGTCCTAGATCCTTAATGTAAAACTTGTTGTTCAAGTAATCTTTCACATTTACTATCATTTTACCATCATTTCCAACTAGCATAAAGTCATCAACATAAATTAATACTGCTATAAACTAATCCCTAGCTTTGTGCACAAACAGTGAATGATCTGTTTTCGATTGCTGAAAGCCAATATCCAACAACACTCATGTGAACTTATGATACCAGCTTCGTGAAGCCTGTAGTAAACTATAGAGTGATTTCTTCTGTCTACAAACTCTGGTCTCCTCCATTCGTGCAAAGCCTTATGGTATCTTCATATATATCTCATCTTCAAAATCTCCTTGTAGGAATGCATTGTTGGCATCCAGTTGGTAGAGTTCCTATCCTTTAACCACTATAAACCGCCAATAAATGCAGTACAGTAACTAACTTAGCCATCAGTGCAAATGTTTCATGAAAATCTACTCTCTCTACTTAAGTGAATCCTTTAGCTACAAAGAGTGCATTGTATCTTTCTATCTCACCATTCGGTTTATATTTGATTTTGTATACTCATTTTGAATCAATGGTTCATTTTTTTAAGAAGTAGTTCTTGCAAGTCCCATGTTCTATTCTCTTCGATGCCTATATTTCTTTTTGCATCATGTTTTTCTAATGTTGATGTTGTGATGCCCGGAAGAAATTCTTTGGCTGATCATGTGACATGATGGCCGCTAGGAAATATTTATGTGAGAGTGAAAATTTTTCTTATGAAACATAATGCAACAAAGGATATACCATTAAGTTATCTGAAGGAGTGAACGCTACTACTGTGCAATAACGGGTGGCAAATTAATTTCATAAGCTTCCAAGTGTTTTGGTGGCCTCATTTCTCTTTTACTTCATTTTATTTCTTCTGAATTATGTTGTCCCATGTTTTCTCCACATTGTTCCATGCCTCATACACACTCATTCAGGTTTCTTGATATATCAACCTCTTGTTCTTCTTTGTTGTCAATTATCGGCCTATCTCTCACTGAGTTTTCTTCCTTGATGGCTTCTATCATTTTCTCTATGTTGTTTAGTGTCCCCTTTTCATGAGGGTCATCCTCAACTCCATCGGTCCACACTAGTCCTCTTTTCTCTAAGAGCTCCTCATTATATAAGTCAAGGTTTTTTTTTACTAAAAAAAGAATTGGTTGTTGAAGAAGGTTACATCTTTTGTGGGTGCATTTTCTGACCTTTTAGATCAAAGACAAGATACTTTTTTTGACCATTTGGGTAACCAATAAAAATGCATGGCCTTCCTTTTTCATCAAATTTATCCTTGTGTTGATGATTATTGTGTGCATATGCTAGGCAGCCGAAAACTCTTAGATGATTGTACATTGGCTCTTTGCCAAATAAGAGTTCAAATGGTGTTTTGCCCTTTTATCACTTTTGAGGGCATGATATTGATCAAGTTTGTTGTTGTAAGCACACATTCTCCCCAAAACCTTGTTGATAGCTCTGCTTCAAAACCTTAATGCTCTTGCTGTTTTAAGTATGTGTCGACGCTTTTTACCACCTCATTCTGTTGTGATGTGTTGGTGTAAGAGGATTGCAATTGAATTCCATGTTGCTAGTAATATTCCATCATATAGTGTAACTGAAACTTCACTCCATTGTTCTATCTTATCTGTTTGGCCATTTTTTCCAAATTTATTTTTTACTATGTTGCAAAAGGTCATGAGATAATGACTCACTTCTGAATTTTGCTTCACCAGGCATACCCAAAACCCTATCCTAAAATCATCCACTATTGTGAGAAAATAATTGACACCTATTAGCGAAGCACTTTTGTATGCCCCTCATATGTCATAATGAATTAACTCAAAATAAGAATTTGACTTTATTTGACTATTGGGGAAAGGAAGCTTGGTCTGTTTGGCTATCATACAAGAATCAAAGTGGCTCAAACTCTTTGAAATTCTACTTGGCAATGATTGTATATGTTGGATCTTTCTTACTAGTGTATGCTCGAGCCTCCTATGCCAAATCACCAATGGCGCACCTTTGCTTACTAACATAGCTATCGTTCTACTTCACACCAGTTTTAGGTAGTATAAGCTTCCACAGTTTGTACCAACTCCAATTAGAGTCTTCGAAGGTAAGTCTTGTATGACATAAAAGTCTGACAAAAAGGTAAGTGCACAGTTTTATTCCTTTGTCAATTTGCTAACAGAACAAATTGCATTTAAAATTTAGGATATATATAGCACATCTTTCAGTCTTAGCCTGTGCAATTTTGCTTCCCCTATATCTTTTACTAGCATGCTTTCTCCATTGGGTATTCTGACGCTGGGACTTTGATGTTTGCCTTTTTGGCCTTTAAGCATACTTTCATCACAAGTGATGCATTCTATTATTCCAGAGTCGATTATCCAAGGTTTATTAAAAAGAGTCTTACTAGCTATATTGTAGCTGGTTGTCTGTCTTGATAAGTCACCTTTGTTGTATCTAGCTCATTACTTAGATATTGAATCGGCCTCTTATATTGTGCTTTTGTTAGTCTTGGGATAGAGCTCACCTCTTGCCACACCTCAGCTTCAACTTATACAGCTTTTGGCTTGGTTTTTTTCCTCTGATTGCCTCATTTTCCACTCGTGTTCTAGCCAGATGGATAACTTTTAATCTCAAAGCAATCTTCCTTAATGTGGCCCAATTTTATTACAATGTGTGCATCTTGTAATTTTTCCCCTTTCAAATTGTGCATCATTCCTACGAGAGCTTGATGTTTGGAATGCAACTACTTCCACCTATGTCTTTCAGTTGGCTAAAACCATCATTTGCCGCGCATTCTGTTTTATGCTAAGTATCTACATTTTAATTGTTGCGTATGTATCGTGAAGGCCCATAAGAAAATCATATAGTTGCTATTTTCCTTTTATTGTGCAATTGTTGCATTCGCATTTCGGTCATGGTGCAATCGATTATCCTTCTTATCATAATCCTTTCAATTTCATGTAGTATGCCAAAACCGACATATCACTTTGCCATATAAGTGCCATTGCTCATTTGATCTTATACACTCATGGGCATTCCCTTTGTCGAATCTTTCTTCCAAGTTACTCCAGATCTTGTGGCTTGTTCACATGTATCTGACACTGTTTCTAATGTCTTTGTCCAATGCATTCTTCAGCCACTCCCCATTGACCATTGCATTGCACCTCATCCAGTTCATCAAATCTTGTTAGTCTTATGGAAGCATAGGTATTGTGCTATCCATAAATTTGATCTTATTTTTTCCAAACAGTGCATTACTCATGTCATTCACCCATTCTTCATAGTTGTTATCATTTAGCAATTCACTAACATAGACTTGGCTAGGGTTGTCCGATGCATGAATGTAATATGGAGACATTATATACACGATATTCTACTGGTCTTGCATGAGCATGACCTCTTTGCGATTAACCTTTCTTAGTTGTGTCTTCATTAGACATGGTGTAATAATATGTGGGTTTAGGTGTTTTAGGGGTTTGGGTATCAAATTGTCTGCTCTAATACCATGAAAGATTTCTTTGCTGCGCAAGAGGGAAAAGGAAACTACAATTCCTAATTTTCCTACATATTTATGTGTGCATGAATGCTGGCATGATTTCATCCCATTAACTTGATCCTTTTCTTCAATCTCTGTCTTTCTTGCTCTGTCCTCTAGTTGCTTGCTTTGCCACTCCAACGGCCTAACATTTGGTGCTTTCCCCTTCGATTGCCTACCTTGCTACTCATGTGGCCCACGTTTCGGCCGTCTCCCCTCATCCACTGCTTGCCTAACCCTTATTGGCCTCTCCCAATTTGTCATAAATAAATCCACTTTTTTTCTGTTATTTGATTTTTGCCTCTTCTAATTTTTTATTACATAGTTTAACCTTTAATTGGATTACTTGACTGAAGCAGTAGACCTCCCAATCCACTTAGCCAGTCTTACCTCCCAATCTTCTTCAGACTCTATTCCTTAAACTAGTCCCCGACACCATCTTTAACTGGTTTTGATTTTTAATTTCCATATTCAACAGATGGTGTGCAAAATCAATACTCTGATATGGCAGAACAATGAATGATTTATTTTTTTGTTCTTTCTCTTGCTTCTACAGTGGTGAAGCTTCATTAGATCACTACATGATTAAGATGGGTCAGAATTACCACTTCATCTTCTGATCTCCATTGGTTAATTTTTAATTAATTCTTGATTTCTTTACTACATATGGGTTGTGTAATCACCTAAGATTCTACAATTTTAAGCCAATTACTTCTCGATTTCTTGACCACATATAGGTTGTTTGATCACCTAATATCATTTAAAATTTATAAGAGAGTGAGATATTCTTGCAAGGAGCAATTCAAGAACAAGGGAGGGGAACAATTCTAGACACCTTTAATGAGATTCAAGAAAGACATGATGTTGTTAGCCTATGAAAGACTTGAAGAAGAATCTCAATTTCCTTGATCAGAAAATTCAGGCTTTTCCACATGATGAGAGTTAAAATTGTGAAAAATGCAAAAGAGATCATCCAAATTACAATATATTGGCATTTCAATCCGAAACATATATGAAACGTTTACGTGGAGATTGACAGAAAAGCTTAAGTGTTCCTATTTAGCAAAGTTTGAGGCTTATGTGTGCTAAGTCAACATTTGAAAGGCTATTTCTCTGTTTTGATTAATAAAGGATGGAATATAAAGATGTTAAGGGGTGAGTTTGGGCTTGATTTAGCTAATCCAAATCTCTCTAAAAAAATAATCAAGTTGAAATAGTACTCGTCTTATGAGTGTTCAGGTATTGCCCTCTAACCTATTTAAGTCATATGTTTAATCTTTAAAGACTTCTTATATATATATATATATATATATATATATATTCAAAAGAATAAGTATATTTATGATTAATTAATAACTAAAAAAATTCATAAATTGAAGCAATACCCCATTCATCCCCAAAAAGGATGAAACATATTTTTTTAGTCATCCCAAAAAGGAGAAATTATTTTTTTAGAAAGTTTCTAACATCTAATCTACCTTATTACTTTCATTTAAACATTTTCTGTACCAAACCCCAAAAAATCTTTTCTTTTTTAATCTTCATTAAAACTCTCAATATACAAAAGACAAAACCCAAAAAACATACTCCCTCCGTCCCAATTTACTTGAAACGTATTCCTTTTTGAGAAGTCCCAAAAGGTTGAAACGTTTCCTCTTTTGGAAAAGTTTAAACAATTAAATTATCATTTTACACGAAACCCAATAAAGACTTTTTTTTTTAATCTTCACTCAATTTCTCACTGCACAAAACCAAAAAAAAAATCTTTTCTTTTTTAATCATTATTTAAACTTTTACTACATAAAAAAACAACACAAATTACATACACCTTAATCTCCGTGCCCAGACAAATGTTTCAACTAAAATGAGACGGACGGAGGTAGTATTTTTTTTACTCATTGTTGAAACTATTAACACACATGACCAAAAGGGAATGTTTTTCAATTTTAGTTTCAAGGTGCAAACATAGAAAAGAATATCATAAACTACATGCACCTTAGTTTATATACACAAAGAAATAAAGGATATAGAGGGAGTATATAATAATTTATGTTAAATTATAATTTTATTTTAAAATAAAATTGTATTTTAAATATAAATGCACTAATTTCGAGAGGGATGTGAATAGGGTTAGGTAAGATCAATTAAACTGATAAGTGGTACACTTCATATGGCTTTGCGGTTAGAATCAAGTTTAGGTTTGCATAGCTGGTTCGGTGAAAATATGGGCAGGTCGGGCATTTTTTTGACAAATGGGAGGAGAATAGGAAAAGAGAGAGAATGGAAGAGATGAGTTATTTTAGAATAAGAAGAAGGCAAAACTAACGAATAAGCCACTAAATTTTTTGAGTTGGCTCGATTTAGTCACTAATATTTTTTTTTGTCAAATAAATCACTAATGTTTTAAAATTAGCCCAAATAGGCCATTGGTCATTAACTTGCCAACTATTTTGTTTCAAAATGGAGAATATTCCATTAAATGAGGATGTTGTGGCAAAAAATCTACCATTTTAGTTCTTAAACTTTTTTAAAATTTCTATATCAGTCCATAGTTTTACATTTTTTCATGCATATGAACATAAATCGCCTCTACCATCGCACCCATCTCCGCCTATCACACATACATTTGTTGGCGAAATCAGAATAAAATCAAACACGAAATGGAATAAAAAAATCTAGAATCAAATCAAAAGAGAATAAAAATCCAGAATAAACGATTTGTTACCCAGAACAAACAAATTGGATTACAAGAGTTATATAACTAGAACAATTGAATTCGTTATTTAGTGATGAAGAAACGAAATCAAAGTTAATCAATAAAGAAGCTAATGAATTGGAGGGGAAGCAAATTGAACTCGTGATTTGGTGAGACAATCTAGAGAATAAGTGCAGAGAGGCTTGAGTAGCAAGGAGAGGGCAGAGAGAGAGGGTTGAGCAGCGAGGAGATGCAGAGAGAGGTAAGGAGGACAAAATGTGGGGAGGAGGGCAGAGGGCGGAGGAGTGAAAGATGTAAAATTTTTTAACAGAAATAGAAAAGTTAGCAAGTTTTTAGGACTAAAAATTAATTAATTTTAATAGCAGTGGGCAATTTGAACTAACTCAGTAATTTTAGTAGTTTATTTGGCCGAAAAAAACATTAGTGGGCGAATTGGGCTAACTGAAAAATTTAGTGGTTTATTTGTTATTTTTGCCCAAAAAGAAAGAAGAAAAACCTTATAACGGAGGAAGTAAGTCCTCAACCTAGCGTCCCAGGAATCGATTGCAACGTAATTGGTGACAAACAAACAAGTTCTAGACTCATCAGTTTCTCGCTGTAAGGAATGGGTTGGGTGTGGAGAGACGAACAGGACGATGCCGTTCAATCGGCCGCTCGCGATGGCGACCAGTGCTCGACGCGGAAGGTGGTCAGGTCGCAGTGCAAGACGGAAGAAGTCGAGCGCGGGAAATTCGTCCGCAAGTGCGAGAAAACTGAAGAGGTCCTTCGAGACTGCCTCGGCAAGTAAGCCATTCCAATTCCAATTCTCTTCGAATTACTCATTCGATTTGATTTTCTTTCCTTTGGCCAGGGTTTCGTAATTATTGCTGGTTGATTAATTATGTTTTGGTTCGGCTTCTGCATCTATATATCTGTCCGTTTTCGCCGATTTGGGTACGGGAGAAGTTGGGACTCGTCTCAACTTTTTATTGGATTTGGTGACATGATTACTTAATCCTGGTAACGGGAGGGGAAAACAGGTCCGGGTTCAGGTAGGGACTTTCGGCTTAGTTTTCATGCATTGAAATTTCGACATAGGTTCCTTCTCCTCTCCAATTTAAGAGCTTGATTGTCCAACTGATTCAAATAGCTTATTGTTCGTTAAGGGAAAATGATACTCCTTTTGACCAAAGAAGAATGATATTCCCCCTTTTCATAGTTTAAGGATGTAGCATATGGAGATGTTTCACTTTCACTCACTTATTTCACTGCATATATGTTGTAGTCGGTAGTTTATGGATCATGGGTGGAGTTTGAAAAATGTAGTACCAATATGTATTTTCTTTCGGGTAATTTGTAGTTATTTTTTAATTCCTGGCATGCCATGTGAAATTGTTTGGTTACTGGACTTTTATCATGTTTGTTTTTAAAGCCCTATATTGTGTCTTTCTTTCATACTAGGTAGCAAAGCTGCAAATCAATAGAGTAATAGGTAATGATTAGATATTGAGGTAGGATGTGTACCGTCAATTGAATGCTTACTCTCAATAGGGTGGAAGCAAAAGCTTTGATATGTCTTGGAAGAATTAGATAATTGAGGTTTGTTGGTGGATAATTTTGGATCTTGTGATTTCATTTTCTTTTGATTTTGAATGATGGGATAACAAGAATATTGGGGGAAGAAGCTCCTTATCCATAATACTAGTATTTTAGTACAATGGTGTTTAACATCCTATGTCATTACCTATCAAAAGAAATCCCCATGCCATTACGCTGTTGATTTTGGGGATGAATATAGATGGCTTTTCTTGCTTTTGTTCCTGTTGGGCCAGGGAGTCTTGCGGGCTAGCTATGACACTTATTCACCTGATCAGTGTTTGGTAAAAGTTTCATTCAGTTTTCTGAACTGGCAATCTTTTGGAATTGGTTTTCCTTCATATTGTTATATCTGCAAATAGCATGAATGGAGAGAAAATTTGATCAACAGAGGAAAAAGGATAGTCTAATTGTTCCAACTAATCTTTTGCTCTGCTAGATGTAGATACTACTAGGGATTTTGTTATAAGTTCCAATCCTTGGACTGGACAAACTACAATTTTGATATGGAAGGTCTAAACATCATGGATGCTTTCAAACTAATGCCTCTCTTCTTTCATTCTACCAACTTAGAATTACTTTATTTGCTATAAAATAGCCTACTGATTTATTCTTTTTGGAAATTCGTCCCCACTAAAGGCCTTCTCTGGGGAATAATATTAAGTAGAGTTTGACAAAGAGGATCATCTGTATGGATATCATCTACTTTCACAAAGCCATATGCTTTGGAAAAAGCTTGTACAGTTTGGGAAGGAATTCTGGTTGATCAGGAAAAGGAATCTACTTCAGCTGATATGTGTTTGAGTAAAAGCAATGTGATTCCCAAATCATGCTACATAGAAATCATGTTAGCAATTGTAATACAAACTCTTATAAGGTGAAAATAATTCCAATGTAAGTTGCATAGTTTGAGATTATGAGTTGCTGAGTGGGAAAGAAAGGAAGAGAGATGAGACAACGAATTACTCAGTTTTGCATCAAAAGGTTATCATTTGAGCTCGTGTCATATCTCTCATGCTGGAAGTGACCGTTTAATGCATGAGGTTATTGGGAGTAACCATTTTCAGGCAAAGAATGACTTCTTGGTTAAGCTTCCAAGGTAAAGAATGGCTTCTGAGAAGGAAGAATGGAGTTGAAGCATGAATTGATAGCGAACATTGGATATGCTTTCCTTGGTTTTGGTAGAAGGTGGTAAACCTTAGCTACTGTTTGGAATTGCTATCATTTCTGTAGGAAATGTGAATGAGAGAACTAACTTTGCTTTAAAAGAAGTAAGTAACCTGACACTGTGGCAATATTTGAGTCCATCATATACATTGCTTTCTGATTTTCAGTATACTCTTCTCCAGATTGATGGACAAGTGCAGGATCATTCCGTTTGAATCTAATGTGCAGGCCTTGCATTTTCTTGGCTTTGAATTGAATACTGCATGGATCAATTTAGTTGATTTGGTGATTTATAAATTGTTCTGAATGTTTTAGGCCTACTGAAGTGGTGGAATCCATCAGGGAGTACACTGAGGAGGATGTGACAGACCAGGTGGTTAAGGGGAGTGTTTCCTCAGGATCACTTGAGAAAAATCCGTTTGAATTCCCTGGACTACATAGCGACATTGAAGCTATTGAGCGTCACTTCTTCAGTGGGATTCATCGCTTCTTTGACGCAGCTGAGGATATGAAGAACGGTTTGTTTGGTGCGTTTGGGGAATTTAATGGAAGAGAGGTCCCGTCATTTCCCGATTGGAGGCGAGGGACGGGCATCAGAGCCCATCCTCAAAAGGAAACCCCTCCGAAACAAGAGTCTGGCTGTATTGATCTGTCGGGTATGGCCAGAGATGTTTGATTTGGTGCTCCGGGTATTCAGCAATTACGGATTTTCTACTGCCCTCCTTGTTGTCTGCATAATGTAATTTATAATGCTCTGTGTCGACGGGAATACCATGTTAGTCGATATATGCAGGACTATAGCTTTTTTCCCCAATTTGTACGCCTTGGCGTGTAATTGAGTTCAGTCTCAGAATATTTATGTTAATCGGATCGTAAGTGCATAAGCCCCCAGCAAGTTGGCATTAATTGAACCTTTTTTCTTGGCCCGCTTGTATTGAGCATGGAGCTGAAACATTGTCGTCATTTGCTACCTTATGTGGCCCCTCCCCATTGTTGCACGGGGCGGCCCAGCCAGCCTGCCATGACAAACACATCATCATCATCGCCACGAATCGAGGAGAGCAGAGCAGATTGCGAATCATGCAGGCAACCCGCCTAAGCCGAACCAATGAACAAACCAATCTGCATCCAGCCGCACCCAGGTCTGCTGGCCAAGGGAGGAGCCAGAATTTGAGCTTAGAGGAATGAAAGCGTCGCGTGAGCAGGTTGTTAACATGTATAAATTTACAATCAATAATAAAAAATATTAAATAATATTATATATGAACACATGAAATTTGAAAGTTTATAATAATTAAATTTATTTTAAAAGTTTATAACTTAAAATTTAATAAATAGTTTACATATATAAACACATGGAATTTGAAAGTTTACAATAATTAAGTTTAATTAAAAAATTTAATTTGAAATTAGTAGTTTTTTTCATGAATGAAATAAGTTCAATTTATAGAGTAAAAATGGTTATTTGAATTTTCTATTAATTATTAAAAAATTATTATAAAAATTAAATTTATTATATAACAATTACTAAATAGTTCAAATTATGATATAAAAAATTGCTATTAGACAAATACTTTGAATCAACAAATTTCATGTAATGGAACCAAAATGAAACATTTTTAATAGATTTAGAATTAAAAGAAAATGTTTTTAATATATTTAGAATCAAAACAAAATGTTTAATAGGTTAGAGACTAAAATGAAATAATAATTAAAGATTATGGACTATCATGAAATTTTTTTAATAAGAAAATGAAAGATTGTATTTTGAGACCTTAAAAGGATAAAATATACCAGAGCCCCTTATTAATTATAAAATTTAAAGATACATACCTAATTTTAATTTTTCTACAATTTTATCACATATTCAACAACCCAATATAAATTTTTAAAATTCGAGGGCGGCTGCACCTCCCACCCCTAAGAGCTACGCCCCTGCTTCTGGCCGAAGAGAATCACAGGAAAAGGCCGTCGTCTGGTTCACGTCATCAAACACACGATGGTTGTGTTTGGTAGTTGACCGCACGTTTTGTTGGACCATATCACTCGTCTTTCTAGCAAGCTGGACGACCGAGTAGGACTGCTAAGATGAGAATAATTTTAATTAATTAGGCGACCAAATATTGGCTCTTTCCTGGAGCGAGCTGGGAACTATCCCTCAAAATATTCTACAACTGCTAGGGCGCTATCCTCGAAGCAACTTCATGTTAAGTACTTAATTAGGTAAGTAAGTCTGAGTGTCCAATATCTTTCTTTAATTTCTTTTTGAAAAAAAAAAAAAACAAGAAAAAATCAACCAGTATGCGTAATGCAGATTGCCAAGTAAACTTCTGGTCATCACACAAACGTGTTTCTCCCCCTTCCCCTCCTTTTTTTTTTTTAATGAACCACAGAAACGTGTTTCTTAATCACTAAGCCAGTTTTTTCCATCCTTACCCGGTCACTTGATCCACTTGACCGGCCCGGCTGCTGACGGCTGCATGTGATTTCCCGACATATTTATGGACCGGCTCATCACCTACACCAAACTATGTAAAATCCGCAAACTTGACATTTTCTCCACTTCCCTTTCCCTTAAAGAATTGGTTGTTTTACAAAAGTTCTAATGATGAAGATTCCTGGAAGTTTAAGATACATAAGCCCTTTTCTTTAAACAACTAGCTTAGCCTGTTGTAACCGTTGTCAATACACCTATGATTATTATATTGATTGCCATGTCAAATCTCACTTGGCTTAATAAGGGAATTATTGAAGTTTTATATTGTCATAAAATCCTTCTACTAATTATCAATCAATTTATTTTAAGTTGGATATTTAACGTACTAAAATCTCAATTAGTTAGCTTGAATATCTCATGTTACAAATTGTATAATTATATATACATCTTACTCTAGTAACACAGCCACCGTATAAAATTCATAGACTATTAATTTTTGAATGTTAGTTAATGTTATTATGCTGCAAATTAATCAATACCCAAGAACGTAAAAATATATGACGCTCTGAATTTACATCAAACAGTGTAATCGTCAAGAGGTAAAATATTTGGCAAGACAGTAACGAGATTAAATCTCAAAATAACATACATAAAAATGATTCGTTTCCGTGGAAGGTATGTATTATAATCATGAGGTGGTCATAAATCAAGATAGTTTCTACATTCATCTTGAAAATGGCATGGTGAAAGTCAAAATTTTTTATTTGTGAAATATTTGGGCTAGAAATTGGTTGTCTAATATAGAATATGTACGAAGTGTATGTAAACAAAATTAAAGGGAATAAATACTTGAAATCTCGAGAGCAGAAAGAGAGAATATATAATATAGCTAAATAAAACAACAGAAAACGAAAATACGCGGGAAACGTTGAGCCGTTAAGTGAGAAGTATGGTTTGGTAAACGGAGCCAGCTGTAAAGGTAACGGAAAGTAAGAATCGAAAAACCTGGACTGGAACGCGTCAGCGCGTACCTATTTGAAGCTTTCCAACGGAAAAAACCTGCCTCTCTTTCCTCCTCCCCTTTTTTCCCTCGTCTCGTCTCGTCTCGTCTTCCTTCGTGCCGGACCAACGAGGGAAGGCAAATACCAACGCGCTTTTTCTCTTCCTTATTTTTTTTTTCTCGAACCCTAATCGCTCCGATTAGACCCAGTAAATGATACTTGTTTATGCTGTCAAATCAATCTTCCCCTGATTCCATCCGGCAATTTAGAATTTTTATGCTACTGGGTCTCCCCAATTTCTTTCTAGTCTGTCTTTCAATCATCAATTCCACTTCCTTTCCTCTATTGCTAAGATTTTTGGGATTCAAGGGTTTGAAAAGTTCCTTGCTTTGCATTTGGGTATCTGTCTGACCCTGTGTCCATATAGCTGGACCAAGTTCCGTTCGGTTCCCATTAATTGCTTTGAGTTGTTAATTGCTGGGTAAGATTTCATTTGTTAGAGGGATACGAGATGGATTATTTATAGCACTTTCTGTACAATGCTGGATTTTAGATTTATGAAGCGGACAGATTTGTGTATATAGAATAGATTTGATTACAGGAAGATAGACCTGACCAGTTTAGTGTGGTCAGTTACTGATGGGGAACAATTGTGCTGGATCAAGGGCTTCGAACGATGGGTTGTTTCAATCAATCACGAACTCGCTTTGGTGTCCTAAAGATTCAGCTTTTGCTTATCACTCTAGCAAAGGCTTTAGCAGCGGTGATAAGGCTGTGAAGAAAGAGGCAGAAGCTCCTCCGGATGTTCAGAACAGGCCCCCGGAGCAGGTCAAGATTGTGAAGGGAGAGGGAAAGCCTCATCACCCAGGAGAGCCTCAGGTAGAGATCAAGGTGAAACAGCAATCTTCGCGTCAGGCCTCGAGACTAAGCTCCAGACATTCGCAAATGAGTCAGCAGCCTCGAAAGGCTGATAAGGTCAAGAGAGTGTCAACCGCAGGGTTAAAGGCAGACTCAGTGTTGCAGTCGAAAACAGGTCATTTGAAGGAGTACTTTAACTTGGGGGACAAGTTAGGGCACGGGCAATTTGGAACAACCTTTCTTTGTGTGGAGAAAAGCACCAAGAAACAGTATGCCTGCAAATCAATTGCTAAACGGAAGCTTATAACAGATGATGATGTTGATGATGTGAGGAGGGAAATCCAGATACTTCATCATCTGTCTGGCCAACGTAGTATTGTTCCGATAAAAGGAGCTTATGAGGATTCTGTTGCAGTCCATGTCGTCATGGAGTTATGTGAAGGCGGTGAATTGTTTGATAGGATTGTCGATAGGGGGCACTATACCGAAAGGAAGGCTGCGCAGTTGGCCCAAACTATAGTTGGTGTTATAGAAACCTGCCACTCCATGGGAGTCATGCATAGGGATCTTAAGCCTGAGAATTTTCTTTTCGTGAACAAAGAAGAGGATTCACCCCTCAAAGCAATAGATTTTGGATTATCAATATTCTTCAAGCCTGGTATGTCCATCATCGTTTCAGTTCATCAATATGAATGTTTTCTTTCATTGTTTGATATCTTATCATATCTATTTAGTTATGCCCTTTAGCAACTTGAAGCAAAGCCTCGAAGAATCTCTAACAGACCTGGTAGTGGTTTTATTACATGTTTCTTACAACAGACGGTGCATTATGATTTAAATGTTTAGACAATTTCTTGTGGTCATCCGGGATAGTCTTGTTTGAGACTTAAAGGAATGGGTTTTCCATCTTGGCTCTAAGTCTCAAGCTGCGAAGATGCTTCCAACACATTGATAAAAGGGGCATGATTTGCCGAAATATTACCAAGATGTTTATACACGCTGTGCGACCTGGATTACTTATATTGGCTTGAGTAGTTTACTAATGAGATTCCACCTTTATTTATGGAGCACTTACATGGTACATTACATTTTAGTTTCCTGTCTGCTTGATAAACTGCATAATGTAGGAGTTAGAAATTTACTGAGGACTTGTTAGTTAGCTGTCATGTAGTAGATACTAGGAGAAATTTTAAAAGTGCCAGTTATCTCTTCTATGTGTTGTCTCAATGACTTTCCAAATTTTAGGGGATATCTTCACGGATGTGGTTGGAAGCCCATATTATGTTGCACCTGAGGTTTTGGGGAAGCGATATGGCCCGGAAGCAGATGTCTGGAGTGCAGGGGTGATAATTTACATACTATTGAGTGGAGTTCCTCCATTTTGGGGAGGTATGAAGTTTGAGATTGTCATTCATTAACAAATTTAGACTAATAGATCTTTTGGAAAATCACGTAGTTTGGAAATTGGCATCTTCTCATGGGGCCTCATATGTTTGTGTAGAAACTGAAGAAGAGATATTTCAAGAGGTCTTGCATGGTAAACTTGACTTCACTTCAGATCCTTGGCCTCACATTTCTCATGATGCGAAGGATCTAGTTAAGAAGATGCTTGTAAGAGACCCAAAAAGGCGGATAACAGCGCATGAAGTTTTATGTGAGTGCTTGTTTCCCAAACTTTATATTCATCTAAGGAATTAGTGAAAAAGCGGCAGGGTTTCTTCACACTGATACTAACATCCTGCTACTTTTATTTGTAGGTCACCCCTGGGTTCAGGAAGACGGAGTGGCTCCGGACAAGCCTCTTGACTCTGCTGTGTTAAGTCGCTTGAAACAGTTTTCTGCCATGAATAAGCTTAAAAAGATGGCCCTGAGGGTAAGATCTTATTATCATATCATAGCCAAGTCTCCATGCAATTGAAGGTCTCCAAAACTTCTGAATTCTTGGATTCTCCCTTCTCTGGTACTGAACTGGATGTACTCTACCAGTATGTCAATCCATTTTGCCTCACAAGCCTTTGGAACCTGTAGGTAATTGCACAGAGACTTTCTGAAGACGAAATCGCAGGGCTGAGAGAGTTGTTCAAGATGATAGACTTGGACAATAGTGGTCAAATCACTTTCGACGAACTAAAAGTTGGACTGAAAAGATTTGGTGCCAATATTGATGAGTCCGAAATTCATGATCTAATGCAGGCGGTAAGTGGCATCGTTGAACTCCTCTCATGAAGGGCATAGCAACTCATAGTTCAATTACACATGAATGCCACTTTGCTAGTATTGCATCAGGGGGCTTCTACTGTCATGATAATAATTCATGCTTCACTGCTCATGATGTTTAAGCTATCCGATCGTTATGTTTATCCCGAACTGAATTTGCAGGCAGACATTGACAGAAGTGGTACAATTGACTATGAGGAGTTCATAGCTGCAACTCTGCACCTGAACAAGGTTGTGAGGGAGGATCATCTATTTGCAGCCTTCTCATACTTTGACAAAGATGGCAGCGGTTATATCACCCAAGATGAGCTGCAACAGGCCTGTGAGGAGTTCGGGATAGAGGACATTCGCTTGGAGGAAATGATCCGAGAAGTTGACCAAGACAATGTAAGCATGAACAATACAATAATTCATAGTTTATATAAAACTAACCGTGCTCTATATATGTACAAACTACTGATAGGAAACATTTTTTACTGTGTTTGGTCAGGATGGACGGATAGATTATGACGAATTTGTGGCGATGATGCAAAAAGGGAACGCTGAATTGGGTAAGAAAGGGCAGAAGGGTAGAAGTTTTAACGTTCGTGTTAGGGTGCCTGTTTGTTGATACATACGTACTTTAAGCAGGTTTTTCTTTGATTCTCCTTCTTCTTCTTCATAGAATCAAGAGTTTTAGAAAGCGAATGGATCAAAATTGTAAATACGAAGTCCCCTTTTTTCCGAGTGGCCAGGTGTTTGAACTCCCACAAGTTATTGGTTTCCTTCCCACAAGGAGTTGTTCAGATGGTTTGGCTGCATATCTCTATACACAATATACTGCACGGTATGGCGCTTCCGTTTGATGAAAATACAGTCCGTGGTCAGTGTAAAAAATAAAAATTATAAAAATTAATGGATTTTAACAAAATAAAATAGCCTAAGAATATTTTTGAAAATTTAGATGTCTGGACTTTAGGGGAAAAAAAATGGTATATACAAAAGTAATCACTTTTAATTTATCGTTTTTGAAGGTCACTTGTGTGAGTGTATAGTGGACGATACCAATTTTTTAAGACCTTAAGCATCTTCATTTGCAGATTTTTAATTTATTCATAACTTTACGCCGCATTTTGCATATGTGCTAAAAAAAAAAAGGTACATATTTTTGAAAACTAATGAAGTTGGGAAATTATTTTATTTTATTTTATTTTAATTGAACCGATAATGATTTTCCTGAGTTTATAAATATGTGATTAATCTTTGAAGCGATAAAAAACTCTTAAATGGATATCCGTTACTTTAGATAGACAAAAACAATATACTCCCACTAAGTATTAAAGTTGAATTTGACTTCCAACGGTAGGACCAAATTGCACAATTTTCAAAAGTTTGAGGGCGGAAATTGGCTGATTTGGAGTTAAAAGGCTAACTAGTGCAATTTGTCCAAGTTCAAGTGTCGGGTTAATTGCATCCTTTGCCCATCACCTTAAAACCTTATATAAAAAGACCTCAACTTTAATTTTTTGTTATATTTTAGATATTTTAAAAATAAAAAGCATTAAAATTGATGAAACTAGCCACATGACACATCAAGATGGACTATTTGTCATAATTGCACTGATGTAGAAAAGGAAGAAAACCGGAATAAAAGGAAAAACAACAGTCTAGGTCCCTAATTTTTGCTTCCTTCCACCAAAAACCTAACTTTTTATCAACTGGCGCAGTCATCCCTCGACTATCGCTCCCCCTGCCTGATGCCAGTCTAGCCACCAGCCCTGGCACTGCTAACGATCCTAGCCCGTTGTCCCTGCTTCGCCCACAAGCCGCCTTACCTTTTCCCTGCGACCACAAAGGAAGGTGGCGCAAGGGACCGTCCGCCCTCCACCTTTCCCCGTCATCATCGAGCCCCATACCCATGTCAGGTCCATTAGGGTTTTTGCTATTCGGGCCAAGGGAAGTGACAACGGAATTAGGCGGCAATTTTTCTTACTCCTCCAACGCTGCTTCAAATGGGTCCTTCGATTGCATCATCTTCTTATTTGGAACAAGAGCACACCGAATAATCTGATCGTGTCCTGGAAACCTTAGAAGCACCAATTTAGAAATTTTGAAGCCAAATCGATAGATTCCATGAATTGTTTTCTTTTCTAGATGGCTGGGAGATTGAGGTCGCTGATGTGGTTTGAATTCTTTTCTTCGCTACAAGCCACTGGCAGAAGGGCAGATGGTGAAGGAGATTCGCGGACGGCAGGAGGGGCCACCGGGAAGAGGTAGCAAAGAGGCAGGAGAAAAAAGGCAATGAAGAAGGGCCGGCGGAAGAGGCTGCCAGTGATGCGTTTTCTTTCCTTTTTTCTATTATTTTCCTTTTTTTGTTAGTTTTCTTCCTTTCTACGTCATTATCAGTATTTAATTATGGGAAAGTTACAAAAACCCCCCTGTGGTTTGGTCAAACCTACACTTTGCCTCCTATTTTTTTTATACTGCCTGATAACAAATTCTGAAACTGTATTTAAACTGTATGGTAATAATGCTCTAGTAATTTCAAGATTTTTGATATTTTTTTCACAGCTAACTGACCTTTAAAAAATACTGATATATAATTACAGGTGAGAAAGAATATTTACAGAAAGAAAAAATTGATAGTTTAAAATGTCTATTAATTATAAAAAAAAATACTGGACAGATTGAAATTACTGGAAGATGATTATCGTATAGTCTAAATACAGTTTCAGAAGTTATTATCAGACAGTATAAAAAATATATGGGGCAAAGTGTAGGTTTCTCAACCTAGAGGGGGCAAACTGTAGGTTTGATCAAACCACAGGGGGGTTTTTGTAACTTTTCCTTTAATTATTGTGCCACCATAGCAAATTTTTGTATACGATGTGCACATTTATATCAATTTTAACACTTTTTATCTTAAAAAGTATTTAAATTGAATAAAAAATTAAAATTGAGGATTTTTTATGTAAGATTTTGATATTAAAGCCTAAAATAAGACAATAATAAAAGAATAGGGTCATGGCTACAAATAACCCTGCACTAAGCCTTAAAATTTCTTTCTACTGTCCAAGCTCCAAAGGTCGACAGTAGGCTGTAGCTTGGGCTCTGAGAGAGACTATAACCCACGACAATTTCCCCCTACAAACCCGCATGCGAGGATGTGTTTTTTGAAAAAAAAAAAATAGTCCACCTCAAATGTATTGTTGGACAGAAATTTGCTTTTATTTTCTTCCACCTTTTGCTGTTCTTTTAGTTTAACTTTCTATTCTGTCAACTAGCCAAACGAAAAAGAAAGAAAAACCCCTCCTCATACATATGTAAGACAATAAACCATTTAAAGGAAAAAAAAAAACACATTATTGAAGTGATACAAAAAAAAAAAATCCACCTCACATGTACTGTTGGATACAAATTTGCTTTATTTTCTTTTATCTTTTGCTGTTCTCCTAGTTTAACTTTCAATTCTGTCAACCAGCCAAACGAGAAAAAAAAGAAATAAAAAGAAATAAAAACCCCTCTCCATACCTATGTAAGACAACAAAACCAATTTAAAATTAAAAAAAAAACACATTACTGAAGTGATTGTTAAGTAAAGACACCTTCTCCTTTTAGAATTATAAATCTACCCTAAATCCCACCCCACCTCACTCAACTTAAGCCCACCATTTTATAATAAAGAGGAAAAATCTCTTGCATAAGAAAGAATTTAAATTCTGACATGTTATAAGAAATAGTTGGTATCATGTCAATTTGTCAAAAGGTTATTAGCAGCAGAGATACTATTAATTTCAAATGACATTCATTCTAAAAAATGGAAATTAATTCTTTTTTAAAAGAAATTCGAAACAATCCGGAAGTTTTCATTTAGGAAAGGCATCAGTTAGGTACGAAGCTTTGAGTTGAGATATCCAAATGACAAAGATAGGTGGAGCCATTACTTGGTGCACATGGAGTATATATGGAGTATATACTCCATGTATCAGTTAGTTTTGGTTAGAAAAACTCAACTGAAATCAATAGGAGTATAATAAATTAGCGGTTTAGGAGATAATTTTGCATGATATTTTTTAAAAAATTAAATATAATAATTATTTGAAATGATTTTTTGATATGGTAATTATCTAAACAATCAACATTGTACTAATTACCAAAAAAAAATTTGGTATACTAATTATCAAAATAATAAATATGGTAACTTTTTTTTTGTCGGAAAATTTCGTATGTATATTACTACTAAAATTTCTCTTTTACATCAAAATAGTTAGGCATACCCAACTTGAGATCAGGATCTTCCATCAACTCTTTCATCCACTAAGATTTACAGTTCTTGAGTTTGAAAACCTATTGATATGAATAAAATATGATAATTACCTAAAAAAGATATTATTCAAATTTCCTTTTTTGCTTCAAATAATCATATATTGGGAGAGTTTCATTAGAGTTTTTAAGAAAAAGGTTTATTTCATAAAATAGGAACTTTGTTTAGTTTAATAGGAACTCAATTACATATATCAGCATCTCAATCTCATATATAAGAACCCAGTTCTAGTTTTGTACATCAAAATCTCAAATTTACATAGTAGAAACTCCACACTTAAATAATAGGAACCTCATTTTGTATAATAAGAATTCCACATTTATACAATAGAAAATCAGTTTCTTACATCAGCTTATCAATTCCATATCATAGCAATTCATTTTCATACATCAATATCTTAATTTCATATAATAGAAAGGCCAAAATGCACCTTTAGTCCCTCAACTTTGCTCACTCAAGCGAGTTAGTCCTTTAACATTAACTCAGGATAACTTAGTCCTTCAACTTGGAAAAATTGAGCGAGTTAGTCCCTTGTTATACGGAATAACAAACGGCGTTAGTCTCTCCTCCCCTCGCCACCACCTGAGGCCATCTCCGTCGAATCCGGCCCCGCCTCCTTACCATCGGCCTCACCCATCGCCATCACCTTTCTCTTCGTCGAGTCCGACGTCGAATTTGCCTCTTCTCCTCTCTTCGTCAAATCTGACGTCGCTTGTTGCCCTCGCCCTCACCGTCAAATCTGGCCTCGCCATCGGCCTCTCTTCATCGAATCCGCCGTCAGTCTTTTCTACTCCCTTTCCCCGACATCGTTGCCCTCTTCTCTTCCCTTCCCTCGCTCCTAGCCGCCACATCTTCTTCATCAAATCCGTCGCCCGTCACCCGTCTCCCGTCACCAGTCGTCACGAGATCAAATTGCACTAGCCAGTCGTCGCTAGATCTGATTGCGCTCGGCAGTCGTGGGCAGATCCTTCATCCGCTCGCCTTTCTCCTACACTAGCCCACTCTGCTATCCCTGATTGAACGACAAGCAGCCTACCAACATCGTTTAGGTCACGTGACTCCTTGTGCGCTCTTTCAGTTAACCAAGGAACAAGTCGCGTAGTTTCTCAAAGTTTGAGGACAAAGTCACATGGTTTATCAAAGTTGGAGGACTGAGCCATATTGAGTCAAAGTTGAGGGACCAACTCGTGTGAGTTGACAAAGTTGGAGGATCAATAGTGCATTTAGGCCTAATAGAAACTCAATTTTCATATACTAGTAACCCAATTTTATGCAATAGTAACCCGATTTTGTATAATAGGAACCAAATTCTATACTATTTTCACCCAACTTTGTACAATGAGAACCCATGTATGTGGGTGTGGGTGTGTGTGTGACCCAACTTTGTACAATGAAAACCCGTGTGTGTGTGTGTGTCTATAGAAAAACGCCGTTAAATGGAGTATAAACTCTATGTGGATGATGTCAATTTCAGGGATTTTGCTTTTGATAATGGCTAATTGAATTATTAAGGAATGAAAGCTAACCAAATGGATTTGTACAAGATGACATATGGCTACGCATAATTCAGTCAGTGTTTTATAAAATTAATGGCTTGTTCGCAATATTAAGGGTGAGAATAGGATAATTTTTGTTTGGAATTAGTATGAAACTTGGAAGGCATGGCACCGGATCTTATTGTTTCGGTCCATCCAACAATGAGAATAAGGAGAGAATGGTGATAATTGGTACAATAATTATGTTCTTTCGTTTCGAAATTATGTGAGAGATTTTTTGAACGAAATATGCATGAAATCGTGAGAAAGAATTTTGTGCTAACATTTTGGAGTTCACTTTCATGTTTCAAACTTCTATAGAAAAATGCCGTTAAATGGAGTATATACTCCATGTGGATGATGTCAGTTTCGGGGATTTTCCTTTTGATAATGGCTAATTGAATTATTAACAAATGAAAGTTGACTAAATGCACATCTAATAGGGTCATCTGAAAACTGGCTTAATAGTTTATCACTTTCCATCATGATATTAAAGTAATCAAGGCACTTATTTGGCAAACTTTATCTTCTTTTTAATTATTCTTGTAATGATTTGAATGACAGCTTTAATCCCGAATTGACCATCTGCCAGCAATTGCTCTTAGAACAAAAACTCCCCCAAATTATTTTCTTCTTATACATTGAACAATTAACAGATAATATTTTGCAATTGATAGTATGGAACCCTTATTATTATGTAAACAACTTATTAGTCTGCAACGAACAATTGAGCCAAAGCTTGCTTAGGAGAAATGATCAATATTGTATAAGCAATGCAATACCCTTTTCATAAAATAAAATTTGATGGTAGTATACAATAATAATGATAGACGGACATATATAGTAATTTCCATTGCAGACACATGCTATTTGTCTTTAATAGAAGATAGTAATACATACAAAATCCCAAATAATCTTACGTATACAAAAAAAAAAAATGCTAGATAATTCAAAGAATGAATTGGCAACTAACATAAAATTATTACTTTTTCACTCATAAAATCATGGGGTTTGGAAAGATTTATAAGCGAGTATGCTAGAACTACAAATAAATTAAGTACCCCAAGTTTAGAGCTCATCTATAATTCAATATATTAAAGATATATAGAGGCATAGCAACACAGTTTATTTATTTCTCAAATCAAATTTTATTGAAATATGGATACTCCACACAACTATTTCATTTTACTTTAATGGGCATCAAACTCAATCAAGTTGGCTTCAAATAATTTATTATGCAAACAAGAAATAGTCTAGGAAGGAACTAATGATCAATTTTTTTCTTTTATAATCAGTTTATATTATCATTTAAAAGGTTATACTTAGGTAAAGTTTATGATGTCAATTATCACATACTATCAATTGATATGAAATCCACGTAATTTAGGAATTCATTGTTTGATTGACAGACTGCAATGACTAACAATCATTATAAACCATTATCCTCTCATTTTTGTAATTTAAGTAAAATATGATAAAATCATGGTGGTTGCCTACAGAATTAAACCAAGATTGTATTATTAACATTGCAGCTGTCATGGAGTCAACCATATGTTGCTTCGTGATGCTAAGGTCATACCAAATAAAAGGGGACATGTCCTTAAGCATTTGAGGGCTTCTTTCTTAGTGCACTAGTTATGCAATTATGCCTTTGCCTTTGACCATTCATCAAAGTTCTTGATTTTACAAGCTAACACCTTTACATATAAAAGGTAATTGCATAAAAAATATTTAGCAGGAATTGGATAATAGCCCATAACTCTCCTTTAGCTCCTAAACTTGGTTGATCAAGATACTGACTCTTTGAACTTCAACTCAAGCCAATCAGCTCGCACTTGCTTAAGTGGATATGTTAACTTATTTGACTGATCCTTGCATATCATGTGATGCCGGCTTCACATACATTATTTGCCTCTATTCGCCCTTATTTGCCCAACCCCCTAAACCATCACGTAAACTCATAACTGACGATGTCGAACACATTTTTTTGTGAGACTTTAAATTTGTTGGCCATGAAGAAGCAACAAAAAAATGAGAGAGAGAAATAAATAAAGTGACTTTCACTAAGTCTAAGCTATTCGGGACTATTGGCAAAAATGAGACATCTTTACTTAGGAACAACATCATTAAGAAGGGTGACTTTTCCTCATCAACCAATTCAAAGCCATTCTACCTCCTACACCTATTGCCCTCACTTTTCCCTTCGCTTGCCACCGCTTCCATAGACTTATAAGTGCCTCCATTCATTATTTTTATAACCCTTCTTTGCCACTATTTCTTTTTTTGTTTATGATCTCTAGACTAGGCATGTTTATTATTTGAAAAAAGCTAGTTTCTTTGTCAATGATTCAATCTTACCTTTCGCTATGCACCCACCCTCTTTGAGGACCTAGATCTTGCCACATTGGAGCTGAGGCACCTTCTTCAAGATTAAGTTGTCAAGGGACTAATGGTGGAGGATTAGTAGCGGGATTTATGGTGAAGCCAAAAACTCAACGATGGTAAAAATTGTGCTCGGCATTTCCTTGAGAGAAGTTGAGGAGAAGAGAGTTCAAAACCCAGAAATTGACATAGTAAAAGATGGCAATGGCTACAACTCCATAGTCAATGTCTTAAGGAAGATGATAACTTCTTTTGTGAAGTTCATTAAATCAGTGTAGAGTAACGAAAAATTGGAATGTTTGGGATAAATTCTATCATATTCCTTCACCATAAAAAATTACAAATTTACTTCCAATAGCTCATCCAAGTTATAATTATGGCTATGAATATTTATGTGTCATTGAACCGTGGAGGATGAATTGTGTTACGCTTTCAAAATCATGTGACAACATGTGCAGGTCAAAAAGGTTAACTAACTCACTTTACCAAGTTCAGGGGCTAAGTTCGCCCGAGTTCAAGTTCAGGGGATAAGTATCTCTGTCAACCGAGTTCAAAGTTGAAAGGGTATTTTTACCTTGGATAATTCTCTTGAACATGATTCTAAGTTTTCCAAAGGGTATTTTGGCCCCTACACTTACCAGCTTATGTGCATAAGTTCATAACTCAAGATTCAGTAAATTCGTGTCCCTAAACTTTGTAAAATATTACTAATTGGTCCCTGAATTCAAGTGTTCGGTGGAAAATTTATGAAATTTGCCTATTGTTTCTTCTACTCTGTTAGCATTCTTAGTTAAAAATGTTCAAATATGCTTATATGCTCATTCAACTCGAATCAAGGAACAGATTTCAGCAATTTAACTCACAAACTTGGTGCCCATTGAAGTAAGGAAATTAAGTAATTTTTGGATACTAACCCTACTGATAGTCAATAAGCCACCAAGATGGTTGTTCTCTTGATCAAAAACTATTGCAACCTTCTCCTTCTCATCATTCTACATAAGCGATAATGATTCCATATTCCTCCCAAAATTTACTATGCTTAATGAGTGTGAAAAATATTTCTCATGCGAATCCAACTAGAAATTTGCAAATTCAAGAGTGGCGCCAAATACATGTACCACCCTTGCTGTAGATTTTCCATCAATAGAGTTTCACACTCTAAATGGTTTTGTCCTATAGCATGGTTCTTCTTGAATTCAACCAAAAATTAATTTGTGAACTGAACACTTGAAGAGCCTTGAACATAGCTGATATAGAAGCACCCAAATTCACCATCTTTTTACTGCATAAATCTGTAGCATTCCAATGGCTACTCATCTACATTGTTAGTCACGAAGTCTTGGCCCAGACCGAGCCCTTTGTCTTAGCCAAAACCCAAACATTTCAAAAGAATTACACTATACTTCTAAATATTAACATTGGTACTGTTGGATGGACAGTAACTCAGTTTTGGGCTGGTTGAGCCCAATTAGTTTTGAGCCATGGTTCAACAGTTTTTTTTTTTTTGCTTTTGACTTCTTTTTTTGCTTTTTTTAGGATATGATTTGCTCTTTTTTTAAGTTTTATCTCATTTCGTAAGGCACTTATGAGGGCCTAGGTTGCAATTTTTTCGGTTTTCCTCTATCTCACATTTTTTTTGGTTAAAACGTGATTTCATTCCTTAACTTTCTAATTTTTTATTTTTTGGACCTAATTTATGTCAGTGTTACATTTTAGTCCCTAAATTTTATAACTATTTAATTAAATCTTCTATTTGTTCTCTTGGCCCCCAAGTTTTTCTTTTTGTTATTTTTATATACTATCTTCTAAAGTAAGACATTAGTGACCATAAATTGTTTATTTCTTAGTTAAAATTTGATTATTTTTTAGTTAAACCATTTTTTTCTTCTTTAAGTCAATTGTTAAATCCTTAATGCCTAAAGTTTTTCTTTTTTTTTTGGTCTTGATCCCAACTTTTTTTTATTGATTTTCTTTATTTTTGTTTTCTAAAATGAAGGTTTAATCATTATTTCTATCATTATTCTTTTATTATTGATTATTAAGACTTGTAGCATCAATTATTTATTTCAAGCTCTATAGTTTAATAAAAAAATTCAGTCTATAATTGTTAAATTTGAGAGTAAATTTTTTATAGATAAATTTTTCATCGATATTAAAAATTAGATTTTGTGTTAATAGGAGATGAAAATTTTTATTGAATTGTTTTCAATTAACAGATCAAATATGTATTGTTTTGAAGCATATAATATATTATGTGTCGCACTGTTATTATGAAAATTTATTACAAAAAATATCCACTACAATATATGAGTCACAAAACCTCTCAATTTGTTCTATTTGTCTCTAATTTTTTTTCTTATTTTCTAAAGCAAAAATATTGGTAATCATGATTTGTTTCTCTTATATTTTTAGTAGTAGCATTTTTTACTTCAGCCTCCATCTAGTAAGGCGTGAACATTATTTTGTTCCAAAATTACAATGGTTGAAATTTAAAAGCATATTTTGTTTGCTATATCAAGTCTCTACATTTTTTTATAAATTTATACAATTATCATATGAACTGCGGCAATACAAGTTTTGCATGCACCTCGTATTATCTAAAGTGCTAAGCGCTAAGGTGACATTTTGAACAGTAATATCGCCTGATACAACACCTTTTTTTTGTTTGCGTTTTGACTTTTTTTGGTTGGATGATTTTTTTTGTTTGGGTTTTTTTTTCTTTTGAGATTTCTTTTGGCCCGTGTCATGTTAGCTACAATCCACTCTACTTCAGCAATTTTTTTTTTGTTGATTTTTTTTCGATTTTAGTTTTTCTTTACTTGGGTTTTCTTTGGACTTGGGATGTATTAATTACCGTACTTACTCTGTTGCAGTAACTTTTTTTGTACATCTGATTTTTTTTGTTTGGGTCTTCTTTGGGTTTGGAATGTTGTGAACAACACTACGCTCTACTTTAGTTTTTTTTTTTATACTTGATTTTCTTTTTGTTTGGGTTGTTTTTTAATTTGGATTTTTTTTCCTATTTGTGTTAATTACTAACAGTAAAATCGTCTGCTACAATACTTTTTTTTTTTTTGCGCTTTGGCCGTTTTTTTTTGTTGGGATGGTTTTTTTTTTCATTTGGTTTTTTATTATTTGACATTTCTTTGAGCTTGGGGCATGTTAGCTACAGTACCTACTCTGCTTTTATAATGTTTTGTTTTTTGTGTGTCTGTTTTTTTTTTGTTTAGGTTGAGTTTGTTTTCATTTGGGTCTTTTTTTTATTTGGGTTTTGTTTGGACATGAGATATGTTAGTTATAGTACATACTCTGTTACAGTAACTTTTTTTGTACATTTGGTTTTTTTTCATCTGGGTTTTTTCTTTTTTTGAGTTTGGGACATTGTGAACAGCACCACGTGCTATTTTAGCTTTTTTTTTTTTGTGCTCGTTTTTATTTTCATTAGAGTTGTTATTTTCATTTGGGTTTTTCCCCATTTGCGTTGTTTTTTTACCCTATATTTTATTCATCACATTTGGTTTTTTTCGTTTTCTGTTGTTCTTTTCTTTTTAACCCTTTTCCCCCCAAACTCGATTGTTTTTCAAGCCTCTTGAGAATACAAATGGTCAAATTACACATTAAGTTTTTCATTTATTTTAGATGACATTTTTTCCCTCAAACTTTAAAAACAGTCCTTTTTTTCCCCTCAACACTCGACAGTACTCACATTGTTATAAAGTCATAGGGTATCCAAGCATGCAATAGATCCTCTATTTGTCTATAATGATATTTTTTCATGTTCAAATTTTAAAACCATACATTTTTGCCACTTTGTTCAAACAAACTCAAATGATGTCCTAATTTTTTTTTTCTTTTCACTTCAGACTCTTGAGTATGTATAAGTTATAGTCAAAACCCCAGTTTGTGCTTAAATACCAAACCTAATTGGTTATCAATAATTTTAAAACATTTCAATTTTTTCTTAAATTTTTTGAACTGATCATGACTTAGTTTAAATTAACACCTTTTTAACTTTATATAAATGTAATCAGCATAAAAAATTTGTTTCTTTATTGATCGACCTGCAACGAAGTGCGGATCACTTACTAGTTTACTACTATTTTTCTTCAATTCCAATAAAGATAGCTTAGTGTTTTTCTATAGGTTTTGATCTAGGTTCTAGATCTAAGGGAAAGAGGATGATTCAATGGGGTGTTTGGCTTTAATTGAAGAAGGGAAGAACAGTGGACTTGTTTTTTTTTTTTTTTTTGCAACAAAAAGAAAAAGAACAATGATGGTTAATTCTTAAACCAAACAAAACAATGAGGTCTTTGGATGAGCTGAAATTGCCAAAAGTTGAATGAGGAGGTAGCGTATTTGAATGTTCTTGAACTAAAAGTGCCTTTTCTGAAAAATTAGAAGAAATTATAGGGTCGTTTGTAATTTTGGCACCAAGGTGTCTGTAATCATAGACTAACTCGTGACATTTACAAAGTTCAGGGACTAGAATTTACTGATTTCTGAGTCATGGACCAATTCGTGTGTATCAGGTAAGTTTGAGGGCCATTTATGTAGTTAATCCTTTCTTTATAAGAAAGAAAAAAATGAAATTCATTTGGGATCAGGTAGACTGAGCGGGGGCAGTTTGGTCATTCGAAGCCCGGCTGACGGGCTCGTCTTACTTGAAATGAAACTCGACGTGCGGACCAACGTTTACGTACTCGAAGCAGGGTGCATCATTAGCCTCTCGACTGAATTCTCATAACCCATTTCTCTATCTAAATCTTTGGATCCGAATTTCGGCACTTTCCTGCAACTTTACCAAATAGGGTGCCATTTTTTTTTTCGCCCTTGTTTGAAGGTTCCCTGCTTTTCAGACCTTAACAGTTCAACTTCAACCCGTCTTTGCAAGGTAGGATTTTGAGCTTCTCTCTGCTTGGCACTGTAAGAGTTCTTGTCAAATTGGATTGCTTTGTTTGATGTTATATCCTCATGTTGAGTTTATTTTTCCCCTGGCTCTATTGGTTTATGAAGTACATCTCTTCTTTTGATGAGTTGTTTTTAACAAGAACAAGATGGATTTTTTCAGTGATAAATCACCTGCAGATATTGTTTACCTCGCATCTGTAAGTTGTTTTTATTATTTATTTTGTTTGAAATGCATAAGCTCCTCGGTGCATTTTCAACTTAGTGTAAAGAATTCTTTAAATATATCTGACCAAAATCCGCTTACTGACTTATGAATAATGGATCTCGCTGTTCTGTTAATTTTTGTCCTTTTGGTCAACTTGAAAGAAGAAAATAATGGTGCCATCCAATTTTTATTCCCTGAAGAAACCATGGTCCTTAATTTTTATTCCCGGTTCCAAGCTTGATCTGCGTACAAGAGTTGTGATTGTAGGAGTGGGACTTAGACAAACTGAAGACATATAAGTCTGAATCTGTTAGGCTGATAAGCTCATATATTTTGTGAATTGCAATGTAATTTGGGAAGTCTCTTCAATTCAAACTTACTTTTGCCACATGATGGAATGTTTTTTTTTTCAATTTTTTTATTATGTACCATGTGGAAAATGGCATTATAATGGAATGTTGCATGAGTGTTAAAGATGGAGTTGTAATTGCAATTCCTTGGGAGTATGAAACCTGAAAATGGTGTAGAAGGAGATTGTATTGCCATGGTGACCTGTTTGGAAGAATCCGCTCAAGATGCATATGAAGGAACGAACAAGAACAACGACCAAAAGACTTTAAATGCAAATTCAACTCCCGACCTGGTTGCAGAAGCCAGAATTCTTAACTATTCTGGCTTGGCGGATGTAGGTGCTGCAAACAACATAGGAAGAAAAACCTCTCAACCGATGAAGGTACCATGTACGATAAATTTAATCTAACAAAGAACAGAAAATTGGTGAAGGAAAGCCCGGTTCTTTGCTCTCTCTTTCATCTGATCTGTCTGTTTGTATTTTAGGAATCTGCTACACCATCTGGTGCTAATCCAAAGAACAGAAAATTGGTGAAGGAAATAACTAGTCTAAGAAGTGCAACTTCATCCTCTAGAAACCAGAGGTAATTGCTGTTGCAGAATTTCTAATTTCCATCTATAGGCACTCAGACCAATGCATGACAGAATAGCTGCACCAATTTTTGCCCCAGGAACACCGAGTCTAAACTGAGCCAAGCAAAAGACAAGAAAGCCCATGTCCAGTCTTCTTCCCGTGGTTTTATCACTTCATTGTCCCATTCCAACCAGGCCAACCAGCATGTCTCCACTGGTTCTGTGACAAAGAGATCAAATTTCAATGGTGCTCAAATTTCAGTGAAACAAACTTCTTCACTATCTGACCCTGTAAGAGCTGCAGTAAGAATTTTCTATTCCATTATTGCGTTTTCAGCTTAAGTTATACCAACACAATTTAGTTTTCTGGTTTTCCACTTTTTAGGCTGCAAAACCTGATTCTGCAAAGGCAGCTGATGATTCCAATATATTGCAGTAAGTGTAGGCAGCATCACCAAACTTGTACATCTGCTAAGATCTTTTATTTGTTCTGACTCTCCAAGGGACTCAGAGAAGTAGACCATAGGTAATTGAGAATCTCGTTGTTCTGACCATTTTTGAATGCTGTAGATCAACAAGAGTCCAAGATTCAGAGCTCAACCCAAGTGTAATGACAAAAGATGATGATGATGATGATGTCTATTCTTCTGCATTGTACATTCCCTTTCTCGCACCATTGCTTGTTGGCTTGAGCTGCATTCTCTAAAGTTATATGTTTTCTTAACATGCTTGTGTATTTTCTTGAATAATGGCAGAAGTATGAGTTTGCGTAATCAAAGCAATGGTTCAGGGTTCACCTTCAGATTGGAGGAGCATGCTGAGAAGAGAAAGGAGGTAGGCACGTGCAGAGTGAACCTTCTATTTGTCAATCAGCTGATAGCTTTAGCTTTATGACATGGCACTGTGTTTTGGTACTCCCCCTAGTTTTCCTCAAAGCTGGAACAGAAGATCCAAGCTCAGGAAATGGAGAGAAATAGCCTGCTGGAAAAGTCAAAGGTCTTTGCATTGGCTTGTCTAAGTTGAAAGAGTATTTGTTTCAACAAGGCTTAGCCTAATGATTAAACTTGTGGTGTTACACACTGGTTTAAATCCCAAAACCCTGCCGCCTTCCCCAGTGTACAAAAACAGGAAGAAAGCGTTTTTGTTTCAACGCGTTTGCTTTTCATGCTCCAGAGTCTAGCTTCTCTTCCTTCAATTAATTCTTAAGCTTAATACCTGGTGCAGGAGACTGAAGAGGCAGAAATTAAGCAGCTGAGAAAGAGCTCGAGATTTAAAGCTGCTCCTATGCCAACTTTCTACAAAGAACCTCCTCCAAAAGTTGAACTCAAGAAGGTGTGCATCTTCTCTCTCTCTCTCTCCCTTAAACTAGTTTAGAATCTTAGATGTTGTAAAACTCATCTTGCTACCTTAAAGCTTGCCAGATTAATTTTGGCTGGTTCTGTAGCGTTTCTAGTCACTGGCTTGAAGATGAGCATTTTACTACCTTTATGCATCAGGCATTTTACAATTCCACCAATACATAAGTTTTATAATAACAGTGTAAACCATATTTGCTGATTCAAACGAATAATCTTCATAGTCTATCATAGAAATCTTTTTATTTCATTTTTCAACTAGGAACTTCATTGTTCATGCAAGGCAGGATATCCCACATCAGAAAGTTTGTGTGTATATGAATGCTTTTTATGGTCGATAACTTGTGAACTTGATCCCCTCATCCTTCTTTTTAGAAACCTATATAAGTTAAAGAAAGGTGATTACTAATTCATGTTTAAATCAGCCAATAGATGGCTTGTGTCCTCTCTTTTATAACCGTTTGACGCCTTTTTTCTGGTTTCAGTTAACATTCGAGGAAACTCTAGATAATTCTGCAATATGAGGTATCTTATGAAAATCAATAGAAAAGAAAACAAAAGAAAAAGGGAAGGCAAACCTACAACCAGCACGTAAAAGGATTGCAATTACTCTTAATGGTGTCCCAAAGCAAAGGCAATACAAAACAGCTTAAACATTAATTCTCCAGTATATCAATTGAACATCAAACAGACAGTATCTGTCGGATAGAATCCGAAAAGTGTTCAATCCTTTTCTTGAAAATTTGGTGAGAAGAAGTTGGTGCAAAAAATTCGTTAATACTTCTTGTAGGTGACTGCAATTCTTACACTTCCCGATGGTGGTAATCTAAGCAAGGTCTCCTACTACAGAAGTCTTTTATCATTGCCATGTTAATTATTCAGCTCTCAAGAATTGGCTGCCATCCTAATCTTTAGTGTCTCCCTGCTATAATTTTGTTACACTCATTGGCATACAATACTTATCTCATGTCCGCTTGATACCGTGCAGAGACCAACCACACGTGCAAAATCGCCAAAGCTTGGAAGGTGCAAGAACTCGAATGCAGCGACAGTGGACTCTTCTGAAGGTGGTGCTCCTTCTCCCAGTCCACATCTGAACCAACAAAAGAATTATTCAGGCAATCATAACAAAGCCAAAGAGAAGAAAGTTGCCATTACCACCACTCCAAAGATGGCTGTCAAGAAATCCCATCTTAAATTTCAAAATAAGGACACTGAAAAACTCGAAGACAAGACTAAGAAGCCAAAAGCCGCAAATGTAGTTGTCAAGAAAGATTATCTGGACATCAGCGCTGTAAAACATGAAAAACAGATTGATCCCTTGAAGTCTGCCAGCTGCAAGGATGCTGCAGATCTTCTAGCTGATAAGAACACTGCCTAAAACAAGGGGACAATTCCATTTGACGGAGAGATTATACCTCAGAACATCTCAGTAGGAGGTTGAAGATAAGTTCCATTTCTCCATCTGTTTTAAGTTTCCCGCAGCTGTGAATAATGATGTTGTTAGTTTAATCAGCATTCTTTGAGAGGGTTACTGCTACCCTATTATATGTGTTTCTGGATCAATGTAAATCATGTTTCCTTCATTTCCAACAGAGGTTATAGGTGAAGTTCTTAGTGAATTAATCAATAGGCGGAAACTGAATCAATATGTTGGCTTGATATGAATTGCTGTACATTGGTCGGTATCTCTTGCTACTTGGAGTTACCTTGCACTGTACTTTCACTAGCTTAGCGGCAAAGAACTTCGGTTTTGAATTTGAATGTTTGGAGTTTCTAGCCAATTCATTTTAATTCAAATTAACTTTATCTAAAATGATTTATTTTTATTTTTTTAACTGAAATCAATTTTATTTAAAAGCAAATATTATACAGATGTAATAATCCATTTGAAAATAAATTTTCATGATGTTATTAAATTTTTATGAATTTTTTTATCTTTATGTATTCAAAATAAAAAAATCATAAAACTTTAATAAGATTATAAAAATTGGATTTTTAATGGATTATTACACCAACATAATATTGAATTTTAAATAAAATTAGTTTCAGAAAAAAAAAAGAATAAAAATAGATTACCTGCTGTTGTGTAACCCAAGTAAATATATTTGCTTTTCATGTGAAAGAAAAAAATTCTCCCACATAATTGATATTTAGCAAAGGCAGTTTATTTATGAATTCATTTTGTTTATGGTTTCCCGCCAAAACATGAAAAAATTAAGAAGCAATATCCACCATAATATTTTTATTGCAAGTATTAACGACTAAGTTAGACTTTAGTACCTTAAATGAGAGAGAACCATTTAAAAGAGAAAAAAAACCATTTACTCATGGCTTTTCAAATATTAGGTTAGTCAAACTATTACATTTAAATACCTATTCATGTATATTTGTCAAATTATAGATTAATAAAAAATCTTTAACATTTTTATTTAACAAGTTACAAAAATCTACAAATTGCACTAAATTAGAAGAGGATACTTATAGTAATAAAAAAGAGTAACTCTTATTTAGTTAAATTATTTAATCTAATGGCTTAATGGATCCTTCGTTGATTTAATAGAATGCGGAGAGAGTTGAGAATGTAGAGCCAACACAACTCCGCAACAGAAATGAAAAGAGAGCGCCATGTTCAGAGGTTGAGCAATACATAGTCACTGAATCATAAACGACGCAAGCAAAACCTTTCTCACAGAGACATAGGGAAAAAAAACAACACCCAGCAGAAAATAAGGATCCATATTTATACAGAAAGGATCCAAGTTTTGACAGAAAATGGAAGAGCGGGGAGACGAGGGGAGAGAGAATCCAACTCCTCTTCATACTAAAATAACAGAACTACTATCGCCAATAAAAGCTAACAGCTTTTTCTAACACCTGCTCACGGAGGCACTGCTATGCTAGCACATCTTCACCATCTGGTTGTTCCAAGATGATCATTGCCCTCAAAGATTGAATTCCGGAAACCGAAGCTTTACTCATGGTAGATGGTGGTTGGACCAATTACCAGAACCTCTGATTCTGCCTCCTCATTCTCCTGTGGCTTTCTTCTTCCCAGGATGGCCACTGGTTCTGGGTGAACTTGCGCTTCTTCATTCACCTTTTCGCTGGAAATGAATTCTATTTGTTTGGCTAGTTGCAGTGCATGCAGCAGCGTCCTTGGCGTAAGCATTCTCACTCGATATTGGATCTCCTCCTTCAGGCCACCCAAGAAAAAACTCACTGCATGTTCCTCTGACATAGAAACCTTGTTCAGAAGAGCATCAAACCGGTCCATGTACTCTCCCACGGTGCCATCCTGTCTGAGTTTGATGAGTTCTGCCATTGGACCAAAAGCCTCCTCCCCGAACCTGATCTTGAGTGCTCCAACATATTCATCCCACCCAAGTGTTGCATAACTCTTCCCTCTCATGAAGATCTGATGCCATGTCACAGCCCTACCCGCCAAGTGAATTGATGCCAATCTGATTCTGGCATCTGGAGGAGTTTCGTCCACCTCAAAGAATTGCTGGGTCTTGCAAAGCCACTCATCCAGGCCATACCCATCAAACTTGGGGAATCGAAATTCAACACAGCAAAATCTAGTGGGCACACGATACTGACCAGGACTGGGATGAGCAACGCCGATACCTCCATTAATCGAGCACCAAGCTCCAGGGTGCGGTAGGTGGGATCTCAACTCTTGAGTGAGCTGCTGAATTGCAGAAGAAGTAGCCCTCGATTCTTGAACCATCTTTGCCACCATTTCTTGCAGCGCTTTGAGTCCCTCATCCATCTTTTCAGAATCAGCCTGATGGTTCATCCCCTCTGGTTCTGACATGGGCACCGGGTTCAGAAGCTTGGCTAAGAACTTTAATCGAACACCTGGTATGCAGCAGAGACTGAGAGAAAATAAAGAATTGTGCCGATCTGATTTGGGTCGACAAACGAAAGTTGTACACCGTAATTTTAGTTATATTACAGAATAAGGAAGCGATGCCAACCGAAACTAACGGTTTTTCCCGCCGTTAAAACTGCTTGCTGAGCTGGCATTCCATCTCTATTATCTTCATCCCTTTGTCCCCCTGAATTGAACTTGAATTGCGCCACTTAAATTGCGGGCCTGCGGCCTTTTCTTTCTGCGATAAAAATGATGCGGCAGAGAGGGATGAAATCCACCCATAGTCCCCAACCTTTTCTTTTTCTTTTTTTTTTTTGTTTTATCTTGTTTTGGTTCCCACATAGGAAATATAGCTACTTGATCCCTACCTTTTAAAATGTCCTATTGTAGCCCCTTTTGAATGGATTGTATGAGAGTTGAGACAGAATATCATGCCGGCACTGATATTGTATATTTAGCAAATTGCATGCCAATAAAAACCTAGGGAAAAAATAAAATAAAAACCTAACATTAAAAAACAATTCGAATTTCATTGGCAATATGGAAATTATCAAGAATTGTAATTATAAAATTTTATAGCATAAAGGTCGATTGCAAATGGTGATATTAACTGGATATGCAGACAAATTCATTTTGTTTTAGTTTGATTTTTTCCCCCAACCTTTACATGACATGAAAATCACAATCATGCGCACCGAACTAACTAGTGCTATCATGACATTTTTCCATTAACTCTAGCTAGCAAAATATATTATAATAGCGATCAAAATGATAGGTTTGTAAAAGCTCGGGCTGGGAAACAAAAAAAAAATTTGCATTTTGTAATAACTCTCTATTGTAATGTTGATGGATTAATTGGTTGTTGCTAAACCAGCAGGCTGGTGAGCAATTACTGGTATTCTCAAGGATTATCTATTTAAAACTATTGTAATTTTTTTTAAAGCTATTGGAGTGGTTGACTTAAATGTGACGGAGGTTTTAGATTTAGGATTGCTGGTAGAGAATGTTTGTCTTTTTGAAGGTTGTGGGTGGAAAGTGATTCTAAGGTGGCTGTGTCTTTGTTTTCGAGGTCTTAGAGAATGTTTTTGCTCAAACCAATTAGCTCATTGAGGTCTGGCTTGAATTGTTCTGTGCGTCATATTTTTAGAGAAAGGAACAATGAAGCTGCTTGTTTGGCCAAACAAGCTGTGGCAACGTGCGAGTCTTTTTTGGGAGTCGCCACCAATCTGTTTCACCTCAGGTCGATTGGATACCTTAAAATATGGTCTGCGAGAGCTCGGGGATCGGGAGTACGGTTACGCTAAAACAATATTGTTATAGCGCCCAAAATTGGCACCTTAGTTGATTTTAATTTTGTTTTACTTTGCTTTTAAATAATTTTCAGTTAATGTTCTAAACAGAAATTTTAACTGAATTAGTCAGATGTGGATTTTTGGTAATTAATTTGTATAGAATTTTATACTTCCGAACCATGGACTCTGCCGAGTCATTTGGACACGGAATTTAGTGAAATTTTAATCCATATCGTAAAAATATGGATTTTTATCTTTTTATTTAATTTATTTATTTTAAAAGTTTGATATTTTCCAAACCGTAAATCCTACTGGATCATCCGGATATGGAATTTAATATCCAAGCCATGGATTCTAACCGAATCATTTTGACATGGATATGATCCGTCTTAGGATTCGTTATTTAATTTAATTTTATTTTTAATAATTTTTAGTTAATATCCAAGCCATGGATTCTAACCGAATCATCTGGACATGGATTTTATGATCCGTCTTAAGACGGATTTCTAATAATTTGATACACATTTAATGCATTACAACAATTAAAATTAAACTATTCTAAATAAATAAATAAATAAATACATATCAAATAAAAAATCTCATGTTATTCTCATATGTCAATTTTATGACCAAAATAATATAGTCTTAACCTTTTTCTTCGTCTTTGATTTTCTTGAATATCTCAAAATCCAAGTTCTCTAAGGATTCGCTCAGGAAGTCAGTAGCGCAGAATACAATCATGTGGTCCCCCATGGCTTTCAGGATCTCTTTTATGTCTTCAAAAATATCTGCGTATCTTTTTGCACATAGAAGTTCCAGTTCAATAGTCTTATTCTGGTAGTATGGCATGGATACAATCAGTAAAGTAGTGCAAGACAAATAGACGGATGACAAGGAAAACAGGAAGATCACCACCAGGTATTGCTTGCACACAATAATTCATACAACAACATAAAACTATAGAAATAAAAAGAAAGGGTCTCCATACTCTAGGGTTGAAGGCATGAGAGTATCCACAAACTAGGTATCCCTATTAAAACTATATGCCACCGTATACAAATGATCTTTATGACTTTATAATCCTGTCACTAAATAATTTGCACAGAAAGTGCTCAATATATAACATTAAACCCGACTATTGGAAAACCCTCCTACATAGGTTGATCAGTTAACAGAGAAGTAGGAAACTTCTAGAAGACTACTTCATAAAGCAAAATACCGCAGGGAAAACATAAAACAAAAATCATGAGTGAAATATTTCAGTCAGCAATACACAGTTATCATGGATAAACGTTCTATACTTATGGCCTTGACAGTTCTTAGTTCCAAGAAATTGGAATGAATAGAGAGATACTTTCGAGCAAATTGTTCAGCTCTAGCGTCTGCATCTGGAACAGTTGTATTGTTCTCAGCTCGCTTCTGAAAGATGGAATAGAGTTCTTGAAGAGATCAATCCAGGCGGTTTCGGTGGGGGTGGCTCTGTGAGGGTTATTGTAGACGAGGAGAACGCCCACGTCACCTCTGTAGTAAGCGGATCATGAAATGCTACTATGAATCAGTGTTCATTTTTTTTTACCACCTGCAAAACACAGAATGCAAAACACAGAAAACAGTAGAAACCACAAAAGGAATAACCATACTGCAGTATAGACTACCATATAAATAAGCAATTTAATGACTTAAATATATGCAAGAATAAAATATGTTAATGACTTAAATGAATAAAACAAAAAGAAATAGGGGCTAAACAAGGATTTTAGCCCATATATATATATATATATATATATATATATATATATATATATATATATATATATATATATATATATATATAATAAAATAAAATAAAATTTGACTCGGTAAAAAAATTGAAAACGCGTAAACGCGTCTCTTTTTTTTTTTTGGCTGTCTTCGTCTTCTTCTTTTGTTCTTCCGGCGTCGGGACGGTGGCAGTGCTACAGCAAAAGGGGACAACAAGGCGACTGAGAGCAGGAGGGGCGTAGCTGAGCGCAGAGAGATGAGGCAGAACGCCCGGGAGGGAACACGGTGGAGGGGCGCGACGGCAGGGGACTGGAGGAGGAGACGCGATGGTGTCGCGATGAGTGGCGTCGGTGGCTAAGGAGGCTGGTGGGAGGCAACACGGAGGCTTGCTGGACGGCAGGGAGCGAGCGGTGGAGCGCTGGCGCGGCGGTGATGTGGATCAGGCCGGCGGCGGGGGACGCGGCGGTGTAGCAAGCATCGTGTGATCGTGATTGGGGCAGCGACTGGTGTAGCTTACGGAGATGTTGGCTTGCGCGAGCAAGAGGCTGTCGCGACCAACTGGCGGCAAGCGCGAGGGGGCTACGCGGTAGCACAGACAGAGGGGGGCACGGGCTCGCGGAGACGGCGGGGACGTCGGTGATGTCGTCGGTGATGGAGGTGATTATAGCAGGGAGGTGGTGAGAAACGAGGAAGAGCAGAGAATCGGAGAGAGGAGAGAGAGATGGTTGGAAGTCTGTGAAGGGAGGGGAATCTAGAGCTGGGGAGAGCCTCAGATAAGGGAGAAAGAGACCGTAGAAGCTGTAGGCCGAGAGAGAGAGAGAGAGAGAGCATGAATGAGAGAGTGAGTTCTGGGGGTTGAGTCCGAGCCAGAGAGGAGAGAGGGAGAGCTCTCTCGGACTTCAGAGAGCTATCCGTAGATCAGATGAGATCGTCCCCTCCCCCGATTAATAATTCAGCCGAAGGATCGAGAAGGGAGAAATTTTTAATTTTTTTATTATTATTTATTATTATTTTTATTATTATTACACACACATATTTTAATTAATTTGATTTGATTTGATTTGATTTATAATTAATTAATTAATTAATAAATTTTTTTTAATTAATAATTAATAATTTTTTAACACATATTCGATAAAACAAAGATGCCCTTAAACTAACATATATTTTATTATTATTGTTATTATTATTATTATTATTATTATTATTATTATTATTTTAATTAATTAATTAATTTAATTAATTAACTAATATATATGTATAAAAAAATGTCCCTATATTAATTAATTATTTTTTTCCTTTTAAGTTAATTAATTAATGATATTTTTTTGACTTTAAATTTTGATTAATTAATTAAAAATTTTATTTTTTTTTAAGAAATTTTAGTCGGACGAAATTGGGTGCCAACAGCTGCCCCCCTTTGCATACTTCATGGGACATGATGTATGCAAAGTCGTTATCAAATTTCGTCCGGCTTAGCTAGGCATTGAGAATTTTCTCGTCGCCTAAACTCAGAGGTTAAGGAATCTTCCTTAGAGCCTCTGCGATAGGAACTCTCCTATCATTGAAGGGAAAATTTGATAATTTTGAGGTTAAAGGTCCTACCTTAGAACCTCGACGATAGGAACTCTCCTATCGTTTGAAGGAAAATTGATGATTTTGAGGTTAAGGGTCCTACCTTAGAACCTCGACGATAGGAACTCTCCTATCGTTTTAAAGAAAAATTAATTGTTTTTGAGGTTAAGGGTCCTACCTTAGAACCTCGATGAATGAAAATTGATAATTTTGAGGTTAAGGGTCCTACCTTAGAACCTCGACGATAGGAACTCTCCTATCGTTTGAAGGAAAATTGATGATTTTGAGGTTAAGGGTCCTACCTTAGAACCTCGACGATAGGAACTCTCCTATCATTTGAAGGAAAATTGATTGTTTTGAGGTTAAGGGTCCTACCCTAGAACCTCGACGATAGGAACTCTCCTATCGTTTGAAGGAAAATTGATGATTTTGAGGTTAAGGGTCCTACCTTAGAACCTCGACGATAGGAACTCTCCTATCGTTTGAAGGAAAATTAATTGTTTTTGAGGTTAAGGGTCCTACCTTAGAACCTCGATGAATGAAAATTGATAATTTTGAGGTTAAGGGTCCTACCTTAGAACCTCGACGATAGGAACTCTCCTATCATTTGAAGGAAAATTGATGATTTTGAGGTTAAGGTTCCTACCTTAGAACCTCGACGATAGGAACTCTCCTATCATTTGAAGGAAAATTGATTGTTTTGAGGTTAAGGGTCCTACCTTAGAACCTCGACGATAGGAACTCTCCTATCGTTTGAAGGAAAATTGATGATTTTGAGGTTAAGGGTCCTACCTTAGAACCTCGACGATAGGAACTCTCCTATCGTTTGAAGGAAAATTGATGATTATTTGTTTGAGGTTTAAGGAAAGGTCCTTAGAACCTCTAACGATAGGAAAGGTTCTATCGTTGTAAGATGGACTGAATGATTGATTGTTTGTTTCAGGTTTAAGGAAAGGTCCTTAGAACCTCTAACGATAGGAAAGGTTCTATCGTTGTAAGATGGACTGAATGATTGATTGTTTGTTTGAGGTTAAGGAAAGGTCCTTAGAACCTCTAACGATAGGAAAGGTTCTATCGTTGTAAGATGGACTGAATGATTGATTGTTTGTTTGAGGTTTAAGGAAAGGTCCTTAGAACCTCTAACGATAAGAAATGTTCTATCGTTGTAAGATGGACTGAATGATTGATTGTTTGTTTGAGGTTTAAGGAAAGGTCCTTAGAACCTCTAACGATAGGAAAGGTTCTATCGTTGTAAGATGGACTGAATGATTGATTGTTTGTTTGAGGTTTAAGGAAAGGTCCTTAGAACCTCTAACGATAGGAAAGGTTCTATCGTTATAAGATGGACTGAATGATTGATTGTTTGTTTGAGGTTTAAGGAAAGGTCCTTAGAACCTCTAACGATAGGAAAGGTTCTATCGTTGTAAGATGGACTGAATGATTGATTGTTTGTTTGAGGTTTAAGGAAAGGTCCTTAGAACCTCTAACGATAAGAAAGGTTCTATCGTTGTAAGATGGACTAAATGATTGATTGTTTGTTTGAGGTTAAGGAAAGGTCCTTAGAACCTCTAACGATAGGAAAGGTTCTATCGTTGTAAGATGGACTGAATGATTGATTGTTTGTTTGAGGTTTAAGGAAAGGTCCTTAGAACCTCTAACGATAGGAAAGGTTCTATTGTTGTAAGATGGACTGAATGATTGATTGTTTGTTTGAGGTTAAGGAAAGGTCCTTAGAACCTCTAACGATAGGAAAGGTTCTATCGTTGTAAGATGGACTGAATGATTGATTGTTTGTTTGAGGTTAAGGAAAGGTCCTTAGAACCTCTAACGATAGGAAAGGTTCTATCGTTGTAAGATGGACTGAATGATTGATTGTTTGTTTGAGGTTAAGGAAAGGTCCTTAGAACCTCTAACGATAGGAAAGGTTCTATCGTTGTAAGATGGACTGAATAATTGATTGTTTGTTAGAGGTTCTAAGGATCTATCGTTGTAAGATGGACTGAATGATTGATTGTTTATTTGAGGTTTAAGGAAAGGTCCTTAGAACCTCTAACGATAGGAAAGGTTCTATCGTTGTAAGATGGACTGAATGATTGATTGTTTGAGGTTAAGGAACTCTCCTTAAAACCTCGACGATAGGAACTCTCCTATCGTTGCAAGTTTGAGGTTAAGGGCCCTACCTTAGAACCTCTGCGATAAGAACTCTCTTATCGTTTGAAGAAAAATTGATGATTGATTGTTTGAGATTTAAGGAACTCTCCTTAGAACCTCGACGATAGGAACCCTCCTATCGTTGAAAGTTTGAGGTTAAGGGCCCTACCTTAGAACCTCTACGATAAGAACTCTCTTATCGTTTAAGAAAAATTGATGATTGATTGTTCTCGAGGCAAAGGTTCCATCCTTAAAACCTCGGATTGACTGATTGATTTCGAGGCAAAGGTTCCATCCTTAAAACCCCGATGATGAAAATTGATTGTTTTCGAGGCAAAGGTTCCATCCTTAAAACCCCGATGATGAAAATTGATTATTTTCGAGGCAAAGGTTCCATTCTTAAAACCCCGATAATAAAAATTGATTGTTTTCGAGGTAAAGGTTCCATCCTTAAAACCCCGATGATGAAAATTGATTTTGAGGCTAAGGAGCTTTCCTTAGGACCTCGAGCGAAATTTATATGAAAGCAATTGAAATTGGAATAATTTTCTTCGAAAGTGTGAATTCTCATAATAGGCGAGTGCAAAGAATTAGGCTTCGATAAAACGAGTGAATCTTGATGATGACAATAACACTGACAAATTATGTAAAGGGAACGGATGTTTGGAATCAATATTCAAGGTTCATCTAATATTTTCTTCAGTAAATATAGATTCCCTTGTGAGATATGTCATCCAAATAAGGTTAAAGCTTAACTACCCCAAAATGTTATGCCTAGTAGACCTAATAGGATGCGTCTCAAGAGTAACAAAAATTACTCTTTACTCAGCCATTCCAACCTAAAGGCATTGTCCTATGGTTTTAATATCAGCATGGACGAAACTATATTATAAAAAAAGAAATTCCCTGAAAAGAAAAACTGAAACGCGAAAGAAAATGCTGATAATAAAACTAAAGGACAAGAAAAACGGATCAGATCGCTTCTTTCTTCCACAATACTTCAACAGGGTGAGTAGAGGACCGTTATGGGAGTGAACTGGTCGGGAAAGACTGTCTTGTCCAGTCTATCTGAATCATTGCTGGATCTGGTTCAGGAACAAAAGCTTGTATTTTATCTAGCAATTCTTCAGCAGTTGTTGCGGATATTATGATTCGCCGTGCCACTCTTGATATGAAATTCTTCTGCATAGCATAATCCATAAAAGCTATCAGACCTGTAAAGAAATTGTTAACATTTAAAAGCCCAATGGGTTTCTTATGCAAATTAAGTTGGGCCATGGAAGCAATTTGAAAGACTTCTCCCAATGTGCCAAAACCACCTGGTAGAGCGATAAAAGCATCAGCATTTAAAAGCATTTGTAACACACGCTTTTGTAAATTTTTAACCACTAATTCTTCTCCAATCGTGCCCCCAGAAATAAATTTCAGAAGTCCAGGGATAATGCCCAAAACTTGACTTCCTCCTAAAGATGCTGCTGATGCTACACCTCCCATTAATCCGACACTACCTCCTCCATAAACTAAATGTATTTTTCGCTCAGCTAATACTCTACCCAAATGGTTGGCTGCCTTTAAATACTCTTCATCTTTTCCAGGAAAAGCCCCAGAAAATACACAAATACTTCGGGATTTACGAGTTGGGATTTTCTCCATTCCTATCCTTACCCTTGTGAGAAAAGAGGATATATTTATAGAGATGAAGAGATAAGGCAATAATTTTATTTTCAAGAATGGATACATTATTGCTAGCTATACACAATAGTCACGAGTACGACTCTGGTCAGGTATGGGTACACTATCGTTAAAAGAGGAGGAAAATTTTCAAAATAGCTGCTAGCATGTACAGTAGTCACTACTGTAGCTTACGTCAGGAGTAGGTACGTGATTGTTGGAAGAGAAGGAAAATTTCAAAAGTGGCAGCTATATACAGTAGTCCGTGTCAGGAGTGGGTACATTATTGCCAAAGGAGAAGGAAAATTTCAAAAGCGACAGCTAGCATGTACAGTATCGTGACTATGGCTAATGTCAGGAGTGGATACATTATCGCCGAAAGGGGAGGAAAATTTCAAAAGCGACAGCTAGCACGTACAGTAATCGTGACTTTGGTTCACGTCAGGAGTGGATACATTATTACCAAAAGGGGAGGAACATTTCAAAAGTGACAGCTAGCACGTACAGTAATCGTGACTTTGATCCTCGTCTTCCACTGGCTTTGCGTCCAGTAATGGTTTCAATGCTTTCTATGAATCGGTGATTTGCATCTCATCTAGCTTTCTCACAAACTGGCAAACAGGGTCGTTTAATGTCAGATTCCCAAGACTATAACGATTTCGTTCTTTTTGGAGAATTATCCATAATCCAACAATCTCAAATTGCACTATTCCGCAAGAATGCGCTTCAAAAACCTCTCGAATATCTTCTAGAGATTCCTTACGCAAGCCATTCTTAATGAATCTTATTCTATCACTACGATTTCTGGTGATCACTCCTGGAGAACGACATTTAGCACCGCAAATCCACCATCCACAATTATGACAAACGCCTAGCCTCTTTGCTCTTCTTTTTTTGGCATAAGCGCTTTTACCAAAGCCGGGCATACGGGGAAAGAATGCTTTTGGAACTTCACCAGCTAAACGAACCTTAGCTTCGATTAGCCATCGCACATTATCAGGAATGCCTTTGTGCATAAATACTCTGAATCGTTCACATCTAGCTTGATAAATCTTTTTAAGAACATTTATTGGGAAGGAAGGAAAATACTTTCGTAGGGCGGAAAGAGAAGACTCCATTGATGAAGGAGGCAAAGAAAGAAATTAGTGATTGTAGGAAACGGAAATAACTAACACATATTTATAGTGATGAAATGGATAATGCGTTAATTACACTTACAGAAGCAAGTACATTATTGTCAAAAGAAAAGACAAATGACAGCTTATATGTACAGCAATCATGACTGTGGCTCTCATCTTCCACTGATTTATGTCTAGTAATGGCTTCAATGCCTTCTATAAGTCGGGGATTTGCTTCCCATCTAGTTTCCTTACAAACTGACAAACAGGGTCGTTTAAAGTCACATTCCCAAGACTGTAACGGTTTCGTTCTTTATGGTAAGTCCTCCACAATTTAACAATTTGACCTTGCACTTTTCCACAAGAATGCGTTTCAAGAGTCTCTCGGATATCTTCCAGAGATTCCTTACGCAGGCCATTCTTAATGAATTTTCTTTTATCTTCACGATTTGTGGAGATGTATCCTAAAGAGCGACATTTAGTATTACAATTCCATCGCCCACATTTATAACACACGCCTAGTCTCTTTGCTCTTCGCCTTTTGGCATAACGGCTTTTACCTAAACCGGGCATGCGGGGCATAAATGCATTTGGAACTTCACCCGCCAAACGGACCTTAGCTTCAATTATCCACTGCACATTATCGGGAATGCCTTTGCGTGTAAAAACTCTGATTGTTTCACATCTAGCAAGGTAGATCTTTTTAAGGACTTTTATTGGAAGGGAAGGAAAGTATTTTCGCAGTGCAGAAAGAGTAGAATCCATTGATGAGAGAAGAATTTGAGAGAAGAGGGAAATGAATCAGTTATTGTAGGAGACTGGAATAACCGAATTTAGAAGTCACGGGGTATCTTATCCGCTGCTTAATCAGAAGGAAGAACACGCATTTATAGTGATGAAAAGGGATAACGTGTCGATTACACTTAGGGGAGCATGTACATCTGTCAAAAGAAAATGCAAACTTTTCCAAATATAACAAACTGTATGTACAGTAATTGTGACTGTGGCTCACATCTTCCACTGGTTTTACGTCCAGTAATGGCATTAACGGCTTCTATGAGTCGAGGATTTGCTTCCCATCCAGTTTTCTTACAAGCTGACAAACAGGGTCATTTACAGTCAGATTCCCGGGACTGTAACGGTTTCGTTCTTCATGAAAAATGCTCCATAAACCAAGAAGTTCACGTTGCACAGATCCACAAGAATGCGTCTCAAGAGTCAATTGGATATCATCCAACGAGTCCTTACTCAGGCCATTCTTAATGAATCGTATTTTATCTTCTCGATTATCAGAGATCATCCCTAAACAATGACATTTAGTAATACAAGTCCACCGTCCACATTTATGGCAGACTTGTAACCTTTTCGCTCTTCGCTTTTTGGCATAAGAGCTTTTGCCTATTCCAGGCATGTGAGACACAAATGCCTCTGGGATTTCACCTGCCAGACGAACCTTGGCTTCGATTAACCACCGCACATCTTCAGGGATTCCTTTGTGCATCAGAACTCTTAATCGTTCACAGCGAACTTGGTAGATCTTTTTGAGAATGTTCATTGGGAGAGAAGGAAAATATTTTCGTAAGACAGAAAGAGTAGGATCCATTTTCTAGAGGGAAGTAAAAGACAGAAGAGAGGAAAGAATCAGTTATTATGGGCAACTGAGAGAACCGACTTGAGAGTCACGGAGTACCGTATCCGCCGTTTAACCGGAAAAGTGGATCCTACTTTATTTTGGTATCATAGATATTTCTTATCTTTGATATCTTGTCAGGCATGACATTGATCCAGTCCTTGATTATTGAATCCATTGTCTGCTTTCGACGACAATATTTCTCGATATCTGCGCTTATCTTTGACCATAGCTATTTCTTATCTTGGATACCGCTAAGCTGGCGTCAATTCTGTCCATCCAGGTGTAGCCTCGATTATTGAATCGATTGCCAGGCTTTTGACATATTGTCTACCTTATCCTTGAATTCCTGATGCGGGTTGGTCCCGCATATTAGCTGTGTATCCAGTGATAGATTGGTAAGAGCTGATGACATTGAGATCTCAGCTTATACTGCTGAAACTGTGCCGTGGATGTGCTTCCCATTTGGTTCCTATTATGAAAAAGCCATGCATGCATGATGTGAAATGCATGAATGCAGAGCATGTGGAATTGATGTTTTTTTTTTTTTATGGATCTAGTTCTTTATGTCTTTGTTTTACTGGATCCTCTTTGTGATGGCCTTCTTGGACTATCATTGAATCTCTTTATGCTTTCCAGCTTTTGTTCACTGTCTCAAAAGCCCAACTCTTTTCAAAATCCCCTTTCTTTGACTTGTTCTTGAATTTTGGCCTCAATTTCTTTAAAGTTGGCCCGCATCATAATTTATATCTCTTTCGGGTACTCATCCATTGTCATGGATTTGATACCATCAAAGGCTTTACTTTCAATGTCTGCTTTGCCCATTTTCTTGTGGCCGTGCCGACACTTACTTATCCCCATGTTATAATCTGAATGATTGCTCTTCCTTGAGCTCAAGTTTTGATCCATAAGACTTGCCCCCTTGTCTGTTGAGTTTCTTTCTTGGCAGTACTATTCTTACGCTTCGTAGAGACTACTTTGCCCCCCTGAATATGGTATTTATGTGGATAAAAGGTATCATCTCGCCTTTGATTTAACAGAAGGTCGAGCATTTCTAGACCTTTGTGATGGCACTTGATCGTAAATTTTTCTTACAAGAACCACATCTTATTAAAGAAAGACTCAAGCTATCTCCTTACTTTTAAGTCTACATACATTAATGAATAATGGTTTGGCCTTAAAGAAAAACTTTCATCAATTTGCAAAGCTTGACAAAGTAATTTACGGTCTTTGTTTTCAATTAAAATATCCTGCCATTCTTCCCTTTCCAACTCGAAGACATAAACTGTGCAAGGCAATAAGGTATAAACATGATTCACAAGGATAACCTTTTAGCTGAATGAGGATGATATCGAGAGGTAACTGTTAGGTGTGAGGAAAGTTAAGTTTGAATGTTTTTTTTTGTGGCAGTCTTTTAGCTGAATGAGAATAATATTAAGAGGTAAATATTAGGTCTGAGTAAAGTTAAGTTTGAGTGGTGTGAAAGAAGGGTATTTTAATACTACTCGTGAGCAGTATTAAATAAGGTAGAAACATGATTCACAATGATAGTCTTTTAACTGAATGAGGATGTTAGGTCTGAGGAAAGTTAAATTTAAGTGGTGTGAAAGAATGGTCTTTTAATACTACTCGTGATCAGTATTAAATAAGGTAGAAACATGTTTCACAATGATAGTCTTTTAGCTGAATGAGGATGATAAGTCTGAGGAAAGTTAAGTTTAAGTGATTTGAAAGAAGGGTCTTTTAATACTACTCGTGAGCAAATTTGATTATGATGAAAAACTCAATAGTGATGATCTCAAACTTGCCACTCTTTCCAGAAAGTTAAACCTCATCTGTTGCCCCCCAACTATCGTGGTCTTTATGTATGCTTGGCTTGAAAGTTGCTTTTGTCTTCTAGACCGCCTTTGCAGGTTTTCAGTCTAGAATCCATAGCTCACTTTTTTTCTTTTTTTTTTTTCTTTTTCTCTAGTTTGAGCCCTTTTTCCTTTTTTTTTTTTTTGTTTCCCTTTTTTTTTTGTGAGCTATGGTGATGACATACTTGATAACTCTCTTGAAGTGAGATGAGTCAAGTGACCTTGCTTGCTCGTGCTTGTTCTCAGTCCTTTTTGGTTTTGAATTTTCCCTTGTTGTCTTTTGATGGAAGGGATGAATTTCTCTTTTCGGAGTTTGTGTTGCAAAGAACTGGGATCATAGCCCTCTTGAAGTAAAATGACTCAAGTAGCTTTACATGCTCGTGCTTGCTCTCAGTCTCTTTTTGTTTTGGATTTTGAATTTTCCCTTGTTGTCTTTTGATAGAATGGAGGAACTTCTTTCCTTTTTTTTTTTGAGAATTTGTGTTGCGTAAAACTGAGAACTTTTTTTTTTTTTTAGCATTTGTGAGAATTGGGAGGTCACTGAAGTCATTTAATATGAGAGCTACCTTGTTTGGAAGCTAACCCCAGACTTCTTGCAAGGATGTTGATAACCACTATGAATTCTTTTTTTTTTTAGAGTTGGGGTGCAACATATGAAATCCTTCTTACTAGATTTGACAGCACTTTCAAGATCGCCACTATTAAATCTCCCTTAACTTTTTATTTTCACCCACGAGTAGTATCGTTTTCAAAGTAAAGTGTGATAGCAATAATGGATAGTATAATGGAAAGGAGTGAGAGATGGATGTAAAAACGGAATTTTTGGTAAGAAGTGGTAGAATGTGTAGGTGTAATAATTGAATTTTTTGGTAAAAATTGGTAGAATGTGTAGAAGTAATAATGGGATTAAAAAGTGGTAGAATGCACACGCAACATCTTTTTGTTAGAGAACAAAAAGAATTACCGGTTGTCGAAAAGTAAAGTGTGATGGCAATAATGGATAGTATAATGGCAAAGAGTGTAAAAATGGAAAGTAGTAGAATGCACGCATTACATCTTTTTGTTGTACCAGAAAAAGAATAGCAGGTGTCCATTTAACAAAGACTACACCCTAGATTCTGAACTAAATCTAGGAGATTTTTACTATTAAATTACTTTTGCAAGCTTTCAAAGATACAAGTTTATTCAAAGGATTCCCTGTCATTCAAAAGTGTGTGCGGACTGTTAGGTCAGATCTGACTTGGAGCCCTTCCAAAATTAATGTAATTCCAGCTCAAAATCTTCACTTTCAATTACCAAACACATCATGGCCTAGCAACTTGGACTCGACCAACTGTTGGACCTTGAGTTTCAATATGACAGAATTTTCAGTTACATTTGGGATTTGAGTCACACCAACTTGGAAGAGAAGGTCACTTGGTCTTTGCTACTATTGATATAGATGATAGCAGAATGCCTTCTTCAGCAAAGACTGTGATTAACTTTCCTTCAAAAATGAATTTCATTTTTTGGTGTAATGAGGAGGGAATTGCTCCGGCCATATTTTCTATCTTGGACTTTATATCTATGAGACGTCCTTCAGTTTGTTCTGCCATTAGTCTTGTTTGGAGCCAAGTTGGATATCGGTGTTAAGGTCCAATTTTACCTTTTTAAAGGAATATTTATTTTATTAAACTCTACATGTATGTGATTGATGCAATGAATGCATGCATGCAATGTGAGATTATGTTTTTATCAGACTTTGTATGCACGTGATTGATGTAATGGATGCATGCAATGAGTGAGCTTGATTATTAACTATTGTGAAACTTCAAGACTTCTAGTTATCATTATAAAGACCAAAAAGTTAGCATAATTTGATGCGTGGTTTTGATGCATGAAGAATAATTGCACAGAACGGAAGTATAACAAAAGAAAAATAAGGTTATTAACAAGTTAAATAGTAATTAACAACTCGTGAAGTATTATGGATAAACAAGTTAAAACCATACGAAGAAAAATGTAGAGTAACAACACAGCATAACAAGGATATGTTTATGGCGTTGGTAAAAATGGTAGAAATTCTATGGTCAGTTCTATGGTTAAGTGGGGAGTTCTATATGCATAAGGTGGTTTATCAAAAAGGCAAGGGATAGTTCCCGAATCCCGTCACTAAATCATAGTGACGACCCGATTCCTTACCCTCTAGGGTTTATGTAAGGAATGGATTAATTCGAGTCGTAGCTTTTCGTGGGCCCATGCAGAGACTAACCGTCTCAGGAGGCAATGCACTACTTTGCTACTTTGAAACCGGTGAAGGCTTAGAGACCATGGCCTCACAAGGACAACAACACCAATTCCGCTTAGAAAGAACGTGTTCGATTTCGAGGAAGCTCGGGTATAGAGCTTCATGTCGTGAATGCATAATGCATGTTTTCGCTAAGTAAATATAGCATATAAAAATCCACATAAAAAGAAGCAAAGCAAAACAAAACAAATCAAGTTTTAGGCTCGACTCACTAACCGTGTCCCCAGCGGAGTCGCCAAGCTGTGGCAACGTGCGAGTCTTTTTTGGGAGTCGCCACCAATCTGTTTCACCTCAGGTCGATTGGATACCATAAAATATGGTCTGCGAGAGCTCGGGGATCGGGAGTACGGTTACACTAAAACAATATTGTTATAGCGCCCAAAATTGGCACCTTAGTTGATTTTAATTTTGTTTTACTTTGCTTTTAAATAATTTTCAGTTAATATTCTAAACAGAAATTTTAACTGAATTAGTCGGATGTGGATTTTTGGTAATTAATTTGTATAGAATTTTATACTTCCGAACTATGGACTCTGCCGAGTCATTTGGACACGGAATTTAGTGAAATTTTAATCCATATCGTAAAAATATGGATTTTTATCTTTTTATTTAATTTATTTATTTTAAAAGTTTGATATTTTCCAAACCGTAAATCCTACTGAATCATCCGGATATGGAATTTAATATCCAAGCCATGGATTCTAACCGAATCATTTTGACATGGATATGATCCGTCTTAGGATTCGTTATTTAATTTAATTTTATTTTTAATAATTTTTAGTTAATATCCAAGCCATGGATTCTAACCGAATCATCTGGACATGGATTTTATGATCCGTCTTAAGACGGATTTCTAATAATTTGATACACATTTAATGCATTACAACAATTAAAATTAAACTATTCTAAATAAATAAATAAATAAATACATATCAAATAAAAAATCTCATGTTATTCTCATATGTCAATTTTATGACCAAAATAATATAGTCTTAACCTTTTTCTTCGTCTTTGATTTTCTTGAATATCTCAAAATCCAAGTTCTCTAAGGATTTGCTCAGGAAGTCAGTAGCGCAGAATACAATCATGTGGTCCCCCATGGCTTTCAGGATCTCTTTTATGTCTTCAAAAATATCTGCGTATCTTTTTGCACATAGAAGTTCCAGTTCAATAGTCTTATTCTGGTAGTATGGCATGGATACAATCAGTGAAGTAGTGCAAGACAAATAGACGGATGACAAGGAAAACAGGAAGATCACCACCAGGTATTGCTTGCACACAATAATTCATACAACAACATAAAACTATAGAAATAAAAAGAAAGGGTCTCCATACTCTAGGGTTGAAGGCATGAGAGTATCCACAAACTAGGTATCCCTATTAAAACTATATGCCACCGTATACAAATGGTCTTTATGACTTTATAATCCTGTCACTAAATAATTTGCACAGGAAGTGCTCAATATATAACATTAAACCCGACTATTGGAAAACCCTCCTACATAGGTTGATCAGTTAACAGAGAAGTAAGAAACTTCTAGAAGACTACTTCATAAAGCAAAATACCGCAGGGAAAACATAAAACAAAAATCATGAGTGAAATATTTCAGTCAGCAATACACAGTTATCATGGATAAACGTTCTATACTTATGGCCTTGACAGTTCTTAGTTCCAAGAAATTGGAATGAATAGAGAGATACTTTCGAGCAAATTGTTCAGCTCTAGCGTCTGCATCTGGAACAGTTGTATTGTTCTCAGCTCGCTTCTGAAAGATGGAATAGAGTTCTTGAAGAGATCAATCCAGGCGGTTTCGGTGGGGGTGGCTCTGTGAGGGTTATTGTAGACGAGGAGAACGCCCACGTCACCTCTGTAGTAAGCGGATCATGAAATGCTACTATGAATCAGTGTTCATTTTTTTTTACCACCTGCAAAACACAGAATGCAAAACACAGAAAACAGTAGAAACCACAAAAGGAATAACCATACTGCAGTATAGACTACCATATAAATAAGCAATTTAATGACTTAACAATCAAGCAATCACTACAATCTATATTCATCAGATCAACACAACAATCGATATTTAATCAGATCCACACAACAATTCACATTAATCAGATCTAAGCAAAAATCGAAAAAATAAAATAAATAAATAAAGAGTTTTGTTGTCAGTGACGTATATGCAAGAATAAAGTATATGCAAGAATAAAATATGTTAATGACTTAAATGAATAAAACAAAAAGAAATAGGGGCTAAACAAGGATTTTAGCCCAAATATATATATATATATATATAATAAAATAAAATAAAATTTGACTCGGTAAAAAAATTGAAAACGCGTAAACGCGTCTCTTTTTTTTTTTTGGCTGTCTTCGTCTTCTTCTTTTGTTCTTCCGGCGTCGGGACGGTGGCAGTGCTACAGCAAAAGGGGACAACAAGGCGACTGAGAGCAGGAGGGGCGTAGCTGAGCGCAGAGAGATGAGGCAGAACGCCCGGGAGGGAACACGGTGGAGGGGCGCGACGGCAGGGGACTGGAGGAGGAGACGCGATGGTGTCGCGATGAGTGGCGTCGGTGGCTAAGGAGGCTGGTGGGAGGCAACACGGAGGCTTGTTGGACGGCAGGGAGCGAGCGGTGGAGCGCTGGCGCGGCGGTGATGTGGATCAGGCCGGCGGCGGGGGACGCGACGGTGTAGCAAGCATCGTGTGATCGTGATTGGGGCGGCGACTGGTGTAGCTTACGGAGATGTTGGCTTGCGCGAGCAAGAGGCTGTCGCGACCAACTGGCGGCAAGCGCGAGGGGGCTACGCGGTAGCACAGACAGAGGGGGGCACGGGCTCGCGGAGACGGCGGGGACGTCGGTGATGTCGTCGGTGATGGAGGTGATTATAGCAGGGAGGTGGTGAGAAACGAGGAAGAGCAGAGAATCGGAGAGAGGAGAGAGAGAGGGTTGGAAGTCTGTGAAGGGAGAGGAATCTAGAGCTGGGGAGAGCCTCAGATAAGGGAGAGAGAGAGCGTAGAAGCTGTAGGCCGAGAGAGAGAGAGAGAGAGCATGAATGAGAGAGTGAGTTCTGGGGGTTGAGTCCGAGCCAGAGAGGAGAGAGGGAGAGCTCTCTCGGACTTCAGAGAGCTATCCGTAGATCAGATGAAATCGTCCCCTCCCCGATTAATAATTCAGCCGAAGGATCGAGAAGGGAGATATTTTTAATTTTTTTATTATTATTTATTATTATTTTTTATTATTATTTTTATTATTATTACACACACATATTTTAATTAATTTGATTTGATTTGATTTGATTTATAATTAATTAATTAATTAATAATTTTTTTTAATTAATAATTAATAATTTTTTAACACATATTCGATAAAACAAAGATGCCCTTAAACTAACATATATTTTATTATTATTGTTATTATTATTATTATTATTATTATTATTATTATTTTAATTAATTAATTAATTTAATTAATTAACTAATATATATGTATAAAAAAAATGTCCCTATATTAATTAATTATTTTTTTCCTTTTAAGTTAATTAATTAATGATATTTTTTTGACTTTAAATTTTGATTAATTAATTAAAATTTTTTTTTTTTTTAAGAAATTTTAGTCGGACGAAATTGGGTGTCAACACAAGCTGTTGGCAGGTCTCATCCATTAGTGTTGTGGCTCTGATTGCTAGGCTTCTGTATTTTTTTTTCTTCGTTCTTTCCTTGTTTTGTTGTTTCTGCTGCTCTCCTGTTGTGCTGGGATCTTTGGTGGCATTAAAAAAAGAAAAACACCCAGCACCAAATTGTACTTTAAAAAAAAATTTGGTGAGAAAAGAATTAGAATGCCCATGTTCATAAAACACATCAAAATCATAAAGGTAGAAGATATTTTTTTGTGTATGAAATGAGAAAATGAGAAATGACTATTTTCTTTTTGGCACTTTAAAAATACTCAAATCAATATTTCGAGCATCATACGAGGAAAAGTTGAGAGGTTGTGACCCCTTAAGGCCTTAACCATCACGCCGAGTGTCTGGGGACATGACGGACTTCGGTTCAATAGACTTAAATATTGACTTTTACAAAATTTAGAGGCTGACATAGGTACAGTTGAACTTAGAGGTCCAACTTGCTCGATTTGTTAAAGTTTAGGGGAAAATGGCGAAGTACAGCCTTCTGTGTCAATTCTCGGCTTAAGTCCAAACTATTTTGTCGAGTTAAAATGCATATTTATGTTAACCGAAAAACAAACATATGACTCAATGCATTCGGTCGCTTACTCGCTTTCCTCGATAATCCTAATTTTAGATACCCCATTAAGCCCATCGCATATATCCACAAGGACACATAGCCACTAATGTTATTTTTGTTGCCTAAATTACAACCGTGGCCCCTAATATTTTATTATTGTCCTATTTTAGACCCTAACCTCAAACCTCGCATGGGACGTCTTCAACCTCAATTTTTTATTTCATTTTAGATTTTTTATGGACGCAAAGTGTTAAAATTAATGGAATTAGCCACGTGGCATGCCAACGTGGGCAATTTGCCACAATGGTATAATAATCAGTTGCTGGTGATAATGTGGCAAGGAAGAAAAATAATAAATAATAAAAATATGAAAAAAGAAAAATTAAAAAAATTCTCCCCATCACTGGGCTCAGCCTCCTCCTTCCCTTTCCGCCTATTCACAAAATCTTAACAGGGTCAAAACTAGACCTTGCCGTTGTTTTAATCATGCCAATGAATGACCAGCAAGGTTACTTCCTCGGCCAAATCAGCATCCGCCAAAACCAAGTCAATGCCATGGATGGCAACCATGACCAGGAGCTTGAAGACCTCGAGCTCTTCCAAAAGCAAGTCTCCGATCTCTTAAACCCTTCTGCTGACGAAGCTGATGCCTTCTCCATCATTTCCCTCCTCTCCATAGCCTAGCTCCGGAAGCTTCTCGACAATTTCCTCTACTACAATGCCCTCTTGCTCATGGGTTGCGACCCTTCCTAGATCTCCAAACCCCCTTTCGATTGCTTGATCCCCAAGCTCCTCGACCGAGTCGTTAAAGCTCTTGACATTTGTAATGTCATCATGAGCGGGGTCGAGGCTGTCAGACATTCCTAGAGACTGGCGGAGATCGCTGTCTCCGCTTTGGAGCAGCGGCCAATTGGAGATGGGTAGGTGAAGAGGGCGAGGAAGGCTTTGACCTCGTTGATCGCCTCCATTAACATTGACGATAAAGAGAGCTCGAATTTCAAGACCACGGAGCAAACATGGTCGTTTAGCCGGAGGGGTAGCGTGTCCAATAAGGAAGCTGGAGGCGGCAGGGGAGGGAGGAGGCTGACCCAGCGGTGGGGGAGATTTTTTTTAATTTTTTTCATATTTTTATTTATTATTATTTTTCTTCCTTGCCACATCATCACCAGTAGCTGATTATTATGCCATTATGGCAAATCGCCCACGTTGACATGCCACGTGGCTAATTCTGTCAATTTTAACACTTTCTATTTATCAAATGTCTAAAATGGAACAAAAAATTAAGGTTGAGAACGTCCCATAGGAGGTTTTGAGGTTAGGGTCCAAAATAGGACAATAATAAATGTTATAGGCCACGGGTGTAATTTACCCTATTTTTGACAATAATTCCATCGTTGGTGGAATGACTAAAAGTGGATGGAAATGTGGTTGGTGGACACGGGTTGCTTTCTTCCCCTTTTTTTTTTCCCCAGTTTTCCTTCTTTTTTTTTTTTCCATTCATTTTTCTCTTGTATTATTCCCAGTTTTCTTGGCCTTTTCTTTTAGGGGTTTTTTTAATGTTTCAATTTTATTTTTTGTTTTTTTCAATTTTTTTTTGTTTTCTTTTTCTACTTTTTTTTCACTTTTCACTTTTCCATTTTTTCTCTTTATAACCCTTCTTCCATGTTTTATCTTATTTTTATATTTAACTTTATATGTAGTTTCTCTCCATTTTTATTTTTTTAATTTATATACATTTTGTTCGTAGTTTATTTCACTTATTTATTTTTTTATATTATTATTATTATTAAACTTATCAAGTAGAAAAACAACAAACATCTTGTTAAGACAAAAACACAAACAGTTACTAGTAAAACAACGGCTAATTCATCTAAAAAAAAGGCCTAAAGGCACTTTTGGTCCCTGAACTCATGTGACACAGACACATCACCCCTTGAACAATGAATCGGTCCAACTCACGCCCCTAAACTTGTGAAAATGGGACACTTCACCTCTTATGGATCATGTGCAACTCATGTGATGGATGAAAACGCAAACACCATTTCTTGCCATTTCCTCCTCCACCCTCCACCCCTTTGACTCAGAGATGACCTCTCCTCCCCCACCGACTTTAGTAGCCACACCCCATCCTTCCTCTCCGCCTACTCCGCTCTATCTTCTAGTCTCTCCTTACCCGTGTCCGAAAGAGTTCACTATATGTTGGCGATTAGGGTTTTTCAATGATTTATATGAATTTGGTGTTTGAGATGAGGGAATCGATTGATTGATGGATAGATGATGTGTTGGTATTCAGCAATTTTCTGGTTGCTTCTATTGTTTGTTGGTCATTACAGTGGCAATTTCATGCAGCTATCAAATTGATTGGCTTAAGTTAATAGTTTTTTCTTGCATTTTCTACTCTTTCTGTTGTAGTTATATGGAAAGATGACTTCTGATTTTCATTGTTTGGTTGCTATTTTGCAGTATCTTTAATTCAATTCTTATTGTGGTTTTGTTATGGATGGTGGTGGACACTGTCGCGAGAAGGGAGAAAATTGGTGGCCGCAAATGCAACCTATTCCGAGGTAGAGGCACTGCTACTTTAGTTTGCCGCCTCTTTGTTGGTTCTGCCATTAATTCTTCATGCTTTGCTACCTTCGCAGCCGTTCATGCTGATATTCCTCCCCATTGCCACTCAAGTCCTCATCATGTGGTAGAGAGTGGAGGGCAAGGCAGAATGGGTAGAGGGAGAGGAGAAGGAAGGGGGACAGGCCTATAAGAGTCACCGAGGGTGGAGAGGCCATCGTTAAAAGGGTGGAAGCGTGGAGAACAAAATGGCAACAAGTGGCAGCATTTGTTTCCATCCATCATGTGCGCTGCACAAGGGCCAATAAGGGGTAAAGTGTCCCGCTTTGACAAGTTTAGGGGTTGAGTCGAACAGGGTCATAGTTTATAGGCTAAACTGTTTGGGTCACACGAGTTCAGGAACTAAAAATGGCTTTAGGCCAAAAAATAAATCGACACTGACAAAATAATAGATAAAACATCTCACTTTTTATTTTATTTTACTCAATTTTATATATATTTTTTTCTTATTTCAGTTTTTTTTTCACTTCATACTTTTTATTTTTTTTTTCATTTTGTCACTTGAAAAAAACAAAGATCTCGTTGAGACAAAAGAACAAACAGTTAATGATAAAAGAACAGCTAATTCTTCTAAAAGAACAAATACTACTGATAAAAAATAATTAGTTCTTATATGTTCTTTTATAGGTCTTTATTTGTTCTTTTATCAGTTTTATTTGTTATTACATCAATTCTTGTTTGATCTTTTATTAGTTTTTTCTGTTCTTTTGTAAATTTTATTATTTTTTATCAGTTTTTTTTCATTTATTAGTTTTATGTATTCTTTTATCAATTATATCTTATTCCTTTATCTGCTCTTATTTATTGTTTTACCAATTTTATATATTATTTTATCAATTCTTATTTATTTTTTAATCAAATTTATTTGTTCTGTTATCATTTTAATAAACTATTTTTTGTTCTATTATTATTATTGTTGTTGTTGTTGTTGTTATTTATTCTTTATGAGTAATTGTTAGTTCTTTTAGATAAATTAATTATTATTTTCTTAGTATATGTTTCTTCTTTTTTAGGAACCATTTTTTCTTCTATTGGTAATTTCTTGTTCTTTTTATTAGTTGAAAATTTTAAAACTAAGAAATTAGGGGAAAAAATAAGAATAAGGTAAGGAAGGAAACATGGAAAAAAACTAAGAAGAAATAGGTATAAAATTTAAAAAAAAAAAACAAAACTGGAAACAAAATGAGTGCAAAACTAGAAAATAAAAAAAATGAAAAATAAAAGGATAACTAGGAAAAATGAGGAATAGAAAAAAAACAAAACAAAAAATAATTAAAAAAAATGAAGAGTTGCAAGAAAAATAGAAAAAAACTAGTTTATATACCGAACATTACCATGGGGTTTTGAATCATACAGAATATATGAAAATAATATATATTTTAAAATAATAAAAAATATATTATTAATAAAATTATTCTATTAAACCGTCAGTTTAAAAAATACCAAATCCATCCTAACATGGATCTTGAGTATCATCAACAAATTTAACCCTTAAAATTGGATATTTACATTAAAAAAATAGAAAAATTCAAGTGGATAAATCATATCTTCCGCTGTATTGTTTCAGGTAAATAAAGTATTAATTTTCAAATGAAATAAGTTCTTTATAAAAAAAAAAAAAGAAGGAAAATCAGTAATTTTGTTTCTAATTGGTTACTCTATGCCCGACGAATATAGCCAAAGACTTGAAATTTTATTAGCTTGAGACCTTAAGCATGGATTGAAAAAATATTGATGGAGCTTTGAGGTCAGTTTAGCAAAACAAAAGAGATCAATGGTGGAATAGTGATTTTAGAAATCCTAAAAACATTGTTCCATGTCCAAGATTTTAGGAATCTTGTTCTATTGGAGTTGGACATACCTTTTTTTGTATATTTGGGCTCAATACCAACTAACCCTAGCCCATATATATATATAATAACCCAACACACACACACACACACATACATATATACATCATGCTCTAGCCCTCCCTCTCATCCCTCATACCCGCCGCCCACATCATCTTTCTAAACTCTCAGCCAACTCTCTCACTTCTCTCACCTTAGCCTTTTTTGCCCTAACCTCGCTCATTTCTCTCACCATCCCACAATTGTTTACATCTCTCTTCGCTGTTCGCATCTTCATCCTCCTTCATATATCGTTTCTTTGTCGTAATCTCTTCTCAGTTGCTCTTCCTCCGCTATTTCTTTGCCTCGTCTTGATATCTTAGCTCGTCGCTGACGATGTGAATTTGGTTTTGTAAATCCATTTCTTCGTCATTTTTTTATTTTGTGTTTGATTTTGTAGATTTGGTTTTGATTATGATTTTGTAAATCCGGTTGTTTGTCATTCTCCTCGCCTTCATTGTTCGTCATTAGTTCCCGTCGGTTATCATTTCTCACCATCCAAATGTTCTATCTGATTTTTTTTCTTAGTTGTTGAATGCTCAATCTGATGAATCTTGTTGCGCCCATTGTGTTTTTAATTTTTTTTTTATTTTGAAATCATGATTGATTGTTGATCTAGCTTCGATTCTTACTGATTTTAAAAATTTTGGTAAATTTTTTAATTTTTAATAATGTTTATTGATTTTTAAATTTTTTAGTACATTTCAGTTAATTTTAGGTAAATATAAAATACAATTTTAGTAACTCATTATTGAATAATATAATTTTTTTGCGCTAATATAATCTTAGTAATTACAATTTAGTAAATATAATTTTTTGTCAATATAAAATATAGAATATGCTTTTCATTTATATATGTTTTTAGCAAATATAAAATGAGATTTTAATAAATAAAAATATAATTTTAAAATACATTTTTTGTAAACATAAAAATATAATTTTTAGTAATTTTTATTTTTTGAAAAAAAATTCCAACAGCCAAGTCGTTGGAAATTTCCATCAGGTTCAGGCATTGATTTATTTCCAACGGCCTAAGCTATTAGAAAATCACTCAACCGTTAGAAATAATTATGTGTTTAAGTCACTGGTAATTTGCAACAACCATCCCTAGGGCTGTTGGAATTTCTTTTTCCAACACTTGATTTGCCAACGACCTTATTTCCAATAGCTTGCTTTTGTAAATCCTAGATCTCCAATGCAAATACGTTGGAAAAGACCATTGGAAAATTGATTTTTTTAAGTAGTGATAAAAACTTTTGGGACTAAGTTGTCAAAAGTTGCTTAAAGACGCCGAGAAAAAATGCAGTGGTTAAATCAAACAAATTTGAAGCTCTCGGATCATTTTGAAAAGCAAACAAGCGTTGGGAGTTAAAATATCAAGAAAGTCCTTGTAATTTTTTTTTCAAATATGTAAGACGGAATTTTCATTTAGGATATAAATAAGAAAAACTTCACAATTTGGCTCATTTTGTTAAAAAGGAACTCTCATGCTTTCGTAAGTTCATTAGTGGTGCTAACTCAGCCATCTGCCATAGTCTAGAATTATCAACCACCAATTTGTTTTAATTTTTGACACAACATAAATGATTTTTCAAAAGGACAAATGCAAAAATCCCAGCCTATGACTTTATCCAAAATCTTCCGGTGCTAATACCACGGGACCAAAATGTGGGAATAGGAAATGACATAACAATCCCTTAAAAATAGTGGCTAATAATAAAAATAATAATAATGGGTATATTCTATAACCAAACATGACAACGCTAATAAAATAGCATTATAGAAAGTGAAAGCTCATACACACAAGATTAAAATTACCTGATTTTAGCTATCATAAATATCAATTTTTTATACCTGTAAGGTAAAAAATTAAACATTGATAGCTTAAGAATGAACAATTTAATAAATATTATATCTTACTTATGAATAAAAAAATTTGAGATGAAAATGTTTTAAAAAATAAAATAGAACCTTAATTTGTGTGTTTTTGCCAAATAAATAAATATTAGTAAGATATAACTTTATGTTTGTATATGTAAGGACCTAACAGAAATATTACTTCATTCATCCTTTTATGTAATTTTGTGTGTCTCAAAATAGAGGCCATCTTTTTCATACTAATAATTCTTTTTTAAATGTATATTTTTCATTGTCCAAACCCAATGTAGCGAGTTTTAGGAAAGAAAAAGAAATCTCCACTAATCAGGTGTACGACTTGCTTGATTACCCATGTATCTGTTTTCTTTATTACAAAAGATTAGAATTTAGATAAAACAGTAATATAATCTATTAAACATCTTAAAAATATCATTAAGGATTAAAAAATATCTAGCTCTCTCCTTGAGCTAGTCCTTAAACAACAACCTTTTTGCACATATTTGATGATTTATGTTCCATATTTGAAACTTTTCTATAAAATTTTGCAGTGTTTTCCACTTAAACACTTTACTTGTTGGAGAAAATTAAATTGGAAAGTGTTGAATTGTTGTGGAAGAATGGCCATTAATATCTATTGATTCGTATGACTGTTTTGTGCATTTAAATAAGTAATTTGTGGAAGATACACATCTACATAATATAACCGTGATTGATGCACTTTTATTCCTATATTAATAATGAGGAAAGAAATCAATGTAAAGGATTGGTGATATTCCAAAAGTTGCTTAAAAATTTGGTACTTAGGATTTATTTATATAATTTAAAATTTTTTATTTTCAATTTATTTGCTTCTGAAAAAAAAACCTAATTTTCAAGAATTTTTTTGGAAATAAAAATCTATGTCAACATTTTTTTATTAGTTCCTGCATGTTTCCCAATTTCCCTTAAATGCTGCTAACTTTTTGTTAAATCACATTTTTCCTTAATTTGAAGTTTAGTAATTATATTTTCACCTACGAGTTTAGAAAGCAACTCTTTCCACTCTTGGCATTTACGCATAGATTGAGATAAACTTTTTTTTTATTTATACCATTGGCTAACCGTAACATATATATATATATAGTCTTCTCGTGAATGAGCAAAAAATATTTAAAAAATAAATCCAAAAGGAATGGGGGTAATTGTAGATTTTCAAATCTTAGGGTAAAATTGCAATGAAAACAAAACATGTATGAAAAGAATGAAATCTGACCATGGTTGAACACAGTAACCGATTTTGGTAAAAAATAATGAGGCGGCTCATTATTATCTTGAAAAAAATAATTAAAATACTTTGACTCGAATGTGGCTGGAACCTAGGCTTATAATATATCATTAAAGTGATTTATAAGTCTACTTTAATATAGAAGAAAAAAAATTCTATTTGGAGACTCAAGTAAGAAGTTATGTTGATTCTCACAAGATATCACCAAAAAAAGAGCATTGCACAAGTCTGAACTTTAGGATTAAACTATATTGATTAGCTAATCTAAAAATTGTGAATAAAATATATATTATGCTTGAGAAGTCTAGTTTAATAGAAATTTTATGAATTGTTATTTGAAGTTTTCTACAAAGAGTTATGGTCATTATCGTGTGAATACGCAATTTCAAGTTGAACCAAGGCTTTTGGAAATTAAATGACGCTCTAATGATAGTTCATTCTATTTTGATTAGGTTTAAGAACCTGAGTGATTGATGGTAGATGAGAGATCCACCTTGAATCAAGGTTTGTTACAATTGCAGATATGAGAACGTGTAGGTGGGGCTGCATTGAGGATGCAGACTTAGGTAACAAGAGGCAAAATTTTGGGTACAAATGATTGAAATAAAAAACCTAGATAACTATATTTAATTGTAATCTAAGTCCCAATGTTATTGGTTTGTATAATTAAAGGTTTAAAATTTTAAATTATGCAATCAAATGCAATTCATTTATATAACTGATGGAAAATGTCTATGTTATTGAGTCAAGTAGGCAAAGTGCCATAGTTGTTAAAGTTCAAGGCTCAATTCATACCCACAAAATGTCCACAATAGCGATTGGGGAGTCACTAGTACAGGATCATCTGTCTGGGTATTTATTCCAAAATTTAATTAATGAAACCATTGAAAAGTTAGTCGGATGTAAAGGGGTGGTTAAAACGGACTGAAGAACATAATGCAACAAATCACAAAATCAATTTTGTTCCCTTTTAAAACTCTACGAGGACTTTTAAGGAGACAATTAAATTCCTTATTTGTATTTAAAACTATTGACCTGCCTTATTTGTATTTAAAACTTCTAATTGCAAAGCTGAGTTTAAAACTGTCCACCTCTAGCACACTTTAGCAAAATTTGAATTAGTTTATTATTTCTCTTTTTAAGTTTTTCTGCACAAAAATGCTAATTGTTTCCATTTTACTATATTTCAATATTGGAATATAATGTATAATGGAAAGTATAGATTGTCAAACTAAAATTGTTTCCATCAATGACTCAAATTTATTTTTTGGTTGATATGTATAATGCAAATAATTGTGTATTCAGAAATAAATGGTTTTGTACAATGGAAAGTTCAAATTGTTTTTTTTTTCCTTTGCTGTGGCATTTTTTTTTTGTTAACTTACACCTTTTCCTTAAAATTTATTACTAAATAAATTTTTTTGTTAACTTATTGCCTTACTGTTCTTTACATGGTTTGCCATAAAACTTCTCAAGTTCTAATTGATATTGGTAGGTAACTAGAAGTTAGTCTATTTGTAGATGCAGATGATTTCTTGCACTAGTTAAGTTGAAAAATGTGAGAGGTACTTCTAAGTTCCCATTACAACTATAGTAATAAAAACCAAACTTGTCTAAATAACATGCTCTTCCTAATTACCTATGTATTTTGTCATCAAACTCGACAATCATTTACAAACAAAAATAAACAATATTAATCACAGTTACCTGTTCAGAAAAACTCAATACTGATCACAACAAAAATTACGACATAAATCAAGAAGTTAGGAGGATTGAAATCATGACAACCAATCTGATTTCCCGTATCGAATAATCATATATATTTCCATACACTTTGAATGTAAAAAATCAAGAGTTATAAATGTAACGACACATACATAATATCTTGTAATAAGCAAAAGAAGTATAAGAATCTAGGCAAAGATAAAGACAACTCAGACAATAGTGAAAGTTAAAGTTTTATTTTGAAAAAAAAAATGGAAGCTAAAGTTGTATTCCTTACCTTCACAACCAAGTTACAGTATTAGAGATATAGGATGATAACAAATCAAAGCACTTGGGCATCAAACAAAAAGAAAAGTAACACAAAAGATTTCTTGGCTGCCACAATCTACTGTATATATAGAGAAAGCCACAACGGGATCTTGCTCCAACCTCCTTAGAGTTCCAAATTGATCTCACATTGTAAGAAACGGCGCAATCCTATGGGCAATCGCTCATTCTCTAGAGCAAACTCTACTTGCAATCTATGTGCCATCTCCAAGCACAACTCGCCATCATTGATCACAGGTTCGCCTGGCTCCTTTGCCAGATGTTTATCAAGCATTAAAAACCTTAATATTCTCGATCAATTTACTCGCAACCATATTTAAATGACAATTGAGTCCTCTAAATTACAGATAACGTACAAATTACAGACGATGGATGAATATATGATCCAATAGAATAAAAACAACAATCATAGAAGGGTGCGTATGTTCACCTATATTCGATTAACACTGTCCTTTTCGCTTTGAAGAAAGAAGGTGTTTATTAGTCAGTGCAATGAAACAACATTTGCAGTGGGTGTAAGGCAAAAAATTAACTACGAAAAAAATGGATTTGATCAATAATTTGAATGATTTTCGTTAACATGGGAACCAGATGAAGATATCTTACTTGGGGAAAAGATTTCGGTTGGCTACCACTTGGCAACTGCATTACTAGCCCACTGTTCGTGATTCATACATGTCTACAAAAACATAGTTAGTGCATACGCAAATTGCAACAACCAAATGGAAAATTCTTTTTATGTTTTATTAAATTATACCAAGCAGAAATCCTCTTCAAGAGTTAGAGTAGTGAACCTTTGCTGTAGCGTGTGCGAAGTCCATGAAGCCGTTGAGTGCAACAAATTTACAGCTTGTTCAAAGCCAATTTAATGGCTCCGCAAAAAATACTGATTTGCCTCTATCAAAGCTATCATTCGTACTTCTAAAATTAGAGTTAGCCGAGGACTATGTGAGAGGATAAATCAAAGAGGAGAGGTTAATGGAGGGAAATATGTGGAGCAAACCCGATTTATTAGGTTGATGGGTTGACATTAGGGATTTTTACTCTTTCCTTATATATATAGTTTGCAAAGCGTTCGCTATTTAACTTAGTTGAATGGATTTGATAGAGTTAATTAGCAATATAATTGGCTTTACGGGTAGTTTGGGTATAAAAGTGCATAAATCTACTAAATTCTTACATAAAATGGGAAATCTGTCTCATGTCAGCACCATATTACATCTGTTAAATAAAAAGTCATTTTACTTTTTAAGTGTATCTTACTTTATATATATATATATAATACTAATAGATACTGTGCAAAAAAAAAAGTTGAAAAAATGAAAAATAGGAAAAAAAAAAAAAAGAGGAAAATGGAAAATCTAAATCGGGGGGTTTCTAACCAGTAGCCCGCTTTATTCCTCACCATGCTCGAACCATTCCGCCAAACGCTGATGATTGCCAGGCAATTGCAGAAATGTTTAAATTATCGTGCTGTGTTGCACAGTTGCAATTGCCTATTTTCTGAAAAGCGGGACCAAACTGATAATTGTTGAATTTTTCAGGGGCGGCACATGGCATATGGCCTGCTCATCCAAGAGTTATTCATGAAAATAAACACAAAACTTATTTTCAATAGTAATTGATTTATATTTTTTATTTTCAAAATTTTGGTATATAAGTGAAAAGATTTTATAATTGATAAACGAAAATCTATAGTTTCTAAATATAATTTTTTTTAAATTTTTTAACTGATAATAATAATATATATAAATTCAAATTAAATTTACTTGAAAAGATAAAATATGACAAAAAATATGAGACGGGAGGTAATTTTTCAAATAAATGACAACAGATTAAATTCAAGTGAAATATCACGGCTCATTTAAGGACATGTACCATGATTGAACACGTCATTAGTCCCATTCCATCACTTGTGTGGGTACATTTTAAAGTGTCTTTGAAATGCAATATAAATGACCTAGGACCCCAGCGTATGTCTGCCCTTTTACCAATGTTAGTTGCTTTAAGTAAAGTGGGCTCTTGACTTGGATTTTTTTAATAGAAGATCTTGGTTTCGATCTTGGGTGAAAAATTAGTACGTGAGAGTTTATCACTTATTAGATGAATGATACCCCTAAGTGCACTACGCCTAAAGTTTTTATTCTGCTTTTTAATGGTGGAAGCTCCCTTTCTACTTTTTTTTATTGTTCAAAGTAGTTTACACATGGAACAAAGCAACAGTAATAGAAATTCTATGAAATTCTGTATGGCATAGTTTAATTGATTTCTAAGTCAATGAGTGATATTGGTTAATTTTTGAATTTATATGTAGATATTTCCCCCTAAAATTTATTGCTTTTAGGACTTTTTTAAAGAAAGGAAACACTATAGTGCATAGTGGAGTAAATTTTATGGACAATACTAAATTTTAGATATTAACTTTTGAAATGTTTATTTAATTTGTTAGATAACTGTCTTATTATAAATTTACATAGTTAAATAATTTTTTAATAGTTAAAGGATAATTTAAATTATTAATTTTTCTTAGCAAATTAGGTTTCATGCATCACATTGGAGCATAAATGACAATTCCTGTTTGGGTTTATGAATTCCATTCAAGAATATAACAAAATGAAAATTTTTTAATAAATTTAAAAAAGTAGAAAATAAATTCAGAATGAAAACTTAACAATACCACCCATTTCCAAAAAGGATAGAACATATTCCCTCCGTCCCAATTTAGATGAAACGTGTTCCTTTTTTAGATGTCCTAAAAAAGTTAAAATGTTTTCTTTTTTGGGAAATTTTAAATAATCAATTTATCATCTTACCCTCATTTAAACTCTCACTACACAAAATTTAATAAAGAATCTTTTTTTAATCTTCACTCAATCTTTCACTGCACAAAACAAAAAAAAAAAAATCATTGTTTAAACTCTTACAACACAAAATAAAAAAAATTTTAATTTTAGTTCCATGGGTAAAATTGAAAAAAATAACATAAATTATATACATTTTAATCTTCATGTCTAGAGAAATATTTCATTTATTTTATGACAAAGGGAGTATATTATTTTTCCTGTCTAGTAATCCGTGCAATATTTTATATTTACTAAGCTTTTTGGCAACCAATGCATCATACTACCCTCATTTCAACTAGCTTTAAGATTATAATTTAGTCATTAAACTTTTAAAATTACAATTTGATCTCTGTAGTTTTAATCATTCTAGTTTTCAAGAAATTATAAAATGACCTCAAATCTTAAAAAAAAAAAAAATTAAATAAGTTACTAAAGTTGAAAAATGACAATTTAATAACTAACTTTTTCGGGGTAAAAGAAAACACAAATTTTACATACGTTAATCTCCACACATAAATTTTACATACTTTAATCTCCACAAGTATAAAAATATTGCTTTCGTCAAAAGTTTTTTTACATTTCAGCTTTTTTATTTAAGTTTGATTTAAATTTATTTATATTAATATTTGCTAGAAAATTTATATTTAAAAACTATAAATATATTTTTTTAAAATAATAAATATTAAAATAAATAAATTTAAGTTAAAAAAAAAACTGAAATTGTGGAAAGAATTGGACAATTGAGTATTAAATTTGGACGGATGTAGTGAGTAAAGATCAGAAACATACGTGAAATTCACTTCACTTGTGGTCTGGTCACTGCATAGAGAAAGCCAGGAAAGGACGAAAAGAAGTGGACGTTGAGAGTGGGATCGGTCCCAGTGAGCAGAAGCACGTGCAACCGGAAAAGGACTGTTTCCAATTCACCTGGAAACTCCAGCTGACTCCACCCCTTTCATCTTCCATGAAATCCATATTGCCCGTGCAAATCATTGATAACCATATTTTGGAACCAAATATGCAATTGGCCCCTCAACTTACTCAACCCCTACGAGTTAGTCAATAACTCGATGCTCAATAAATATAATGGTTCCGAACTTTGAAAAGTTAAGCGAGTTAATCCATAACTCAAAGCATTTAACAGATGCTGTTATCCATTTGACAAAAGATGCACTCTTGGTTCAGAAATCATCCAAACACTGTATCTCTCACTTATGCCCACTTGGTCCGACCCTTTTCCCTGGTGGACTTGCAAATATATTTCCACTTACAACAGATGAAGATGATAATGAGAGCTTCCCAAATTCCGTTACCACCTAATCATTCCCAATTTTCCGTCACCTCTCACTTATGCCCACTTGGTCCAACCCTTTTCCCTTAATCCCCTCTTCCCCTTGCACCGTCCATGTGTTCGATGAATTTCCCAAACTCGGTACATGAAACAAATTGGAGCACTTTTTTCTTCCTAATTACTAGGAGTGAGCATAAATTAAGTAGACCCAAAATCCAACCTGAATCACCCTTATTGTGTTGAGTTGGATTAAGTAAAAATTGATCATGTCTTGCAAGTTGGTTCTTCAAGAGAGAATTATCATTTTTTTTTATTGATTCTGGTTCCATAAGAAAATCCCAAAGCAGAACCAAACCTGAGATATATGTATAAATATATGATAAAAATTATGATATTATTAAATTGCTAATACATTCATGTATGAACATGTATATTACTAAATTATTTATATATTTATATATGAACATATATATTCAAACATGTATATTAAATATTATGATATTACTAAATTGCTCATATACTAAGAACATATACATTTAAACATGGATTGAGTTGTATATTATATTAAATATTTCTTAAACTAATTATAGATGCAATTTTATCGAGTTACAAAGTTGTTAACTGTTATATATATATATGATAAGAACCAAAAAATCCAAAAATTAAAATCGAAAAAACTAGATCTATAGTTATAATTCTATTCAGTTTTCAGGTTCGATAGAATTTTTTTCAAACCATCACTATTTCATGTTGATTCGGTCTCACTAGAAAACTAACCTGACCTAGTGCTCACCTCACTAATTACATATAATTTGGCAATGAGTCGCCCGTTCATGACCCTCAATTCCAATGCTCGGGGAAATACTAATGAGCGGTGGAGCTTGGGTCATTGTAGAAGAAGCTACAAGCAGCATCATATTCTTTGCCGAATAAGTGGGTCAGAATTGTTGTGCTGGAGGGTATCGCAATTGAGCCTTGGAGCTTTGTAGTTGGCTTTGAGAAAGTCGTAGCTAGTCTCTCTCTAATTACTTGGACTTCCACCGTGCTCGACGGTTCTGAAACTAGACAACTTTTCTTGGCTGTAGGTCGAGCTCTTGGGCCAGATTCACCTTCCTCTCCGGCTCCAACTTGTTCTCCACCTTGAAGGTCTTCTCCACGGCCTTGACTTGACCCACACTTAACGGCCCCTCAAGCATATGTTCTTATGTTCAATTACCAAAAACATGATACGTAAGGTAAAACAAATATATTATACGGAAATCTAGGAAGGATATGGCGTATTTGGATTTTTCAAAATAAGAGTGCCTCTTCTGACAAATTATAAGAGATTATTGGTAGCTTTTGTAATTTTTCATTACTTAAATAATGGAACTTTGCTGTGTTCCGTGAATCATCATGTACTAATCTGGATTCTAAGTTTCGATTCAACACATACAAGTTAGGTATGTTGGAGGGCTAATTGCATAGTTAAGTCCGAAAAAGGGTTGAAAAATTCACAGTTGGACTAAGCAAGTGTTTTTTTTTTTTTTTAACAAAAAGCCAAAAAAAAAACAGGAAAGAAACAGAGAAAGAGAGGAATTGTACGAAACAACGAGTGGCTGTCCTGTTGTGGGGGTCCCAGATCAGGTTTGGCCTTGAAAGGAAGGGGTGAGGTCAGGTCAGGTCAGGTCAAATTCCGCGTGAGCCTCAGCTCTGTTGCTCAGTACTGGTCCCTCAACTCAAACGTGCACAAAGTCACCTTAGCCCCACTCTCTCTGACTCTTTGTATTTCGTCCAATCTCATCTGTCCCATGGAATAACCTTCGTTTTATTATTACAACCTTATCCTCTCTACTCCACCTACAACTTACGTCCATTGTCCCATTTTAGCCCTCAACAATATTCCGACGGGATTATTAGCTATTTTTTTCAGTCTCAGGCAACTGAAAATATGCGGGAGTGTTATAAGAAAAACTGCGATAATTCTGTAACTGTTCATACACATCAAGGCCGTTTAGAGCAGTCATTTGTATGTGGATGTGAGCTGTTATAATAATATAGTTTTCGTTAGGGAAAAAATATATGTTTCTTTGATTTTTCAAAGCATCACCATTGGCAATAATGTAGCCGGCGAGCTTTTCAACCGTCGAACAAAAGCTTAATCTCTATACCAAAAAAATGAGTACATCATAAAATGAGTATTACTAGAAAGTAAAAAGGATTTTTCGGAAATAATGTTGAAGAAAGACCCGTATCTTCCAATTCAATGATAACTTTCGAACTTTTGTTCCGCACAAGGAAATTCTTGCAAATGGGACAGCCCTAATGATTGCGGTAATGGTGAGGGATAAGATCAGGTTAGAAATATGACAAAGTTAACGTTTCTGTTCTAATATCTTTTAAAAATATACATTTTCTTTCGGGACTCGAGAATTTACCTCATGTCCTCATTTAGACCCTCCCAGTAGACTCAGAAGCATAAGCAGAAGAAGATAAGTAAGAGGAGGAAGGAAAGTAAGAGAAGGAATTGTGACAAGAATCAGCCTCCGAGCTTGGTGAGTCCAACACTAAAACTTGGTTGTCTGATCACATTATATTATGGTATCTTTCAAAGCAACTAGAAAGGAATGCCAAAGAAGTACTCTGTCACCCGATTTTTTTGGGCGTTCAAATTTGCCTTTCCATCAATTTTACTATTAAATTTTAAGAAAAATACTGATATGACATAAATTAACATTAAAATAAATTTTAAAATAACACTTTTAATCTTTTAAATTTTCTTATCAACAATTCTAAATCTTAAACTTATACTTTCTATAACAATGACCCACAAAAGCTGGAGCTACTTCAAGCCCTATCCATGCCCCCTCCTCATCGTCCCTTGCACCTGACTCCCTACAACTCTTTTTTTTTTTTTTGGCAAAAATAGAAAAAAAAACAACAAAATAAGAAAACAAAACAAAATAAAATAAAATAAAATAACAGAGAATAGAGGGGTGGAGAAACAAGGCGATGAAGTCTGCCGCTGTGAATGATGCCAGATCCTGTGAAATCGATGGTCCATCTGCAAAATCAATGCGAAGAGCACAATGATGCTAGATCCAACGAAATTGATGACCCAGGAAATTATGTCGAAACCCAAAATGGAGTGAACCCCATCTGCTTGTTTCAATCCCAATCTGGTATGTTTAATGGCACAGACGCTTCAGTTGCCACTGCCATCATCGAGATCCATCTTGCTTGGGGGTCGCCAGCAACAGCTTCGTGAGTTCCGAGTAGGTCGTTTGAGCTCCAATCCCGTAGCTCACCGCCGACGTCATTCCAACAATCTCCTCTCTTGATTCCTTGAGAATCTCACCAATGGCAGCACTGTCAGGTACAACGATTACCAATATGATTAGACGTCGGGCCCCAAAATTGACAACTTTCTAGAGAAGTACATGTTGGCTTCCAATGGTTATAGTGATCTGCAAGGATTTGGAGACAACAAATTGTGAAGCAAGAAGAGTGAGAGTCGTGCCTGTGACCCAATTTGGTGGGTATTATAATGGTTCTCATATTCTGTATTAGAATTTGTCCGTAGAAAATTCAACAAGCATTGGGAATAGTAATCTTGGAATTTCTTTTAGTCCTGTTTCTATGGGTTTAGAAAGCTTGCTTCAGCTGAAAATGGGCTGGAGTGGCTCATCACGGACTTCGTCCTTTACCCATCAGAGCTTCTTCATTTGGAACAATAAAAGAGGTGGCCAGAAGAATGAGAGGTGGCACTGAAGAGGGAAAGCCGCCGCTGTGGAAGCTCCATGATTAGATGTGATTTGGAAGAAGAATGGATGATATTAAGAATGTAAACATTAGTTTTATTAGAATTTTTAAGATTTAGAATTCTTGATTAAAAAAGTTTAAAAACTACAATTGGTATTTGAAATATATTTTAGTCTTAATTAATATCATGTTAGCAATTCAGTCCAATTTAACAATTTAATTGACGGAAAGGACCTAACTAAACGCTCAATAGGGTAAAAGACTTTAATAAAACAATCTTATGCTAAGATATCAATTTAAAACACAAAAATACCATTATGATGAACTGAAAAAAAAAACAAAAACTTGATTAGGATGAAAATTTAAGCTAGATGACCACGCGTGCAATTTATCCAATCTCAATACGTTATTAATGTTAATCCCAAACAAACTATGCTTAAATATGCTAATTTGGGGAGTTTGGGCAGGGTTGAATTGGATATATAGATAAACCCACATCTCCTTCCAATATTCTTCGGGCAGTTGGGAAGTTCTGGTGGCCGAGTAAGAAAATGCGTCAAACCAGTATAAAGAACACCAAAATAAGTCCAACATAGTCTAAGTAAACAATCCTACTTCGAACAAAATTCCCATTATCTTGACGAAAAAAGGCAATTGGTGAAGGATTGCATGATATCGAAGAATTGATCATGTTCAACTTCCTCCACGTACGGTTGGAATCGTCTAATTAATGAAATATAAAGGAAAAAATCGATTGGTTGAAAATGTTTAAGCGTAGACGGAGCGGTACTCGTTGCGGTTCTCGTTGCTGATTGGCTCTTTCTGGGACGGACTTCTCCAGAAACCGGCGCCGTAAAATCTCTCCAACATCTCCTTCTCCAGCTTCAACACCGCTTCCTCCGCATCCGACGCGCTCGATTCGCTGTCAGACCTCACCTCCTCCACGCACATGATTGGGTGAATCTGGAAATCTGTTCCGTCGCAGAGGCAACGGCTTTGTCGTCGCTGCGGAGGTGGCAGCAACCCGTTCTTCAACAACCTCCGCCGCCGACTGTTCTTCAGCACCATCCGGCACAGCCCGGCCGGGACTTTGTAGACAACGAAGAGGACGAAGTTTGCCAGACCCAGCGGGCAGCAGCAGCACACTGCCGTGCAGTCCGCCATTGTCTCGCCGCACACCTCCAGGAGGGTGGAGCACTTCCGGCTGTCGCTTCTTCTACATTTGGCGACCGCGGAAGTGTCCGATCGGCTATACAGAAGTGCACGCTTCTTGTTGGACGAGCTGTCCCGGACGATGATCTGGGCTGCCATTGAATCGAATGAACGACTGTAGTCGTGATGGGGAATATTGATGAGCTCGATCGACGTCCGGCGAAGTCCGGACCTTCAATCAATTTGTCAAGTTCTCAAAACCACCCAGATGATTGTTATACGGACGTTCCCTTTTCGGGCCAGAAGTTAACGGCCGCAAGAAAACTAGGAAAGACCGGGAGCTAGGTGGAAATGGGATTGAGACAATGTTGGTGTTCGTGGATCGCGTAGGAGGGTCTTGTCTTGTGTAAGAAATGAGGGAAATAGTTGAAGCAAGACCCTTGGCCGGACGGCGATCAGAAAAGGAAGGCCATTGCAAAATGAGAGTACTGCAACTGCTTGATCCGGCGGGGAAAAAGTGATGCCTTGACCGGAGGATTTAAAACCTAAAAAAGGGAAACATTTTTCAGGCGACCTTGATTTCCGGTGCTAGCCAGTAATTTTAAGAGCAGCTTTTTTCCTGATCAACGATATCTGGCTCTCTTTTCTATTTTAGCCCTTTTACTTGCTCTTGTTTAATTTGAGACAGAAGGACACTCAAACGAAAGAGATCGCCCAACACGCACGCATGGTTGTTAAAGTGTTGCCCTGTTTCCAGTTAGGGGTCAAAAGTGTTTCCTGTTTCACTTAGGTCACTGGAGTGGAGTGGGTTGATGGCTTCGCAGTTTTTTTGCAGAAAACCAGCAGGACGACAACCAAACTTTTCTTAAATTTTCCACCTAACAAACACTATTTCAACTCGATGGAATTAGAGTTTTCTCTACAGGAATCTAGTGTTTTGTTGTCTTCCCTACAGGAATCTAGTGTTTCTTATATTTCTTTCAAAAAAGAACAACTTTCAACTCCATGGAATTAGAGTTTTAATAAAAAGTACGAAGATACATGTTCAAGACACAATTGTATATGTTAGATATTGTTTTTTTATCTTGTTTTTCCATAAAAGAATTTCATGTTAGATGCAAGACCAACTCCGTATGTAGATCTCATAGCTGATCTCTGTCGGCCGTAAGTAACGCTACATTAGAAGTCGTTACTGAAGTTATGGTCCATTATTAATTAAGTCATTGAACTTTTTATTTTATGGATAAATGTACACAAAAAGTTTTATAGTTTTTTTCAAGTTACACCTTCTGCTTTAAATTGTGACTCTTCAAAAGTTCACTTAGAAATTTTCAAATTGAATTTGAAGTATTAATTACTTCCGTGACAAACATGCAAGTTGCAAGTTCAAGTAATTCGGATCGTACAAAAGACGATTTCAAAGGCTCTTAAAAACATTTCACAAGTACTCGATTATGCAATAATATACTCTCGACGCTGATAACCTAGAAAATGATTATGTGAAAAAAAAATCAATTTAGTAAAATAAATAAACTCAAACTATCACATGATTTTCACTTAAATCGTTTGGAAATTTCTTCAACTGATGATGATATATGCCATTTTAGACCCACGAGAGAAAATGTAAAAACTATGCTTATTACATTAAATTGGGCCACCTATTTTCACTATGCATTTGTTTCTATCATTTTATGTGAGGTAAATTAAGTTTGAGTTTTCAATGGAACAAAAATAAATGTATGTATGTGAATGGCCAAAATAAATATTATTGAAAATAAATATAAACTATAACTACCAGTTCTAAATAGATACCGAAACAAATCATCCCCAAAAGTTCCCCAAATACATAAAAGTATATTGAATTCCCATATATATATATATATAACCTTTCTAAATATCCTGACACCTGAATAAACCTATAATCCCTACCGAACCAAGAACACAAGATTACTCACCAATAGATGCAGCCTGCAGCCTCCAAGGCCACCCCCCCCCCCCCAAAGGAAGAAATAAATCTAGTCTTTAATTCCTCATTCTAATTTTTTTCATCTTACATATACAAGTTAATTCATCACAATAATTAAAGAACTCCTCAAGGAGATTAAAATATTTAATTCCCTAGATTATCATCACAAGACCCCAAATATCATAAATTTTCCTTAACACGATTGGAGGATCTAGTATCTTTTAATTTCAAACATTTTGACGGTCAAACAAAACTCCTTAAATCCTCTATCCACAATTTACCCACAACCTTCAAAGTTGGTGGAACTAAGGAAGAATTAAATAAGAATCATTTTTATTATTTGTTCCCCTAAATCAAACTCAGTAATGTTTAACCTCAAACTAGAAAAAACAAACTCATTTTTATCTCCATTGCTAAACCTAATAAATTCATCTAAAACTTCATTCTCTGGCCCACCATATACTAGCTTAGGTCCACCCGAATATTTTAATTTTTCTGGCCCAATAATGTTGTTTACCAGGCTCATACCCAAGGTCCCAAGTCCTAGGCAAAAACCTTAGGCTGCCTACTTACAATTCCACCGCCACCTAAGGGGAAGCAACTGTCGCCTCGTTGTCTTTCTGGTCCACCTGCCCACCGTCATCGGCAACATCTCCGATCATGGCCACCTTGTCTACCCCAGCACCAAATGTCGCTACCACTCCATCACCATCTTTGAGCATCCCTGACCCACTGTTGGCACTACGTGCTTCCTCTCCGAACACTACCGCCTTTCCGTCACTCACCCTCTTTACTTTGCTATCGAGTCACAAAGATCCCGACTTTCATGCTCCTTGTTCTTTCTACCTCCTCGCTCATCCTATGCCTTATTCCCAGAGGACCAAATCTCCTCCTCTCCTTGCTTCTCTAGGGTCTTTTTCAAACACCATACAAGCCCCATCTCCTCACAATGGCTACACTCATATTCGGCTCCTCCTCCCCTCCAATACCTATTCGATAGAGAGCCTAGAAAACAATGGACTTGACGCCATCCCTGCAAATTCGCACCTTCTGGAAATATTATGCTTGTGCAATTTGATCTTTTGATTTCTGTTAGCTCTACAAATTTCTCGATTGTTGAAACTTTTGTCTCTCCTTGTTTCCTGGATCGACACTACTTTCCTTCCAACAAGAGATAAACCACTTGTTCTCCTCCCGTGAGATCAATTGAATTCCAGCACTACCGCCCATTTTCAACAATTCTTACCACATCCTCATCTTTCCCTCATTCAATAAGATTGAAGAACATAAAATTCTCAATGAAAATTTTAACTTCTGCATCGAATTTCATCCCAAATGCCCAAATTCTATCGAGAGAATTTCTTTCTTTCCAACAGACACTTTTTATATGGTCTTAGCCACATATGTATATACAGAAATTCAGATCAGGAGCCATTGACAAACTGGCGACTCTCATTACTATTACAATACAAGGTGGAGGTCACATATTCGAAGTTTCAAGTTGAGAGGGCAAGATGTTCATCATTACTTGACGGTGCCGGCACTTAGCCAGCAAAGGTTGAGCCCTGGGCAGGGTTCCACCGAGTCCCTCAGCCATGTGCAGCATCTCTTGGCCCTCCCTTTCCCACTCAAAGCATTGAATCAGTGATGCTAGGGTCAAACCAATCATGCGAAGAACCAGGCCTTACCCCGGGCAGCCCCTTCTCCCGGACCCAAATGGCATGAACTTGAATCCCTCTCGGACCCCTCCAAACCCCTCAAACCTCTCAGTCTTGAACTCTGTTGGCTTCCCCCAATTCTCAGGGTCATTATGTATAGCCCAAACGTTGATCAATAGCATCGTGCCTGGCGCTACTGGAAATCCTCCAATTCTACATTCCTTTGAGGACTAGCATTGGAGCCGCCGGGTACATGCGCATGGTTTCTTTTATGATGCCGTTAAGGTAGCAAAGTTTAGGTAGGTCGTCTGATTCGGTAACCAGGCGTTTGTTCCCAACAACTGCATTCATTGCTTCCTGTGCTTTCTTTAGACCTTTTGGATTGTTTAGAAGAAGTGACATCGCCCACTCCATTGTTCCATTTGAAGTATCTGCATGTTCCAGCACTTAACAGAGCCTATGAAATGGAAAAATAGAATTCGGTAAAGTTTTTTTGGTGAAATAAAAGATTAACTGAAATATAAACGATTAATTAAAGTTGATATTTTTTTTTTCTCTTTCTTAATCTTTATGTTAAGTTCAAATATTTTAAATAATTTGAGAAGAAGATAGTAGTAATTTTGGATTTTTATATTTACCCATATAATGCTTCGAGTCATGTCTTCATTATACTTCTCTGGTTCTTTCGCCTGCAGACCCAACAACACTTCCATCATCGTCTTGTTCGCGCCGTCTGATAAAGGTGCAGTCTCGCTTTCGACTTTCGCCACTCTCTCTCTGAATTGCACAAATCTATCTCTCTTCCCCATCAGCTCTATGAATTTCTTCTCAATGCTCTTTTTCACCCATTTGAAAAAGGGCAGGAAATCTCCCATGTTCGACGCGCCGCCGAGGCTAAAGATTCCGTCAAGATCTCACGGAACCGCCTCGCTACCTCTCCGCCGTAGACTCCTTCACCGACCAACGTCCTCATCATCACGTTCAGCATCATCTCGTAGAATGCCGGCTCCAGTTCCACCTTTGTACCTGGATTCTTGAGCAACCGACGGAGCAATGACCTGACCTCGTCACTACGGACTCCGGAAAATGACTGAACGCGATTCGTGGAGAGGATCCACAGCGACGCCAATCGGCGCAGGTTCCTCCAGTGGTCCCCGTATGAGGACCAAGCGATGCGGGTGTAGTTGTTGCCGAGATATTTTCCGATGAGGAGGTTGGGGCTGTTGAAGAAGGTGATGTCGTTGGTGGAGAGGCATTCCTCGGTGACGGCCGGCGTTGAGACCACGAGGAGGCGGCGTGAGCCCAAGTGGAGGAGAAGAACACAGCCAGCGGGGCGGTATTTGGCTGATATTTGGGTGAGGGAGCGGCAGAGGGGCTTCTTGAGAAGGTGTAGATGGGCGAATATGGGTAGAGCTGGGAATGGGGTTGGGGGCAGGTTTTGGACCTTGCGGAGGAAATGAGCAGCTAATGCGATGCTAAAATGATAAGAATGTAAAAGACCATGATGGGCGGGTGCGAATGTAAGTCATCAGAATTTTGGAGGACTAAAATTGCAAACTCATATGTTGGTATACGATATCTTGTTTCTGTTGATGAAGGCCAATGGAGGCTTTTAAAGTCCAATTTGGGTAATAAAATGGTAATTTTGTGCCAGAAATTAACAAGGATTCTTCTTTTCTTTTTGTTGAAAAAAAATTATAAAGCTTGTCTGCCTTCCTCGTATAATAATAAACTGGATGGCATGGGAACACAACTGATGAGTCTCTGATCACTCTGTTCAATTAATACCAGTAGTTAATCGGATGGCTACTTTTTGTGTCATTGATTGCGTTGTAGTTGTAGGATTATTTTCCTTGATTAGTTATGTTTCTATCCAAAATAGTTTATTTGTTTTGGTTGCAAGAATTTGTAGAAAAAACAGTATAGCTCAAGTGCTGAGGCGAATCTATATAGGATATAGGATAGAGTGGTAACTATATATTGACTCCACTTTTATTTAAAAAATGTAAATAAAAATATGTAAAATTAAATATCAATCTCACTTAATTTATTTTTTATTGGACCCTACTATTCTAAATAAAAATCTAAGGAAAAAAAAGTAAATACAATAATATATTCACACAAAGGAGATTGTTAAAATAAAAATTTGAATCACTTATTATAAACTATTTTTTTGTCGTGCTTCTTTCTTTTCTTAAAATTATGGTTTAAATGTAAAATTAGCTTTTATATTTTACTTAGTTGGTTTAGTTAACCTTCAAATTACAAGTAAGCCTATAGTTATTAAACTTCACAAATCAAGTTAAACTAAAAATGACAAACAAGTCATGTTAATCCTTAGCAGAAGTATCAATATCGTCAAAGAAATAGGCTAGTCTCTACTTGTTTCTAGAGTAAAATTATAAATTTTGTAAAGTTTGGATTATTATGTTCTAAAAAATTAGAATTAATATATTTATAGGCAATTTACCTTAAAAGGTTAGAAACCACCATTTAATTTTTAAAGTTTGCAAATAATTTCAAAGTTCTTATCTAATTTAAAGTTAAAGGTAAAACATACATATTTAGTGACCATAGAAGTATTTTATTTTGAAAATCACTAAAATTTTAATAACTTACTTCGAGTTAAAGCTAAAGGTCACTCAAAATAATATTTATCTGTATGTATATTATGAGGAATTCACTTAAAGAATTTTTATTTAGATAGCTGTATTTGTTTTTATTTTTTATCCTCATATATTTACAAGAGAATGGTTACAATAAATATATTTTCTTTAGATAATTGTGTTATAATTTAACGTTTAATTTTTTAGCAATTCAACATTTATAATTGATTATAATTTAAGTTTTCATATGAACTCCATTTTAAAAACATTTTAGGTCTGTCAGTTGCTCAGGTGACATAAGTTATTACTCGAGACATGCAAAATTAAAAATTTAAAGTTTTCTTAAGGTTCTCAATATAAAAATACCTTCAAGTTAGCAACATCTGTCGATCCATGAGTGGGAAATAAGTCTGTTTCACTAATTGGAACCTCCTAGAGACAAAATAAAAATAAGTATAATTCGTATGTGAGAATATGTATGATTATTTTTTGTAATGACTGGTTCATTACATACCATTTATTTAAATTTCATTTAGATCCCATCTGCATAAGGATTTAGAACTATTTGCAATTCCAAAAAATAATACCAGCTTGTTATATAATTATGCTCCAAAAATAATGATAACAATTGTAGATGCCCAGGGTAAGAGGGTTTTATATGTATCGGCATGTCAAATTAAGATTCGCGAAGTGGGATTTCCACTCGAGGACAAAAGTGAAATGCAACTACTGCTGTATGATTAGTCTCCTAGATATATTCTCTCCAGCCAATTTTAAATTTAGACAAGATTGCAACTCAATTATAGTTAAAGTTTGATTAAATTGAAAATCATTCTAGGTCAACGAGTTACTAGTTTTGCTAGAAAATTATTAGAAGAAAATGCAAGTTTAAAAGGGTAATGAACTATTGCTATTCTTTTGGCCTAATTGCTAAAGGCTCAGATAGATATGAAGGAAATTTAAGATTTGAATTCTTGCTTTCTTACTTCCTACAATATATCTTATAAAAGTTGATTCGGTTGTCATTCTAGTACCAAAAAAGTTAGCATGCCTTATTACTTAATTATTATAATTGTATATCTCTTCATATAAACTTGTATGATGCTTATAAATATAATAATAATAATATCTCTTCATACAAGTACTAGTTGCTTTTTTATTATCCCAAACTCTTTTTATTTTATTTTTTATGAAAGTTTTTTTCATTAACTTGGATGCCAAACTGCATTTACTAATAAGATACAAAACGCTGAACTTCATAAAGATAATATGCTTAACTCATGTCATTCATTGTATCCATATGATACCATATTATACAGAAAAACTGTAGACTACATAGATATACCCGATATTTAAACCTACAAGCTGACAAAAAAAACCCCCTAAAAAATAAGGGATATAAATCTAGCATAATACTTGAACTAACAAATGTTAACTCTTGATCCACTATGATAGAGTAGATTGGCTGACTCCTTTGAGTATAACTTTTTGCTACCGCATCTTCAATTTACAATTCCTCTGCCTCATCTGTCAAAGAGAAGAAAATTGGATTTGACAAAAGCAAAAAGAAAACTCCACTGATGAAGTTGATTATTTGAAGAAATAATATAAAAATTAAACATTGCTAGCTAAATCAAACTAGAAAACCAACCAGATTCAACTAATTAGGCCAATATTTGAGAGACTTTTTCAAAGATAGGGGCAGCTAGCATGTGACTAGGGTATTTTTTTCAAATAGGCAATGCAGAGATAATCGCCAACTCTAAAGTCTCTAATCATTGCCACATTTTATTTTGGTTTGTAGAAATATTACTCATTTTAATTGAATTGTTGCTTATTTTGTTTTAATTGTTGCTGGTCTTGGCCATTGCTTCTTAAGTTAGTTGATAAGTCATGGCTTTAAATAAAATAAATTGGAATAAGATATTCATAGAGAAGCAATAAAGTCGATGTCAAACATGTAATAAGATATAGTTGAATCTATACAAACATCATCAAGGTTTGGAGTAAATTACTTAAATGGTCCCAAACCTTTAGTAATTGTTTCTTTTTAGTCCCTAACTTATCGAATGTTCTGTTTTGGTCCTAAACCTATTAAAAATGTTTTATTTTGATCTCTCATCAAATGAAATTTATTATCTCAAAATAATTATCTAACAGAAAATTTTAAAATTCTAATTTAAATATTTGATAACTGTCTCCCAGTAAATTTAAATAGTTTAATATTTTTTTACAATAAATATATAATTTAAATTGGTAGTTTTTCTTTCTGAATAAAACAAGTTCAATTTACAGAGAGAAAAAAAGGTGATTTAATTTTTTCATTAATTATACAAAAATTATTATACAGATTAAATTTAGTATAAAATAGTTACATATAGTTTAAATTATGATCTAAAAATTTTTTATCAGACAAATACTTTGAGTTAACAAATTTCATCAAATTGGGACCAAAATGAAATGTTTTTAATAGATTTATGACTAAAATGAAATGCTTTAATAGGTTCAGGACTAAAATACAACATTCAATAAGTTAGAGACTAAGATGAAACAATGACTAAAGGTTATGAACCATTCATGAAATTTACTCTCAAGATTTGTGTTGTCTTTGTACAGCGCAGACATCTCCCAGTCTAAAGGTGTAAAGGGGTTAGGTGGAGCCTGAGTCCATTGAGCTCATGCTCACGCCCTTAGCTTATCAATACTATCTAGGCCAGAGCTTAAATTGTTTGACCCTAAATTTTGAAATTATTTCAGCTTAAGTTAGACTTGAGCTTAGCCCTTTAGACTCGACAAGCTTGAATTACTTGTTATTGGGTTTTTTTTTTGTTAGGGAAATTGGGAATTCAATGCCCCTTAGGCTTGTTAGGGTATGTGCATATGAGATACTTTTAAGGTTTCTTAGACTTGTTAGGATATGACTTAAGTACTGTCCAGTTCGAGTTGTGTCCTTCTTATTTTTTGAACTCAATTTCAAGCTTGGACTCGAGCTTGATAGAGCCTAGCGCAATAGCATTCAACTTGAACTTGAGCTTGAGTTACTTGATAAAAGTCTGACTTGTTTACACCCTTATCCAAGTTAGGTCATGGATAAAAAATGTCTCAACAACCTAAAGGTGTCCAAACTGTTAACATGCAGCTTGTAATGTTCCAAATTTCAAGAAATTGATAGATTATCTATATCATTCTTAAGCATTCTCCCATATCCTAGACTTTTGATTGCTTCTGAATATCAAAAAAGGAAAAGTTATGTTACTATTTTTTTTTATAGTTCAATCAGTTATTCTTAATCTGCTGTGTAATAACCATAGAAATTAAAAAATAATAATAATAATAATAATAATAATAATAATAATAATAATAATAATATATTATTATTATTATTATTATTATTATTATTATTATTAAGTAAATAAATAAAATAATAATAGTAATAAAATAACTCCTGTAGTGGCACCCCTCCTAGAATTTTGTTTTTCTCTTCAAAATCAAATTCAATTAAATTTATTTACTTATCTTTATTTTGTTAACAAATACACAATAAAGTCATTATACACCAAATAAAACTCTTTTTCATTCTTTCTTATTTTCCCGTAGCTTCCTCTAGGTCAAAACGCTTGGTGCACCTCCAGCAATTAAAGCCTAGGCAAACTAGTATCTTGGACTCTTTTCACCCAACAAGCTGTCAAGCAACATTTTTGAAAGAAAAGAAAAATTTTGGCCGCCACCTTCAATTCGCCATCAATTTTTCTTTTCTTTCTAGTCTAGACAATACTCTTCTATTCCGTTCATGAGTGTGAGCAACTGCTAGCGAGTATTTCATCACTTAAACCACAACGAAGCCGCGGACAACCATTCGATCATCTTCTCACATGTTCGTGTCTCTCCTTATCCCTCCAACAAATCTATGTAAGTCAACCCTCCATGCTTTGATTCTTAGTTATTCTAGCGTATTGGAACATTATTTAATTTTATATTTTTCTTAGATTCATCAAATTGAAGAGAAACCTCATCGGGGACACAAAAACAATCCTACACATACTAGTGAACCTGAATTCATTGGTGTAAGTCTAAATCCTTCTATATCCCTCTTTTATTTTTTTCCTAGCACCTAAAGGCCTTATATTTTTGCTGTAAATTGTTGGTCGATCATTGTTAATCCAAGTTTTGGGTTTTTGCACTCGTTTCCGGTGAAATCGGGTCCATACTCACTTCTAAGCCCCGGTAAGCCACCGTAGCCTTTTTAAAATTATCTTGGCTGCCAATTTCAAATCTTACAGCCCTACTAATTCTCTTTTGCTTGCTGTCCATGTTTTTACAAAGGGTTAGAAAATCCTTACTTGAAGGTTTGGTGCTTCTTTGGACTCCCGGAGCGCTAAAGATCCTGAAAACACATCGATAACCGAAATAAAAAAAAATTTCTTTCAAGATCAATTTTTTTAAAGCTACTAAATGAGCATATAACTCAGTGTGTGGCCGCTGTAATTTTTAGAATCAATATCAAAAAGGCTCCTGGCACGATCCCAAATAAGCACGAGGCCACCGAAGACACCCCAAGACCCTTTTTGCCCACTAAGTAAAATTTCAGCCTAAATGTTAAGAACATGAACCTTCCAAGTACCATTTAGGAAAATTTCTAAATTTTAGCATATTTTTTAATTTTCTACCTTACTAACATTTTGTAGGACCGTTCTAGGAAATCCCTCATTTCGCTATATTATTCCGAACTAAGTCAAGGGGAAGAAAGGGTTAGTTCTCGTGGGTCCTCTTAGGCCCAAAATAAGCATCAACTCGAATAATAAATTCTAAATAAACAATTGGGCTAAATAAAATCCTTAAATGTGCGGTCAACATGGGTTGGGTAATTAATTAGTTTTCCTAGAATTTTGTTTTATTTTATTTTAGTTCTCTTCCATTGAGATGTAATTTTGGTTGGTTGGTTGCATGGTTGTAATGATGTGATGTATGATGTATGTTTGGCGCTAGTATCATACTAGGACCGCTTATAATAAGAATTAAATTAGAAGTAAGTTAGGACCACCTAAATAAACCCGTTAGTACCATGTTTAGGGCCGGCGAGACAAACACCGCTAGTACCATGTTTAGGGCCGACAAACTCGCTAGCAACATAATGAGATTGAAAGTAACCGTTAATGGCATGTTAGAGCCGTAATAAATCACTATAAACCGATAGATAAATGATTAGGAGCGTAAATGCTAAGTGACTAACTTAGAAAGAATTCACGAAAAATAAGATGAACATTTATCATAAATACACTTAAAAAGATATCATTGATTGTCATGACATCATGTAACACTAAGTTAAGATAACACGATAAAAGAAATAGGATGCACTAGAATCATGGCACTCTACTAAAAAGAGCTAAAATAAAATAAGCTACGGTCATGCATCAATTGGCTGTTGCATCTGATTAATCATTGTCATACACAAGGCTGCATTAAATAACAAATTTGAGGAGTAAGATAAAACACGATGCATGCATGGTTAGTGACGGACCATATCTGTATGACCTGACAAGCCGTAAATTTAGATGAGAGGTTCGAAACGAACAATTTGAACTCGAGAGGCATGTTAGGATGACAGCAAACCGTCCTTAGTTATGACCCGATATCGACATGGAATATGGAGATATGATTTGTGCGCTGCCAGACCATAGCTGGCGAGGGACCATACTTATGGCTGGTATCACGAAATGCTCTATCTTAGTGTAGGTATCCCGAGAGGCTCTGGCTTAGTGGCATCCCTAGTAGCATTGCCTAAGAATTATCCCGAAAGTGGGTGATGTACACACTCACCACCCTAGGTTCGTTTGATGGCATTTAAGTATTGGATTAAATGATTGATCAATAAGATATGATTTAATTGGTAAAAGGAATAATGCACATGCATGGTAGTTCAAATATGCTAGTAGGACTTTGATATTGTTGTTATGATGTTGTATGAAATTATTCTTTAATTAAATTGTTATAACTCAAAGTTTATTATTCGTTACTGTTTGTTGCGGGAATATTAGAACCCACGTGATAGGCCTGATACTTCCCCCTTACTAAGCAAATTGTGCTCACCCCTCATTCTAACATGTTTTCTTATATGAGTACTATGAGGAGACAGAGTACACTGACACATATAATAAGGTTCAATATGTGGGGCAGATTGAGTGAGGGTACGCTGTAGCCCATCGAAAGTAAAACTGGCTGGGACTGGGTTTCAACTTTGTATTATTTGATTTCTAAAGAGACATATGGTTTGTTTAAATTGGTACATTATCCGTATATTAGTTTTCCTGGGATTGTCACTTAATTACTCTGATTTCATTTAATACTCTTATTATTTGAAAAATAGATTAAAAGAAAATGTTTTACCTTATATTTCTTAAATCATTTTTAATTAATAGCTCTGGGCAATTTTGATATTTTCCCAAATTAAGATTTATAAAATTGGGGGCGTTACAGTTTGGTATTAAAGCCGACCCGGGACCACGATGGTGTGGCATAGTGGATATGAACATGGATCGTTTACCAGGACTGATCCTGAATTCAAGAGGCTACTTGGCTAGAGGATAAGTAGTCCAATTAGAGAGGTTACTTGGTCCAGGGAACCAAGTAATCCGATTGACCCCAACAGGGACGTTGGGTACATAAGGGGGGAAGTTTATAACACCCTCATATCCCACATGGGTGAATTGTGGAAAGCTTTATGTGGATATATAGACTCCAATTCTAGAACATAAACACCTGGCGTTTATCCTTTTCATAAATGATAGCCCATGTGGTGTGGGCAAGGTATTCCGTTGACCAGTTCTAGACTTAGGTCGTTACATGCTGTCTATTGGAAAAAAAATCAAGTTGTTTAATACTCCCTTCGTTTCAATTTCTTTGCTTCATTCGACTTTTTCATTTAATTTGACTTAAATATATTCATCTTATTATTATGTAGAAAAAATTTAAAAAAATGTATTTAGAAAACTATAGGTCCTGATTTATCATTTACATATAAAGGTTTTTCATTTGTATGCTAAAATATTAAAAATAAAAAATTATAGATTAATTGCTGAAAAGTAAATTGTGTAAAGAATTTAGGACAGATTGAGTAAAATTTAAGAAAATAAAAAAAATATTTTTTTATGCAATATCCTTTGTTAAAGCCACAAAGTTTGATATTGAAGTTACAAAAGTAATTTTCACCCCTACATTTTTGTTTTTTTTTTCCCCTTCTTTGGCCCAACTAGGTTTGTATTTATGATAAAATGTCTAAAAAAATACACAATTGGTAGATTCTGTTGGGATGATGATATTTTTTATCCTCAACTTTGGAATCATGCATTTTTACCACTTTGTCCAAATAAACACAAAAGATTCTTAAACTTTTTGTTTTTGTGTTTTAGGTCCCTAATAGTTCATAAATTACAGTCAATAGTTCAATCTGTGCTTAAATCCCAAATCCACTACCATTGTCTTATGTGGAATGTTATATTTTCTATTTATCTAATTGATTACAGCGATGGATCTAGAAATTTTACAAATAGAGGCTCATATACATATAGAAATATTAAATTCAATGTTAAATAATAAAGTTTATAAATTGCATTTGTAACATAAAATCTACAATCATATATAACATAATAATGAAAAAATTTGTGGCATAAAATCTGAAAAATTGCTTGAATTTAACATCTATTTTTTTTTTTGTCATTAGTCGAACAACTACTATACAAATCATAAAATCATACTACATTTGTCTCATAAAGTTTATCATCTTTACTATTTATTACAATTAATTTATGATTTTCTTTCTTTCAAAATTTCTTATACAAATATAAAATTTTTATATGAAAATAGTATATTAAAGACTCTAGTTTATAAATATATATTTTTTTAATTTTTTTTCAATATAAACATAGTTAAGTCAAACTTTAATAAAAAAAATAAAATAAAATGGCCAACCTTTATGAAATAGAGGGAGTATATAAATTGTGGAGAAGATGGCAAGATACGCATATTGTATGGAATATAAAAGAAAAATGTCTCTTTTATAGCCCTTAAACTTATACATTTTGTGTCATTTAGCTCCTAAATTATCTTATATGACTACCTCATTAAATTGTTGAGATGATGGCAAGATGCGCATGTTTTATGGAATATAAAAGAAAAATGTCTCTTTTAAAGCCCTTAAACTTATACATTTTGTGCCATTTAGCTCCCAAATTATCTTATATGACTAGCTCATTAATTTTCATATGTTTAAACAGAAAAGAGAATAAATAAATGTTCAAGGTTTAGGTAGAAAATGTATGATAATTGAGAGGCTAGTATAGATTTTTTTTTTCATTAGAAAATTGTTAGTTCGCCAAAGATACTGACCTTTTTTTTTGTTTTTGTCTTTTTAAAGTAAGAGTTGCCCATTATTTTATTCCAATAAATATTATAAAAATTATAGAGTTCTATTGAAAAATTTAAAGGGGTTCAATTGTTAAATTATATATTTTTTGTTAATATCTTTTCTAAAGAATGAGGGTTTGTGAACCCCCTATATACAATGTAGATCCGCCTCTGACTGATTACCAATAATTTCAAAACATTTCAATTTTTACAAACCTTTAAATTGATGATAACTTAGTTTTGAATTGTAACTTTTTAAATTTTTTTTCTCTATAAATATGGCCAATATGAAAGAAACTGTATCTTTGGTAATCAACCTGCAACAAAATGTTGGCTAATTACTAGTTAGTTAACTAAGTAATTAGAGCTAAAACCCCCCTTTTATCAACATATAATAGTTAATAATATGTGCTATATATATTTATACATCATCTACATATACCATGTCCAAGTAGAAAAATAATATGGGTAAGCAGAATTCTTATATAAATAAATTTGGAGAAAAACTCAAATATTATTTCAGTAACTTATTTACCATTTACGTCATAGGAATTTTAATTCAAATATTTACGTGGTCTATAATAATATGTTGTATACCTATTTATCAGAGGTAGAACTGTATGTGGTATATCAGTTTTATTAATTTGTCAATTTATTGTGTCTTAAACCACAATATATCGTACTGTATGCTTCTCGTAAACAGTGTGTGTACATACGAATGCCTGAAAGGATTAAAGTACAAAGAAAAACATATGTGAAGCAACAAAAATAATTGGGAGGTAGTCGTACTTCTACAAAGAATGTTTGTTATCATAATATAAAATACGATTCGGTAGCACCATCAAGGGTCCATAGCTCAGTGGTAGAGCATTTGACTGCAGATCAAGAGGTCACCGGTTCGAACCCGGTTGGGCCCTTTTTCTCTCTTGCTTTTTGGAAATCATCATCATGAGTCTTACAAAGGCAAAAAGTGGTTTTTCCCGTTGCTGTTTTTACCCGTGCGCAGATGAAGAGAATTTTGAATTAACTTTTGGAGTCGAGCGATGAAAAATCACGATACTTTACATAGGAGGAAACAATGAAGACATAAGCAGCGAGCCTATAGTTTCGAATTCTTGCAACATCATCTAGTTTCTGTTCTAATCTCCTACCTTCCTTCTGACATATACACGGCGAAGATCAAAGTGGGGCAACCGTCAGCGGTCGTTTATGCTTCATCGGGGATGTGGAACCGATGAGGAAGGCTTCAACAAGGTTTCTTATTTGTCGAGTCTGCAATTTTAAATGTCCCCGTTTGGTACATGAATCGTCAAGCTAATGTCAAGGTCCGGAAGCAAAGTTAACAAGTTAAAGTAGATAACAGGAGCTTCCAAATAAAAATAATAGTGTAAAACAAAATTTTCCGGAGCAGTGGATAGGCTATTTATCCATCTTTATACATCTACTAGCTAAAATTTCTTGTTGGTGCATGAGAAGCAAAACTGCAATCCCTTGCATATAAGCCAAAGGACAGAACTTATCTCCCCAGCCTTTGAACCCTTGATCTCAGTCAGGGAGGCCTGTTACTGTACCGAGCTCCAACTAGTAACCACTGAGCCACCCATAGTACAGCCCAGGTCTGCAGAACCAAGTCTCCGCCAACTCCACGACACCAACAAGTTCACACTCCCAATTCCTTCACTCGCGCAGAGTAGAGTGAGTGACTGCTTCAACCTCTAACAGATTTTCAACTTAACGCTGACAGAGTGAAGCACCGAATCACACTCAGCACTGGCACCTCATAACGGCAAGTTTTCCACCAACTTAAGCCCTTCCTACCATCAACTTAAGACTTCAAATGCTACGACAGTATCAGGCAAGTTAACAATGGTTTCCAAGATAATAACTGTTGACTTTTCTATCATCTTTAGTTAACTTATTACTTCCATGATAAAGTTGAATTTTTCAACTTACAACTGTATTTGATTAAGTGCCAATTTGGTAGCAATGCTGAAGCAAGTGATGTACAAAGAAATTTAGTTCATTATGACATCCAAGCCAAGTACAGAGGATGAAAAATTCCTGGTAATCAGATCAGACATAACTGGCGTTTACCATAGGTTTATTCCACGCCTAGCTGATTCAGAACTTAATCGGAACCTCTAGATTAGCCATTTGGACTGATCTTTCATTTCTGCTCCTTCTAACCATTTCTGCTCCACGTGCATCCAAATGACACCCTTTGAAGCATCACCCTCCTGAAATTCAAACAAATATGTTTTCTTTCGAAATACCTCTTCACTAGTAGATAGAGCAACTTAACTTAAATCTACAACTAGCATCCAACACCAGACTAATTGATTCATCTGCAATTACTTTTACCTTGATAGTTTTCTTGGCAGTGCTTGTGCAACAATGTCGCTCCTCACCTGTAAGTGATCACAATCCGTTAAAATTAAGCACTTTGAAATTTTTTCATGGAGGATTAAAACACACTTATCACTTCCCATGGAAGTGGGAGACTGATTTCAACAGGTACATTGCAAAGATTGAAAAAACTTATGTAGGTTGACATGAAAGCTTGCAGGGTTCTTCTGTACAAGACCATCTATATTTGCTTTTCACAAATGTCTCATAAACTACAAACATTATGATACCAGGCATTTCATCAATAATAATGCATCTTTAGTTCTTTATTCACGTTCATTATCATATAATTGCTCACAAATGCCCCAAGTTAAATGATGTTAGTCAAATTAAGAGAAAAATAAAATTATCCAGAAAAAGTAGAAGATAACTTTCAGTAATTTTGTCACAGACAAACACATACAGGAAAGTTGATAATATGTATCACTTGGACTAATTTACAAGTAATAAGTGAGTCACCCAAAGCATGTCAAACAATTCAAGTTTTGCACCCGATTTAAATATGCTAAACCATGAGAAGAAAAGGATTAAAAATTTCTTGAGCACTAACAACTGAATGAAAAGAGGACCACAAAGGATATCTAGAATCAATGCAACGAGCTTGACAATTGAGTTAGAAAGTGAAAGTCAGCCATTAGATGGGAGAGGGAAAACCTTGTTATTAAGTAGGAAAACGAAGGAATTAAAAGCATGGAGAAAAGGCTTACCACATTGTTCCCACTTATCAAACTTCACAAGCCATGTGTTTGGACCAATCTGAGAAGATAGAATACGATCCAACCACACACGGAACTGTTTCCCCTGTTTATCTCCATACCATCCTCTCATTTCATGAATGCATTCAATGAGAGGTTTCTCAACACCAGAAGGATGGATCAATACAGCAGATGGGTCCTGAGATGTAAAAAGTCCTAAGAAATTGATGTTATGCCATAAAGAACATAGACTTGGAAAATAGCCATGTTATAGACGAAGAAAGCAACAATATGCATGGGCAAGCATATCTACTCTGAAAAAGGCCAGCAGTATTTTTTATGTTCGAAAAAGTATTGCACTCCTCCATAAAGCAAAATCTCCCTTCCAATCTTGGTAGATTCCACAGCACATGTTAAAAATACAAAGAAACACCTATTAACTAGCTGTGAAACTGGTTCAGCTCACTATGTTACAAGCAGCCTCCTAGAGACAATGAAATTCTGAAATATGTCAAACATGCCAACCTAACCAACCAAGTGGTAGCAAAAGATAGCAACAATAATGTCAGAAAAAGGGACAAAAGATAAAGCACTGTGCATGTTGATGTGTGCGTCTTGGGTGTATATTTAATCTTTATTCAGTTAATTCAGTTAGCAAATTGGGCTGCATCATTTTTTTCTTAGGTTTGTGAGGTGATGACAATCCACAGATAAATTAGATTCAAATGAAAACCAAGGCAGAAGACATACACAAGAAGCTTTGAGGCTTGCTATATACGACTCACAATTCTCTACTTCTGCACGTCTCCATCTCTCATAGAACAAGTAAAATTTCACTATTTCATGACCAGGATTGGCATTTTCCAAGCCACACAACCCAATATCAGTAACATCTCGTGGGGAAATATTTGGACCTAGGTGGAAGTGACCAATGGCCTGGATAATCCCAGCTGCACACCTCTCTGTAGCATGAATTATCTTAGGATTGCCTTTGGCATTTTCAGCATGCCATTTTAACAACTCTTCTTGCGCATTGCCAACCTGTAAGTCAAGGAACAAAATGATTGTTAATGGAAACAACGACAGAAACCATTTCCGTGTAATGTGCCACAGTAATAAAAGGAGGATCAGACGAGTCAAATTAATTCAATAGAAGCAATTGACCACCAACCATCACACCATGTACTTCAGGAATGCTGAAAAGTTCGGCATCATTTCCAGAATCACCGCAAACAAGTGTATTGGCAGGCAGCTTTCCCTCATTCTTGAATTTCTTCAATAAATATGCGAGAGCTTGTCCTTTTCCTGCACCTTTTGCCAAGATATCTAAGTCCATTCCTCCACTGTAAATTATCTTAACATCCAGCTGACAGGAAAAATAAAAAACAAGAATCAAAGCAAACAACAGAAGTAGAGAACATGAGATGAAAATTCAAGATTTGGCATAATTCTAGCTGCAATGCAGATTCTTGAATGTATATTTGCTTTATTAACTGGACAAAGCCCAAAGCACGAATAAATAGTAGAATTTACCCCTCGTTTTTCCAAACGCTCCTGGAGCAACTTTGTCACTGGTTCTGCCTTATCCTTGTCAACGTAAAAGCTGACCTTGTGCGGTCGCTGCTCTGTTTCAGACTGCAAGAACCAATGCAGGTAATTCGCTAAAACCTCCAAACCCAATTTGACCTTCACATCTAAAAGAGTGCACAAGGCACTGAGAATCAATTTTAACATGTACTCCTATATTTTATTAACTGAACCCTTACAGTACCTGAAGAGTGAGTTCAGGAAATTCGCTTGTTACTTCTTTGACAATGTTACTGTCCCATTTCTGATTCAAAACCTCAACCCAACCATTATCTGGCTCCATTGTGTTTCCATAAGTTATTTCAGTTCCCACGGACATAATGGTAATATCGGGGGTCAACATGGGTTTCTCTTTCCTCAACTGTTTGTAGAGTGTAGGTGATCTTCCGGTGGAGAAAACCAGTAAGGAATCATGTCGATATTGACCCTCCCATAGTGCATTGAACCTGAGCAAAGACAGGTTCTCAGGATCATGATGATCGACCTGCAAAAAAAGCACCAAGAAGCCAGTTAAGTTACTGCAGCAAAATGGACACAATTGAAAAGCTACGAATCAAAAAAAAAAAAAAACAAAGTTGTAAGACCCCACCATGGTGTGATCAAGATCCGAAACGATCATGAGACGGGCAGAAGAATTGAGTCGATCCATGCTCGTCAAAACCCTGAAAGCAAATCAGTTTTTAGCGTTATCACAGAATGAAAAAGGGATAGAAAAGAATATAGAGCAATAACATGCAGTAGTTCTTATTCCCTCAAACCAAGGGAAACGTACAGAAGAAGAATCAAAGCATAATCGAATAACCATAAAATGCTAGGAATTAATAACAACCAAGTTCCCAATAATTACTAGGGTCCTCAGTTGCAGTCAGCCACTGAAGATAGAGCTAGAGAAATCAAAATCAGCGGAAGTCACAACTTCAAACCCGCCAAACAAAAGAGATGGAACCCAAATTACAGCGGGAAAACGAATGGGCGAACCACCGGAATTGATGGATGAAAAGAGACAAGTACTGGATCGAGGGCTTGATGAGGGAGAGCGATATTAGAATTGGTGGGCTGGGAATATTTGGGGGCGAAATGAAATGAGGAAGATGATAAATGAAGGAGAGAAAGAGAGAGAATAGGATCCAAATTCGTTGGCGCTTCTTTTTGTGAAGCGGACGCGATTACGCGAATTCTGCGATTCTGGCGTAGCAAAAATGGTTATTTTTATATCTACATTTTTTTTATTTGATATCAATTTTATTTAAAAATTAATATTATTTAGATAAAATAATTAATATTTTAAAATTTTTATGATACTATTATTTTTTTAATACATTGTTATTGTACAGGCATTAAAAACAGAAAACATCACAAAAATTTAATAACATGATAAAAAAATTTTGTAAATAGATTATTATACCTATATAATATTGACTTTCAAATGAAATTGATTCTAGACGAAAAAAGATATAAAAATAAATCATTTTAGATTAAGCTAACTTAAGTTAAAACAAATTGACTTTAAATTACTCTTCCTATAGTTATAGGCCTCCTCATGAAAACCATGCTTGCTAGTTGCTACCTCAGCTTGGGCTTATTGGTTATTATCTTTTTGTTATACTACATCCAGGCATATTCAAACCAACATTTATTCCAACTTAAACTCCTTTGAATTTCAAGAAACCCTAACTTCATACAACCTTTAAACGAACTTTTCATTGCATCTGAATCTCAACTATATCTGGTTTGGTGTAATAAAATTATAACACAGAATAATTGTTTCAAGTTAATTTAACGTGCAAATTCATGTAAAAGTGAAACACTAACAAAGTTTTACATTAGATATTTTTGTTAATGTTACATTCTTATGAGAACATGAGAAATAATAGAAGGACAATGGACAACACAAACCGAATCAAATCGTTTCAAGTTACATAGCTCATTTCACTATTCAATGATATGCTTTTTAATTCATAAATCACAGTAGTATTCATGTATATTATAGTTAAAGTATTGACTTTTTATGTGAAATTTGACCTCAAACTTTGGACTCAATTCATTATTATTTTACTAGTTTCTTACTTCTATTGTTTATTTTGTAGGAGTTGGGAGTTATTGAAGGCATGGGAAAGGAATGAAAGCAATTGAAGCAAAAATGAGAAAATTTGGCGACAAAAAAAGCCAAGAAAAAGAGTAACTTACAAGCCACTTTTTGACCTTTTCCTGGAAGATTGAGGCTTTGGTGAAAGTATATATGTTGTAGCCCTTCCTTTTAGTTTCGTGTAGGATCTTGAATTGTCTTAGTCAGATATTTGTATACAAAGTTATAGCCAAAATACTAAAAAGTGTTAAACTTGTCGAAGTGGTGGCTCCCAGGCGCCGGAAATAAAGCCTAGACGCCACAGTTCAAATCTCCCCTACTTGAAAATGCACCCTCTGGAGCCTAGGTGACAAACACCTCGAGCTTGGGTGCTGAAGCGCCAATTTTGCCCCTTTCTAGCTCCTTGGAGCCTTTGCACCCGGAGAAAAATGGTCCTCCACCTCTAATTTGAATCTAAGCATACTATTGGCCAGAGAATTCTATTCAAATGAGTAAGTGGGTGGCAAATACCCCTCTAAGAGATAAAAATTCTAGATCTCAAGCTTCATCTTGACATTATAAGCCAGAGATAGGTTTCCTTCTTCATCTTTTCTCTCAATTTTTCATCATCTTATTGAGACATTTGCGGAGAGTTGCTTGGAGGAGACTTGAAGCTCTTGAGGATTTCTTAAAGACGTAAGGAGTCAAACTCATTTAATCTACATTGGTCTCTTCTTTCTTCTTCCTCAGAACTAGACATAGATGTTATTTTGTGTATTTTTATGTTTATGTTTAATGTAACTATGGAGTAGTTTTCTCTATACTTTCTATTATTATAACTACTTAAATTGGTTACATTGGTTGGATTCATGGTTGTTTGACTTTGGTTTTCTTCCAAATGTTCGTTTACTCTTCTCTTTAGATTGTTGTTGTGCTATTAGTTAATGGTCACAATTGTTTCTACCATAAGTTATTTTTAAACTCTTGAAAAAGATTAAAAGTGATTGGAACTAGGAGAAGAGTGTGATGACTATGGACTTGTTGGGAGACTAGTCAATGTCATTAGATGAAGATAAATTGAGCTTAATAATATCTCTTTTGAACTAGCAATTCAGATGGAAGTTCATTTTAGTTTAAGTTTGGGAGAGTAACTCTTTCATTTAGGAGAATAAGGACCTAATTAGTTAATTTCACCAAGAATTAGGAAAACTAAACCATTAGCCTTAATTCACCAACTAATCAAGTAGTGAACCCATAAGAAGCGGGCTTCCATAATTTGATAAAAACTATAATTTAGCATTGCATTGTTGCATTATAAATTAGTGACATTTTAATTCACCTATTTAGCCTTTCATTCAATTGTTGTTTGTTTAGCTAAAGTTTTCTTGAAGTGGTGGTAATTGTGAATCAATACAAATCAATTCTCATGAAAACGATACTCACTCACTCTATCTACATGTGGTTTATTCACTTGCGAATAGTGGTTTCAAAACTCACAACAATAGTTAACTAGTTCTATACTTGTCCTATGGACAACATTTTTGTTAAAAATTACTAAAATAAAAAAATTTAGAACTGAATTAATGTAAATAATTTATTTTTACAATCTCAATACTGCACTTGGTATGCATACTCATTGTAGAATTTTATTAAATAAATTTTATTTTATTTTTCTATTTTCAAATGGTTACATAATACTTGAGTTGACTCTTTATTAAAAATAAATATTTTTGTTCATTTTCCTACAGAAAAAAAAAGATAAGTTAAAAAGAACAAGGAAAAAAGAAATAAACTACATTTTTTCAATTATGAAATGAAATCAAGACAACATTATGGATTTTTTATTTTGGGTAATAATACAATTGTAATAATTTAAATGAAATTACATATTTTTATTAGTAAAAAAGTTGATAGAGCATCAAGATTATCAATATATTGAGTGAAATCTACAACCAATAATACAATTTATTTATATTATAACATGAGTCAACTTTTTTATATACAATAGTCAACTAGGTAAATCAATAATTCTATATTGGAAATATTTTTATGATTAAGGAATCAGCTGGCAAAAAAAATAGAGAACTTAAAATTTTGTCATCTATTATAAAGTTATTCGTTCTGTGATCAAAATGTGTGGGGCATGATGTCTTAAATTATGAAGTTAGGGATTTTTTTTTTCTTTTTTGCTCAGGTTTGAAAGCTCAAGGGCTTATATGTACGTAGAACACTTTTCCCGATATTTCAATTATGGGATGGGATAAACGCAGCCGTTTAACACATTTGTGAAGAAGATATGCAGCTTTCCTAAATTAAATGCGTGTGCGAAACTGGGTGGCTAAGTAAGTGTTGTATGGTCAAAATTGGGTTAATAAATTAAGGAGTAAAATTGGAGTTATTAACCTATCAATTAATTCTGTAATTACTAAATTACTCCAACTTCTGCTTTAAAATATATATAATAGATTAGAAAGGAAAAGTTTGATCCATATAATTGAAACTACCTTAGTAGAAAAAACAATCTTAACTTATTTAACCCGAGTCTAAAAATGATCGCATACCTCACAAATACTCATAAAGGAAATTAGCCTATCAATAACCCATGTCTCAAGAACACTAAATGTTACCACCTCATAAAATGGGAGAATTACAAGTATGTCATAATGGCTAAAAACCATTATATTGTGTAATTCTCACCATAGTGATTGAAGTGTGAGGGGTAAAAGGCATAATCAACATCTCCTCAAAAGTGTTCCAAATTGGCAACTTGGTCCCCAAGAAAAGTCTTAAGGATTGCTTGTTTGTCAAGCAACCTATGGACTTTTTTGTAAGATTTTGGAAACTCGGGTACTCAATTGTAAAACTCTCAAGAAAAAGATTTGGAGAGTTATGAGAGGAATATGAATGGTATGAAAGTGCTATTGGAGGACCAAATTGCTCATGGAAGACAACTAAAGACAAAGAAAACACAAAAAGGCATAAAGGACCTAAGTGTCCTAGTGTAAGCCTTATGATGTGTACGTTTTTGACTTAAGTCAAATGGAGCAATTTGGAGTTTTCCCACTATGGGGGAGGCAGCCAAGGCTTGATAATTAGTCAACATTGGTGGGCACATGTGTACCAATGAGTTTAAGACAAAGAGACCATAATTAATGGGAAGGAAAATGACATAAAGCAAGGTTAAGCTTGTTAAGTGTCTTTTGTGCCCTTAAGCTCATTTAAGGCCATTCAAGTGGCCAAATCACTTATCCCACTCAAGGGATGGCTGGCCAAAGCATGGCAAGAGAGTCAAATGTGGGCCAAGAAATGAAGACTAAGAAACCATGGTCTTGTAGCAAGGAAAATGACATAAAGCTTAACTAAGGCTATTAAGTGTGTTTTGTGCACTAAAGTCTTTATAAGTGGTTGTCTTTGTCTTTATCTCCCACATTTGGTTTCTTCCAGCAGAAAAAACGTAGCTTCTCCACCCCCACACTTCTTCCATAGCCACCATACCTCCAAGATTAAAATTGAAGGCAAAAGAAAGCAAGAAAGGGCAATTGGAAGCTATGTGGTGCTAAAACTTGGGTGCACCTAGGATCAAGCTCCAATTTCAGCATACACTCAAGGTAAGGGTTCTCTTGCTCTCATGGACTGTTTTCTGTAATTTTTAAGCAACCATGGAGCAAGGGCTAAGCTTGGAAGAGAGCCATGAGCTTGATGAACCAAGCTTAGTGAGGGGAGTGCACTTATTGAAGGTTTTGTGACCTAGTGGGAAGTGCACGAAGATGGCAGTGAAATAAGAGTTTTCTAAAGTTTCCTAGATTGTTTACTGTATTTCCAAACATCCATGAAGCTAAGACCATGCTTGGAAGAGAGAAAAAAGCTCTAGGAACCAAGTATGGGTTAACGGAAAAGAAGCATGGCAAGGTTTCGGCCTTAGTGTTACCATGCTAAAGATGGCAGTAAGAAAGAAGGGTTTCTAGAGCCCAAAGTTAGTACTAACTACTGTTAAAATTCTCCTAAGGCCAAGCATTAGCTTGAGGAGGGCTGCCATAGTGATTTATTTAAGTTTATTGCATGTTTTACGGACTAACCTATGGTTATTGTTGTTGCTGCATTTCATGTGTTTGTTTGTTGTGAATGGCTGCTGCATTTGGTTGCTATATCTTGTATATATGCATTGTGGTTTTTGTGTTTTAGTGTCTTTGGATGCAGGTTTTAATGAGGATCACATTACCTTAAGAAACCAAGTGCTACCCTTACTAAGTTTCTCAATGAAACTTACTCCCCTCAATTCTGTCATTTCAGGTCCAGCAGAATGATCACCTTCAAACTAACCTTTTTGGTTTGAGTTTTGATCTGAAATTTCAGGTACATGAACTTCCATGTGTCTAGTTATGATCTGGAAATTTTGGTGATTTTAGGAGCACATTTGGTAATTTTAATGGTGGTACTTACTGTGTTGTGCAGCAGCTGTCCAGCATCCTATTTATGGAGTCCATTGCATTTCAGGCACTCCTGTAACTTAGGGTGCGTATTTAGCTGAGTTAAGAACATATTGTAGTGCATGTATGCATGTACATGTAGTGTATGCAAAATGAGACATTTATGTGAACATTTGAGTAATGTTTTGGCTATGTAAGTGATGTGGCGCAAAGCTGCCTAAGTGTGAATAATGGGCTGCTTACTTGTAAATTCTGTTTTGGCCACATAAAGCTGTTAAATGCAAGGGAATTTATTTCCTATGTGTAATGGAAATATATGGGATAGCCTTGGAGGGATTTCCCCTTGTCAATGAAGTGTTTACATAGCTATGAAATTTTGTATGGGCAAAATGGTCCAAAAGTTGCCAGAATTTTGACTCTGGACATAAAGTTTAATATCTCCCTATGTAGAATGAATATTGGTATGAAATTTTGACCACACCTATAGGACATCTAGAGGGTTAACTGGGATTTTGAATTTCTAGATTCAGAGCCCTGTAGCCAAAGATATGATGTTGCAAAGTTGGATGAGTTACTGTTCATTTGGTCAGAATTTCGTAACCAACTTCAAAAATCCATAACTTGGTCCATAGGTGGGCTATTGATGTAAAACAAAATTTCTTGGTTTTCTCTAAGTCTCTACTTGATAATGGAGCAAAGAAAACATGGGGCTATGTGGCTAGAATGATACAGTTTATTAGTGGAAGTTACAGGTGCAATAGCTGGCCACTAGAACTTAACAAGATTGCCTAATGTGTGGAAGCCAAAACTAAGACTTGTGCTAGTGTTTTCCTTCTTTGCTGCCATGGTGTGCACGCAATGTGAATATGTGTGTGATGGTTGGACCAATATGCAAGTATTTACATAGTGCCCAAGAGGGCCACTTGGGTATGCACACTAAGGGTAGTGTTCTGATGGCCTACAGAACATTACCAATCCTGGGAGTCTAAATGAACAGTTTTGGCACCATAACTGGACTACCCCGGAGTGGGTAACACTAAAAAGTACCATGGATATCATAGACATATGTCTAATTAGACATAGTATTGAGATTACAATTTTACCCCTTACCCTAACCGTTTCTCTCTCTCTCCTACCGCCGCTCCGCAGATTGTTTCTCTTTCTCCCCCTCTCATCGCCGCAGCCACCGACCGCCGCTCCGAACTTTGATCTCCTTCGCGCATCGATCTCTGTCGCACACCGATCTCCATTGCACACTGATTTCCGTCGAGCACCAGCATCTTTCTCTCCCCCTCTCATCACCGCAGCAACCGACCGCTGCTCCGAACTCTGATCTCCTTCGCGCGTCGATCTCTGTCGCCCACCGATCTCCGTTGTACACTGATTTTCGTCGAGCACCAGCATCCTAGCCGAGATGACGACGCCGTAGTATTGCTGGAAATCTAACGTGATGACAAGCCGACGGGATGATTAACCGACGCGATGACGCAATGCCAGAGATCTGATGATGATGTTCGACGAAGGCAGTCCAGGAGCGGCGACAGCTACAGATCTAAAAGGGGCAGCTGTGGATTGCTTTAGACATTTTGTCACTTTTCTTTAGACACTTTTACACATTCATTCAGACACTTTTTTATTGTTTCAATTAATTATTTTTTAAGAGAGTAAATTGTTTGCATATTGGTCAGACACTTCTAAATATTTATTTAGACACTTTTACACATTCATTCAGACACTTTTTTATTGTTTCAATTAGTTATTTTTTAAGAGAGTAAATTGTTTGCGTATTGGTCAAACACTTCTAAATATTTATTTAGACACTTTTACACATTCATTCAGACACTTTTTTATTGTTTCAATTAGTTATTTTTTAAGAGAGTAAATTATCTACGTATTCGTTAGACACTTCTAAATATTTCTTTAGACACTTTTCGGTATCCATTCAGACACTTTTATATTACTTTGTAGACACTTCCACATACTATATTAGACACACACTTCTAAATATTTCTTTAGACACTTTTCGGTATCCATTCAGACACTTTTATATTACTTTGTAGACACTTCCACATACTATATTAAACACATTTACATTTTATTGCAGACATTTTTGTTGTTCAGAAGCAACAAAGATGCGACTTGGAGGCAACGATCAGAAGCAAGATCTGGAGGTGATGACAAGATCCAACGAGAGATGCTGAGATCCGGCGAGTAATGGCGAGATCCGACGAAGACGACGAGATCCGACGAGAGATCTCGACGAGTGACGACGAGATCCAGTGAGAGACGACTATCCGGCGAGTGATGACGAGAGACGATGAGAGATCTCGGCGAGTGACGACGAGATCCAGTGAGAGACGACGAGGTCTGGCGGCTGGCGACGAGATTCGGCAAAAGATCTTGGCGAGTGATGACAAGATCTGACGAGAGATGACGAGATCCGGCGAGTTGCGACGAAATCCGACGATAGCCGGAGGCGAACAGCTGTGAGATCTGGATGCGGATGATGACTACAATATTTGGAGGCGGTGACGGTTCATCGGAGGAGGTGGCAGCGACGGTGGTGGCGACGGCAACGGCAGAAGTGGTGACAGAGGCAGATTTCAAGGTTGAGAGTGACTTTTGGTCTAGGGGTAGATTAGTCAATTTATTTACTGAATTATAGGCTATTTATAAGAAATTAGGACTAGATTAGTATGTCTAATTAGACATATGTCTACAATATAATAACTAACTAAAAAGTGTCTTTCGTCTCAGAACCGCGGCGAGATGGTATTGGTTGCGCTCTACCTCCCCCATAGCCACGGTTTGAGACATATTACCTCATTCCCTAAATCTTCAACCCTTAAAACCTTATAGGTTAAAAAATTCTGGGTAGCCAAAAAAAAAAAACGTGTCTGTATTTCCGATCAACTTCCCGCGGCACCTCTTCTTTGCAAGCAAGAGGAATGAAATTTCCCAACTTGGTGGTTAAGCATGCAAGTGTGTTCGAGAATTTGAAGAGGGCTAAGATACATTTATAATTGAAGGAAAAAAAAATCAAACTAAATTATAAGATTTAGTGAACAATATTTTATCTAATTGACGATGAAGTAGTAATATATTATATATCAAGGATTAGTTTTGATAAAAGTAATTATGCGACATGCACTTTTGGGCATTCATTAACTAATCCTAACAATAATGATGACAGGAAAGCGGCCACTAATTTGTAAGCCTTGTTAAATACATCATTATTTCTACATCTCAAATCACCCAAAAGCATTAGTACGGTTGCTGTATGCTTGTTTGTTAATAGGATTCTCATCCGTATATTTTACTGATTGGATTTAGCAACGGATCAAGAAAACATTAGTATGGTTGCTCCCGTTGGTCTGTAAGGGTTGGAAAATGAGGAACAAAAGCAAAAGACACAACTTAAGTTCTACCTGTGGGTAGGGTTAGGCTGTGACCAAGTTCAATCTCGCCCCATGAAAACACACATTTTCCCCTAGTTTCCTTTTTCTTTTCTTCGTCCTCGTCTTTCTTTAACGAGAGACCACATTTGAGTGGCCAAGCTCATCAAACCCAGTTTGTTTATCAACCTTACTTTAACATTAATATTATACATGTGTTTATTTGGTTGTGACAACTATCTCCAAAATTCTGCTCACAACGTACAGTTGTATTTGACATCAAACTTTAGGATCGATAAATCATCGAACATGAACATAATCTTTCTCAGTGGTTGAAAGCCATGAAACCCTAATTGTGACAGATGGAGGAGACTCGATTCAGATTTTAAAATCTCAAGTGTTTTACTTTACACCTAAGAATGCTTGATAATGTAGGCTAAGAATGACGCCTGCACCTCATAAAGACCAGAGATGGGCTAACAATTAGACGCAAAGAAAATGACTGAAGGAGAATGCTTCCTTGCTTGAGGGAGCCGCACTAATTCAGCAAATGAAACTGCTACTTGAGAAAAACATTAGACAGACGCACGCATGTAATTATCTGATCGTGCAGAACAAAATGTAGTATTCTCAATCTCAAACAAATGAATTGATCAGGAAAAGGAAAAATTCATAATACTGCACAAACACCCAATGCTGCTGTAGCAAGGTCTCCAGGAACAAAAAGAAGGGGTGCAAAATCAAAACGTTACGTAGATGTATGGCTCCACCAAAATCACGGAGAGTAGTACTCCTGAGGAGACCTGGACGTGCCAGCTTTGTTCTCAAACTTGTGTGCTTGTAAGACACCGCCATTTTCTCACTCGAGGACCCTTGTCTAAAAGCATCAGCAACCCCACATTGTTTGGTGATAGCCCATATGCATACCTGCATTTGAATTGGACAGAAGAAGAGCAGCAACAACAACAACAAATCAAACTTATGGAAGCTAAATGGATATTAGTTTCAAAACACAGTTCTTCCAATGGCGGTGGAATTCTTTACTTACTTGCTTCGGCGAGTTTTATTTCTCCAGAAGACAAATGAGACAACCCACTGAAGAGACAACGGGAAAACCAATGAGCATTAAGGGGAACGGCATAGCAGAAGCAGGATGTTTAAATTGTGAAGATGTTGTACAGCGTTGTGCTTTTTATGATTCAACTTTCAGCCAACAAGACCAAGGTTCAGTTATTCAAGACCAACATCTAACCAAATAAGGGATGAAAAGAAATTATAAATGAACTCCACATTGTTGAGCCGTAATATAGACACAAGACAATCAATATGCGTCGCTGGAATCATTAATGGAAATGAAAGCATTAATAGAACAACTTGGCTACAAAAAGGAAACCAATTCTTGAAACATGCAATAAGAGAAAGCGGGCGTGTTCACCTTTATCATTGACATGAAAGAAAAGGCTCCAAAAATGGATGTTCTTTTCACAGGCTTCCGTTTCTCAGGTGACATTTCCTTACACAACTGTTGAGCTATTTCTTTCAGCAATACCATTTGGGCCTCGTCAGTCCGCATAGAAACAATTGCCTGTCTCATTGATTCTCTATCAGCCTCAAGTGCTTGGAGTCTCATGTATAGCTTCATGACATAAGGATCACTGATTTCCGGAAGATTTGATTTCTCTCTTGGAGTGCTTAGATAATCTTCATCAATCCCAACTCCAGCCTTTTGTTCTGTGGCCCCATTATAAGACACCCCAACATGGTAAGAATCAATTGTATAAACTCTGTCACTCGTGTCATCTCCGATTTCTGATGCATTATCCTTCTTTTCTGAGTTGTAGGTTTCATCCCTTTCTGGAACATACTCCATCTTCTTCAAGCTCGGATTGAACCTGGGAGAATCCATACTAAAATATGGACCTGCCTCCTTACCCATGCCCACAGGTGAATTTAAACTATCAACTGAAAACCTCCGTGAGTGCCTCCTCTGCCTAGGAGATTGACCAACTATGACCTTCTCAAAAACGTTCTTTGCTCCACAGACATCTCCATCCAACTGACTCAACTGACTGCTGCTATAGTTCCTCTGCATTTGGTAAAGCCTATACTCCAAGTTCCTCAGATGTTCTCGGCCATGAGGTGTCCCACCAAACGAACTGGGTGTCTCACCAAAGGCATATTTATCAACATCCTCAACCTCATCATCACCAGTGTTTTCATTTAAATTGCAGCGCAGAGGAGGGTAATCAAAAGGAGGGAGCTCGCACTGGCCATCAATGTTGTTAGTCATGCACGCATTGCAGCAAGCTTCAACTTCAGCCTCCGTGAACCCATAACTCATCATCCTATGCTTATAAGCTTGTATTTCACAATTAAGAGACTGAATAGCCTGCTCTTTCTTGTACAACAAATCCTCCAGCTCCAACAGCTCTTGCTGGTCATGTGCCATTTTCTCCTCTGCGAAAAGCTTGAACTGTCTTGCCTCCATCTGGACCTCTGCCTTCTCCCTCTGCAACCTCAATATCATCGACATGGCTTCGTTTGCAGCAGATGAGGAGGCATTCCTCTCCTCCTCAAGCTCTTTATACAACTCCTGTATTGACAGCTGTTGACTGCTGACTGTCTCACGTAGAGCATCACATTCATTCTCAATCTGGACCCTCGCATTTGAATAAAGATCAGTCCCGGTTACATAAAACCGGCCTCCTACCTCGAATTCATCATATTTTCTCTTGACAGATCGAAGCCAAGCATCTGAGGAGTTACAAATGAGAGAACAAGTACATCCACAATCACAACATTTTACCATATTTGGGGGAGGAGAAGCTTTTTGGGACTCCATAATGCCAAAGGAGCGGTCAGAAGCGGACCATAACAAATTACCAAGACTTTAAATCGAATCTAACAGAACAATTAACCAATGAGCAACGCATTAAAGAAAAGCTAAACAAGGGAAACGATTCTCTCTCTCTCTTGATATTAGATCCTCCAGTGACAAATCCCTCATCGTTTTTGCTCCAACCACCACCTGAAATTCCCCTTGGCTTCCACAAATTAATTACTTGAAAAAGGCCCTGAAAGAAAAAAAAAAAAAAAAAGGATAAACTTGTATATCACTATACATACTACATCCACATACCCACATTGTATCAACAGCTGAAAAACTTCATCTTGAATTAAACGCAGAAATCAATGGCAGCAGAAAGAGCAAGAAATGGCATTTACCACGGAAAGGGAATAATGAGAGGCGAGAGGAAGGTGGACGGACGAGCGCAGCTGAAGCTTTCCCGGGAAAATTCGGAATTCAGGAGAGATTTTCCATTAGCTATTCTCGAGAATCAAGCAGCGGCGAGCCTGCAAATAGCGTCCCGGGAAATAGAAGGGGTGTTTTTTGCTCCGGGGTTGTTGGAGGGAAAGAAAATCGAAGAGAGAGAGAGAAGAAAAAAGAAAGTAGGATTTTGAAAACCCTACAATTCTTTCTTCAGATTTTCTTCATTTTGTTTTCCTGCAACGGGATTGTTTAGCGGGAGAGCGACGTTCGTTGGGGTAAGTAGTTTTGTTTTACATTTTGGGAGGAAAGTAAAAAGAAAAAGCGGGTGGGAGAAAAAATACGATTCTGTTGAACGGTTTTCAAGGACGGTGGCAGTTGACGATCTATTTCTGGTTCCTCGGCCTTCACTACTTAACAAAAAGATTTTGGGCAATATTTTTTCTGGATTTTTAACAATTATCCATAAATTTTAGGTGATACTACAGTTACTTTTAAGATTTGAAAACTTACATTAATCCCTACTTTTTTAACATTTCCTCAAATTTAGAGTAGTTTACAATTATACCAAAAGTTTAAGAAATTTACACTTTCCCATCAATGTATTTTTGAACAATTTCTTTATACTCATCTTCCCACTTCCATAAAATTCAAATAACCAAACCTTTTGCTTCCCAAACCCTAACTCCCCTATACTCACTACAGCCTTATTGACCATTGTCCAACTGTGTTCAGCCCTCATTGCCTGATCTAAGGTCATACGCGAATCGACGTGAGTAGAGTTAGTGGCTGGAAGGGAAAGAGGTGAGGAGAGGGGTGGCGGCGGTAGGAAAGATAGGAGACGGGTGGCAAGAACGATGGGCAGTGAGTAGCTGGAATGATGGCAACAAGTAGTGGGAATGATGGAGGTGATGGAAAGAAAGATGGATTGAGGCTTAGCGGACGGTGTCAAGCGTCAGAAGTGGAAGGAACAACGAGGCAATGGAAAGGGCGGACAGCATCGGGTGGGGTCGGAGGCGGCAACGTCGACTAGGGTTGTAAATGAACCGAATGAATAGGAATAAGTCATGTTCGTGTTCGTTCATATAACTTTTAATAAACACGAATAATAAACGAACACAATTTCTTTGTTGGTGTTCATTTATTTATTAATAAATGAACATGAACATGAACATGAACAATTAAAGTTAATGACTACCACCAATTTGAATTAGAGTGGGTCTAGCAATAACTAATAAAGCAATAAACGATGGTGAGAGAGATTATGGGTTAAGGCTATAGGGCCCGGCTTGGTGCTAAAGTAGATTCACACTGTGAGGGAAATGACTAATTATGTTTGAGAAAACAAAGGTAATAGAGTTATTTGCGAGAGATTGGAGCATAATTATGTGTGTGTGGAGTAGGTAGACACTAATAAAAATATATGATATATAAAATATATATAATAATAAATGTACTGCTAATATATTAATAAAAAAAATATACATAAACAAACAAATAAATAAATAAACATAAACGAACAATAACCAAATAGTTCGTAAACGTAAATAAATGAATGTAACCTTGTTCATGTTTGTTCATTTAACCAATCGAACAGAAAAATTTGTTCATGTTCGTTCATTTAACTAAATAAACAAATATAAACAAACTTCTGTCGAACAGTTTATCGAACACACTGTTCGTTTACACCCATAAGGTCGACTTGGTTGAATCTGGCTCATCTTCACCTCAATTTCATTGAATCTGACGATGAGTTCCTCAGTTGCGCATTCCTTGATTTGGTTGATTTTGGAGATTGCCGAACAAGGAGATTTTAAGAGAGTTGTGCTGAAAAGAATGGAAGAGGCGGTTTGTGGAAATGCTAGGGCGGATGGCTTATCGGACAAATTCTAAAGTATGTATGTGTGGTGGACAAGGATATGCTGAGTTATAGGGGAAGGTATTATGGGGAGAAGTTGGAGAAGAATGCATGTAGTAATCTCACCTTGGCGTTCGAACGGCAATAGAAGGGCAAGGAAAAAGATGATGGCAGTGCCAATTTGGAGGTTGCGGCGGCAGCGGATTTGAAATATTGAGGTAATTGTAAGGACTTGTTTGGGTGGGTTTGCTGGGATTTTGAAGTTAAGCCAAGTGCTTATACCAGATCCTCTGTTTATTAATCTCCATGGAAGAAAAATAAAGTAGAAGAGAAAAGGACAAACATTCCTTTGCAAAAGTGGAAGGTACATAAAATATGGAATGAAGATATCTTCACGATTGCCAAAAATATAGGTTGATTTTTCAAAACATAAAAATGTTCCATAAATATTTTTTTGGTAAAGCCTGGAATGGAATTGAAAAACAATAGTAGAAATGGAAAATATTTTACAATCTTTAAAGGGAATTTGTTGATTTTGGAATTCGGAATGGATTGAGTTGGTTGTAGAGTTGGATCCAAAAAATAACCAAGGTTAAGTCGGTTTGATAATGACAAGCTTGGAAATGCCATTATTATGAATTTTCTTGTGCTCGTAGCATGGTTACTGTGGTAAAAAGCAATTGTAGCTAAAAAGCAGAAAAAGGTGGCAGTTAAAAGCAGGAGGAAGAGGAGGATGAAGAAGTGCATGAAAAAAGTTTAATGTTTGGAATTGTTAATAGGAAAAACTTTGGGTGAAATTGTAAACCACACTAAATTCAAAAAGAATACCTGTCATTTCTACTAATGGCTGACTGACGGTGTTAAAAAAATAGGAGATAAGTGTAGGTTTTCAAACATTGGAAAGAAAATGTAATATCACCTAAAGTTCAGAGGGATAACTATAGAAAAACCTTATTTCTTTCTTTCATTTTATTTTTCCCTAAGTGCTGACAAAGATGCGAGAAAAACAAAATCATATATCCAAAAACCCAGAAAATAAAGAGTATGTGTGAAAGAGATCGATTTTGGAAAGTGATTAAGTATGATTATATATATAATGATTATTTGCTCAAAATATCATTTAAAACTCTACACTTAAAAAACCTAAACAAATATTTCAAAACTTTTTTTTAACAAATAAGCATTTTTATTAATTTTTATTTTTTTAAATTGTATATTGAAAAAATTCAGAAAGAATACAACTTTGCTAATTTAGGGTTTTGCAAATGAACTGCATGCATATGTATGTATGTGTATATATATCGTAGTTGTTTGTGTTATCTAACATGAAATAAGCTTGTTTAAACCAAAAAGATCTTACACCTCACCATTAAAAAGTGACTTTTAACTGAATTACCAAATTATGGTTTGGGAAATTAACAAAATATTATGACATGTAGTAAGTTTGTTGAAATCTTCCATTGAGTGGCTATCAACCAATGCACAATGGGTAATTCTATACTTGAGGTGACAAGTTCATATATGTATCATTGAACTATAAAGGATGATTGATACTTTGCATTTTAGAATTACGTGTTGGCACTTGCACATCAAAGAGGTTGGTTTTTCTACTTTATCAAATTCAAGGGTTTATATGTCCTAAATTGAAGTTCAAGACATACATATCTTGGTTAACTGAGTTCAAAAGCTGCAAGTGTATTTTGGTTAAAAATACATATAATTTAGACAAATAATTAGTATATACATGTATTTTCTTTATTTATTGTATGTCATTTCCTTCTCACCAAGAATAAAGGGGGGAAAACAAAATGACAATGAAATGACATGTTTGTTTAGCAATAGCATACAATGGCAGATTAAGCGTTAGCTGGTGCTTAAAATTTCAAATAAGGGTAATTTTTTATATAAATAATTAATCACTGGTGATTATCAACAATAAATTGTTTGACACTCCATACTTTTATGTAAAAATGGCTATCATAAGACAATATATCCATACAATTGTTACTTATTATACCTCGGATATGATATCTTAAAATATCACCAATAGATTTTTCATTTTATAGATTTTTTCTGTTTTAGAAAATGTTGAATCTTTTTTCATTTCAACAGTTTTCTCATCTTATTTTTTAAAATAGGAAATGAGATGTAAAAGTAGAATCAATTCTCTATATCTGTAGAAACTTTAAAAATTAATACGTGTGCGAAAAACATGAGAAATATAAGTAAAAAAAATGCAAGATTTACTTATATTCTTTGCTTTATTGCATTGTTATTTGAATTTACTTTAAATGCATAATATTAAATTGTTATATAATAAATAAAGAGTAAAATCCACAAGGGGACTCTTAACTTTTTTTTTTTTGTCCTAAATGAGTACCATACCTTTAGGATATCTTATGGAAGTCCTTTATCTCATATTATGTGTCCCAATTTGGTACTTTCTATCAATTTTACCATTAAACTAGATGAAAAATGCTGATATGACATTGTTTAATTTTAAAAAAACTGTAAAATAACAAACTTAGTCCCTAATTTTTTTTCAATCAATAATTTTAATATTTATACTTAGTCATCTATTATTTATACCCTCCCCGTTCAAACTTTTGCCATTCTCTAACTTTGCTCCTCTGCTGAGCAAAACGCCACAGCACCTTCTCCATGAACTCTACCGTTTCCAAAACAGCACCCCTACCATGATTCCAAGAATCTCCACTCACGGCGAGGGCAAATCGATATTTTTGGCATAAGATTTTTGAGGGTTGAATCTGCCGAATCGAACTTGAAAATCAAACCTTCAATACAAATTTAACTTGGAAATCGAACCTTTAACATGAATCCAACTAGAAATCAAACATGCAAATATGATGAAGCTGTCAATTTCACTAAAGCTGAGAGACATCGATGGTTGCCATCAAATTTGCTAGATCTGGCATCATTTTTCATCGATTGGTTCATCTTTTCACTTTTAGACTCTAGTGCGAGCTACTAGCTGCAGCTGAGCTGGTAACAGTGTGGTCTCCGCTTTCTGCTATTTGGATTGTGCTTGACTAGCTGTCTGGTGGTGGTGGAGATGATGACGATGGAATGGGGGTAATTCAATCAAAATCCTTGTGTGGCCAAACCCTTAACCTCTTCTAAGCCACTTTCTTCGAATTGGTACAAATATTGAACAAAGACAAGCCAATTTTGAATTAGAAAATGAAAGTACTAACCTCAAAAGTTGACTAAACTAAAGAAGACCAAAGTCATCCACATGCAGCAATCCAAAAAACTGATAAACTGATAGAAATTCAAACAAGAAAATAGAGTATACAATCAAATCCAGCAGAATCACTTGCCTCATACTCTTTGTGATAGGTTCGTCTCTTCGCCTCATTGGTGACCAAGAGAGAAACTAGGAAGAGAAATGAGAGAGAAACTAGGAAGATTTAAAAATTTTGAGTGTTAAAATAATTGATTGGAAAATTTTTAAGCATCAAAATTGTAATTTTGCATTTATTTTAATGTTAATTAAAGCCACATCAGCAAAATTCGTCCATTTTGATCGTGAAATAGATGCAAAATACCCAATTGAGACACATAATATAAGGTAGGGTATTTCAGTAAAATAACCTTAAGGTAGGGTATTCGTTTGGGACAAAAAAATAAGTTAAGTGACCTCCGGTGAATTTTATCCAATAAATACAAAATTCTACAAAATAGAAAAATTGTTGGAGTTGGAGCAAAAAAAAAAAATGGAGATTTTGATTTTTCTTCCTTATTTGATAAAAATTATAGAGAATAAGAGATTGAAATGACTGTCCCAAAAGATGCATTATAGATACTCACATCATATGCAATAACAAAAGACGTCCTCAAACTTATGTTATAGACTGCAGATTTTGTGAATCGAATAAATTATTGAATGGTGGTTTTTATGATTTATTCATTTGTAACTATGTAAATAATTAGTTCTAATTTTTTTTTATTTTTCTAAATGAACATTAAAAATCTGCAACAATTAGTATCAAAATTATTTATTTTTAAAATAAAAATTCTCATTTTAAATGCTCGGCAACACCTTTTAGTAAATTTAAATTGTAATAATTTTTATAGTTAATGAATTATTTGAATTATGAGTTTCCTAACCGTAATCATGTTTTCGTTCAAAGCACAATTGGAACTACCAGGGGGGAAAAACTAGAGCGAATTTTAAGACTAGAATTGTCCCGCCAAGGGTTTTAAACATTTATACATTTATTAGTGGGGGTAGTGGCTCCCAGTAAAAAGCAATGCGTGGGTCTGGCCTAGCAATAGTGTCACTCAGATTTGCATATCTGCCACAATAGGATAAGTATAAACTTATTATACCTTGTAATTTTGTTTGTTTGTTACAGTGACGAGCAGGAAAAACAATAGAAGCAAGAGAAAAAAAGGGGGTGGTGTACAGAACAGGGGCCACCCAGACCATTAGCTGTCAATTGTTTTCCTAATCTTGAAAGTTGGACTTAAAGGATTTTGACTCCAACTTTCACTAGAATCCCAAAGCTGCTAAATGACCAGTACAACAGTTCATTTGATGAAGCACATGATTAATGCGATCTACTTGTAACTCAAGTATTAATGTACAACAATCCTGCACAATGATCCCAGAATGGTAGGACGCTGTGTCAGCACTTAGCATACCTACTAAAGATAGATTATCACTTTGAACCAAACAACTCTACACTCCCATGTTTCAAGCAAATATAAGACCATTTCTAAGCCCCATTAAATCTGCCTGTAGAACATCGCAACAACCCAGATTAGCCACAAAATCAAAACACCATCCACCACTGTTATCATGAAGTAAGCCACTAGCCGTTGTAGTGCCACCACAAAAGAAAACGTCATCTATGTTAAGATTTAAAAGGCCTCTAGGGGGAGGTAACTACCTCACTATGCGGGCTAGCTTGAACACCACACTAGTTGGCAATTTGAAAGCTTTAACTACCTTTTTTGCTTCTCGGGTCACTATCTTTAAAATGGCATTAAGTAGAGGCAAAATGTGCTCAAATCGAGCTTTGTTACGTGCCTTCCATAGATGCCATAGGACTGAAGCAAAGAACGATGACCAAGGAATCCAGTTAGGACCAATAATGTTGGCATGACAATTATCAACCACCCAATCCTCCCAAGGTTGCAAAAGGAAAGAAATGACATTATCTGTTAGGATAACCAATGCCAATAAATCAATAGCCATTTGACATCTGTGAAAAACATGGTTCGTGTCCTCCTCACCAAACAAGCAAGAAGCATACTTAAGGGAAACCTAAATCCCTTTCCTCTTCAGCCAAGCTATTGTCGAGATACCGTCTTGAAGTACTAGCAAAAGGAAACACTTAATTTTCTTAAGGGTACAAAGTCACATAATCCAACAAATGTCTTTACTTCCACCAACTCCATCTAGAACATCAAGATAAGCCAACTTAACCGAAAAGTTGCCATTTGATTCGTCTTTCCAAAACAAATAATCTTGAACACCTTGCACAAGTGGAATTGGAAAACTTCTATTCTCTTCACATGTATCATCAGACAAAGCCCGATGAATTTGTGAAAGGACCCAACCCCTAGAGTCTGAAATGATGTTGCTAACTTTCACATAACGAAGTTCCCAATCAATTGGTTTGAAATTGAAGAAGACAGAGGTGACATACCACCCTAACTATCATCTTAGATGTGAGCACCGTCACCAACTCTCCAAGAAAGACCTTGTTTCAAGATATCTCTATAACTCAATAAAGTACTCCTCAAAGAATAAGATTTGCCACCATGCTTTTGATAATCCATAAAAGAACCACCTCTCAAATATGTCATCTGAAACACTCAACACCATAGAAGGTCCTATTCCATAATTAGTTGCCAACTAGCATTAGCCAAAAGAGCTTTATTCATAAAGGAAGCTCTTTTAAGTCCAAGACCACCATAATAATTAGGCAAACAAACTTTCTTCTAGCCAATTGATGACATCTTCCTTTTTAATTTGTACTCCCCTATAAAAAATCATGACACTTTTTGTCTAACTCATTACAAATACCAACTGGGAGCATGGTGGATTGCACAACATAAATCGAAACTACTTGGAGAACTAACTGAATAATAGTTTTTTTGCCAGTAAATGAAAAAAGTTTTTGTTTCCATCACACCAACTTACTACTCAACTTTTCAATAATAAACTGGATGCTTAACTCAAGTAAAGACCCTATTTAAGGAATTTACTAAATTAAATTCCATCACTTGTAATTAAATTTACTAAATTAAATGGAGTATAATCAAGTAAATGAAATATGACCTAAATCAAGTAATTAGCTTAGCTTAGTCAAAGCATTATTGCCAAAAAAAACCCAAAATTTTTTAAATACTATACTTGTCTAAACTCTAAACTATAACTTAGAAAAAAAAAATAGAAAAGGCAAACCTAGAATCTCATTTTTCCAAGATCAATGTCATCCTTCAAACTATCACTTGATAAAAAAAATTGAAAAATATTAAATTTTTACAAAATTTTAAAAATTTCAAATTAAAAAAATAAAAAATCATAAAAATTATGTTTTAAAAAATATTTAAACACCATTTTAATCACTTAAAAAAATAAAAATATAAACCCATGCTACAAAGTTCAATATGTTTTTCATAGTTCATATCTCTAAAACAATTCAAAATTGAGAAGGTATAACCTCACAAAGTGTATGTAATCTCACATTTTGCAAAATTTGACCTTTATAAAATAAAATTAGACTTCCATAAAACAAAATTAGACTATTCACAAAATAGTGTATGACTTAGTAGGTAATAGAATACTGAGTAAAGTTCTTTCACTATTTTATACTATTATTTTATAAATTCCAATATTATTTTATAAATATATAATTTCAAAAAATATGAAAATGCATATACCAAGTTTACCTAATAATGTAGTCTTGAAATTAATGCACTTAATATAAAAAAATTCACAATTAAAAAATGAAATTGACCTCTCTAGATGGTCTGTTCTTGCATGGATTTGGCATATGCATGTACCAGGACACGCTAAGAATTTCAGAGTTTGAAATTTATATTTTGTTTTGGTATTTCTTACAACAATATTATCTATAAGAGTTGGTCTAAGGTGTGCTAATCAGATGGAAGGGCTTGGGTTTGTTTTCCCCTAGCCCTACTTTTTGCACTTTCTTTTCATTTTCATTTCTTTATATTATTTATATTTTTTCTTGTTTTTATTTTTCTATTATTTTTTAAAATTTTTTGTTTTATCTCCACTTTCTTTCATATTTACCTTTGCCTAGCTTTTCTTTTCTTGTTTTACTCCTTGTTTAAAAAAAAAAAAAACAAACCTTATTTTTGTTGTTTCTTCTTGTTTTTCTTAAGCTATTTGTATACCTTTTCCCCTTATATTTTTTTTCCTATTGCTATCATTCTTCTTTTGGGTACATATATGATATAAATACTGTCTCACATTAAATTTGAAACCAAACAATGTAAACTCTCCATTATAGAAGAAGAACAAACTAATTAAAAGTGGAAAATAATAAATTTGCTACATAGAAAAAACACATTTGCTAGATAAAAAAATATATATTCACAGCATAACAAGAATTTGTAGCTTCTATATCTTTTATTTATTTCAAGTAGCTACAAGTCATAAACAAACAGATCCTAATAAAAGAAATGTTAGTTTATCTAAAAGAACACAAATGAATCAATAAAAGAGCAAATTCTACACGTTTTGCTTTTTTCCTTCATTTATCATTCTTTTTTTTCCCTGAATTGTGCTTTTTTTTTCTACTCTTTTATATAACATGTTGGTATCATTAAAAAAATAATTAATTCAATTTTTAGAAGGACTAATTCAGATAATTAAGAATAACAAATTTAGTGTACAAAAAAAATTAAAAGCACAAAAAAATAAATTAAAAGTATAAAAAAAACAAATTTGCAACAGAAAAAGAATTTGAAATTCCTATTCCTATATCTTTCATTCACAACAACATTTTTTGAGTTGGAATACTGACAATTAGTTACATTGATTTGTAGATTTTTGTTGTAAAATATTTTGTCGTAAAAGTAGGTCAGTAGCAAATGATGACAAGCAAAAGTGCTGAATGAGAAGTTGAGCAAAAAGAATAAATAACTATTAATAAAAGAACAACTAATTGAACTAATAAAAGAATAAGAAGTTTAGGTAAAAGAACAAATATCTGCTAGTAAAGGAGTAGCTAGTTTATTTTAAAAAATAAATATAATTGATAAAAGGACAAGAAGTTGAGCAAAAAGAATAAAGAGCTGCTAATAAAAAAATAATTAATTTGTCAAAAAGAACAATATATAATTGATGAAACAAAAACAGGTACCGATAAAAGAGCATATAATTACTAATAAAAGAGTGAATAACTACTTTATCAAAATCAATAAGCACACTCTAATAAAAACGAACAACTAAAGAAAAAATATATCCTAATAAAATAATAAACAACTAGTTTACCTAAAGGAATAGGCAAATATCGATAAAGGATAGATAACTACTAATAAAAAATAAGGAGCTACTAATAAAAGAATAAACAACTATTAATTAAAAGAATAAAAAATTAGTTTCTTTAACACAATAAGTAATAACTTATAAAAGAACAAACATCTAATAATAAAAGAACAACTAGTTTATTTAAAAGAACAAATAGAAACTTATAAATTAACAAATAATTGCTTATAAGTCAAGAGTTAAGACATCTAAGCCATCTAGCCACCATCAACTGCATCGTGGATTTGGTGCAACACTTTTAAATGCCGTGATAAGTTGCTTAAACAATGTGCTACCAAGGATAGGGCAATTGGAGGTGATTGGAAATGGTAAGAGAAGATACGAATACAATGTCATTAAGCTAACAAGTAGTCAAGTTACATGGAAGCTTGTGGTGTGAAATAACATCTCCTTATTGAAACATTTTTTTATATTACAGCTACTTGCAATAAGAGGGCTAAGGATTCTGGATGAAATCCTTCAGTGGAGCATTTTTTTTGTGGATAGATTGAAGAACTAATTAAATCAGTAAATAATGGATCTTCCCTTTTTTTTGTGGATGGGTAGATTGATGCTAGAAGTCATAAGAGTTAGAGGTCAGAAAAGGAGATTAGTGGGGGTTTAGTGGTGTCCTTTTAGATTAACACTAATTTAGTAGTGGTCAATTTGGGTAGAGACTTGAGGAAGGGTGAGATAGTTGAAATTTTTGGATTTTGGGGGTGGTGACGGATCCATAATTTGTAAGTTTTGGTATAAAAGCAATGAAATTGCCTAATATCTAAAAATTTGAGACAAAATATCTTTTTTTTTGTATTTTATAGGGGTTCCACATGCTAACCTCGTTCATATAAAACTTTACCTATTTAAGGCTACTAGCATTCACTTCCCAAATACAAGGTAGAAGCCACCGCTAAGCAAAACCATTCCATCACCAAGTTGTTTTAGAGCTTTTATGATATCAAATTTTCTTTCTTTTTTTTTTGTTTCATTACAATTTATCTATGAGGTTTAGGTGATATTATACTTTAATTTTATTCCTCTTATTTTAGAAATACACATTTTGTCTCATGCCTTACACATTACCCTCTTGAAAACATATTCGTTTAAATTTTGTTAAGCTCATAATTTAACGACCGAAGTGGTTGACTTTTTGGTAACTTTAACCGCCAAATTTCTTTCATTTCATCCATTCTTTTTCTTAGTTTTTCTTGTTTTATTTTGCTTTCTGCATGTGGGTATATATTGCAGATGTGTCGGTTTGGAGCAGGATCAAGTGAGATGAAATTTGGGCATGCAAAATTCAAACTGAAGTAAGAGGCGCTGGTGATGCATCGCCAGAGTTCTAAGCGCTCTGCCAATTTTTCATTTCTGGTGACACGTCGCTGCCAACTCGACTCAACTGGTGATACGTAGCCACTCACTCCCCTGTTTCACCCAATCCTCATATTTTGATGGTCCCCTATGTTTTCCCATCTAGTGAGCTATTCTTGGAGGATAGATTTTTATCATTTTAGGGTTTGAGAGTTAAGACAAAACAAGAAGAGAGCCATTGGGTATAAATAGAAAGAGGAAATAAGGAACCATGTTCAATATTAGATACTTTTCTTTTCATCTCTTATTGTGAGAACCACAATTGGAGCAAGGTTTGAAGCTTGAAGAATAAGACTAGGAGCCAATGAGACTTAGGTCACTGGGATCCATCTTGGGTTTCCTCTTCTCCTCTTCTTATTTTTGTGTATTTTCATAGATTATTTGATTATAGGTTTAATGTTGGCAGAAAGCATGGATTTTGAATAGATCTTCGTATCTTTCTTGGATGAAACTTCTATTACTTGATATCTAATAGTTATTTGATGATCTTTCATGGATGTTTATCTCTTTGTGTTTCCTATTCTTGAGCCTAATACTTGTCTGATTGATTGGCCTCTCCATATATTCATAAGTCCCACTTAGTTCTTGAGAGAGAAAGAGGGGGGATAGAAAATAGGAATAGGGTGTAGTGGGTATTGTTGATTAAAAATAATCTACAATTGCATTAGGTGTTGGAAGGGGATTAATAACTTAATCCATCTAGGATTAATCAAGAGATTGAGAAATGTCTTGTTTGATTATAGGTGAGCAAAGACTTAACTTGAGAAAGTGGGTTTTTGAAATTTAGGTCTCTACACCACACAATGGAGTAAATGCCCTAGAGTGCAACTAACTTGGATAGTAAGTAATAGGGTGGATTCCAAAATAGATGACCTTCCCCCTTTAACCACTTTAGTTTAATTTCTTTTAGTAACTTGTGCTTTTATTTAGCTACCTACCTTTGAGTTAACTAGATGATTAGTGGGGTCATTTGTTCTTGTCCTTTACTCCTTAATCACTCATTCACTCATTTGGTCTTAGGTTTTACTTGTCACTTTTATTTTAATAGTTCAAGAAATTTAGGTAACTAATGCTCATTCCTTGGTAAGCTCACATTATCTCTTGGGACAATACCCTTCCTCATCTTTGCACACAACGAAATTAATTGTACGCTTGCGAGTGATAAAGGGTTACAAATTTTTAAACTATTAATTTAAAATGCTCATTACCTGTAAAAAAAATGTACCATACAGACTAAAATTATTAAGAGATGACTACCAAAGCTTCATATGGCTTTTTGAACCACTTTAAATAGACTCTTGTGGAGAAAGTTATGCTCAAAATACTGAAGAACATTAAAGTAGAAACAAGTGTGATGCTAATGCACTAGACACTATGGTACGGTAGCACCATTTATAGTAAAAGCATTTTCTTCATGTACGAGCACACCTTTTTTGGTTGTGCATTCACATTACATCTTGAAGTATGTAAATGACCATTTTCACATTCAAACTTATAGCTTGGCATCTTTTAGTGGTTTTTGTTCACTTGTAGGCCAAAAATCCTACATAATATTTCTCTTATTAGTGTATTAGTAAAAGATCAGAGGGATATTCTATATGTATGCTTTCAAGTTTATGTTTTTAGATTTGGATCTATAACTCTCTCATCTTTCACCATTTTTCTGCTTCTCTCTTCCCATCTTCTTTCCTTTTTCCTTGTTGTATAACATCTTAGGTTAGTCTGTCTCTATAAAATTCTCATCATGGTTCCTCATTAGTTATAATAAAGAATTATTAGTGTTTGAAGGATGAGGGACCAAAGAACTTGAAGACGAAAGGAGCTTACTTCTTACACCACAGTACAACATCTTTTTGGGTTTTATCTTTGCTTTCTCTATTGTAACTTTATTATGTATTAGCGGAGTTTTCATAGGGATCTTGTATGTATGTGTTGTGTAGAGTATATTTCATCTACTTTCTATGAAGTAGTTACTTTGTATTGGACTAATTATGTTTAATTGACTTGGTATTTGCTCAAAACTCTCTTGATGCTCATTTTCTCTAATTTTTCTTAGATTTATTGTTGGTTTGTTGATTTGTGCAAAGTTGGCAAACTCATATTGGATCTAATTATAGCTTGAGAGAGCTTGGTTAGGTTGAGACTAGAATGAGGGGTAGAAGCTTAGTGTTAGTTAAAGGACTATCTTAAGTTCCTAGGTGTGCTTAAGAGGAATTGGCTTCTAGCTCACCTATAAGCAATAAACTCAATTCATAATTAGGGGGTGAGAGAACTTTACTTGAGTGAATGAAGTTCCAAGGAAGAATCATTACACCAACAAGTATAGAGTCTACAAATTTAGGTAAATTCACTTAATTGGCATAATTACTTATACAAGTAGTGAAGCCTTATGAAACAGTTTGCAATTCGAGCTAAACCTTTGCATATTTAGTTCGTAATTTAGTTAGCTTTGCTACATTTGCATTTCTTGTTTACTTTTGAGCCAAGTTTGCTAGCTTAGCTAAAATTCAACTCAAAGTCTAGTACTTGAGCACTTTTCACACACTCAATTCTCTATGGAATTGACTCCTCACTCATCCCACATACTCAATAGATATTGTCTACTTGCAAGTGGAAATAAGGATTAATAAAAATTATAACCTTGATGCATAAGGCGCACCTTGGCAATTAGGTGGCTGAAAAGTATAAGATAGAATAACAAAAAATTAGTGAAAACGAGTGACTCAATTAAATAAAATTAGAATATATAATTCCTACAAAAATAAGTTTAAATGTTAATGATCAATATTGTAATTAGCGCTCATTAAAAAAAATTAAATAAATTCCCTTTAGTTTGGCTTAACTTACATTTTGCCCATTTAGTTTCAAAAACATACATTTTACTCAGTACTTTACTTACATTGTTGGCAACTATAGGGATTTGGGAGCCAAACAAACGCAATGGAAACTAATCGAAACCCTCCAAGATCCAAGTAAAATGGAGTAAATCAGGTGTTCAAAGATTTATACCTAGTCAGCTGAGATCTTTCACCTAACCGTTGAGTCGAATCACAAACTTGAACAATTGACGTATTCAAGCTCTCTACGGTATCCACACTAACCATTTGGATTACCACGCCTCCACCAGGATCCAGCAAGTGCATTTTTCTTGTGCCCACAGTGTTAACTTGCATCTTCCAAAAAAAAAAAAAAAAAGAGGATAGTGCGGCTGAAACTTTTCAGAACCACTATGATTTCGTCCTAAGGGAGACTAGGGCTAGAAAATTTTTACTATATGATGTATATATAATGAGCCTTAACTCTCAAGCCTAATAAGTTTCAAAACCTTAATCCAATTATGTCTAATTTTGGGTTTCATAATGGCTTAACATTTGAGCCAATTAGTAATCCGAAATTATCATGAAACCAAAACCAAACAATTTGGCCCATGCACTCAAATAATCCAATTGACTCTATGAATGTGACCCAATATACTTTTATCACGTTAGCAATGATCATAAATCATATTTATGATCATAAACAATGAGCGACATATAGTAACACATTATTGCTACCCAAGTGACAAGATAGTCGGTGACTCGACTAAACCTCTATAATCATTATTCATATATGTTATTGTCTCTTTGTCTAAGATATCAAGACTGAGTATGAGACATGGAATGTGTCATTCTCGTACAGCCCAATCTAAAGTTTCTTGATTATCAAGTAAACTGACTAAAACTAATGAAATTGATATTTCATATCAACTCATCCGAGCATGACCATGGATTTCATCAGTCTCACTCAATCAATGGGCCCGAAGATATCATTCATGTTACATAGGAGGGACAAATTCTATCTTGATCATACAAAACCCTTCTTATAATATGTGACATACCCAATGACTACCTTTATGTTCATTCAGTTATGAGCAACAAAGAGAAGTGTCAAAGTATGTGACTCACATGTAAGGAACTTTGATGACCTTAGGTTAAAGGATTACATATACCATGATTATTATGAGAATCACTTATGATACTCATATAACGATCCATATAGTGTTCTCATAGTGGGTCGGTCCAGTACACAAGTTTTCCAACTCGTACTCATATGTAAACTATATATTTCATATTAGTTTCCACATATGCTAGTATTTATGTATTATTGGAACTCACTTTACAATAATATTATACCAGAGATATTTAAGAATACTATTATTCTAAGGTTATAATTATGTTTAATTATGTCACACAGAAACAAAAATAACAAACACAATTACTAAAATAATGTATAAATAAAATATTATGACTCAATATGCAAAACACAATTATTTAATGATTGACTTTTGGGCACAACACTAACAGCAACAACTTGTGAAACATAATTTAAACTATTTGGCAGCCATGTTCAAATGACTTCAAATTTTTCATATTTTTTTTTCACAATTAACTGATATTAAAAAATATAAATTTGTATGTATACAGAGAAAAATATATTTAAAAAATAAAAATTGATAATTTAAGATAATATCAGTACTACAGTTGAAATTAAATTTTCAAAAATTACTGGTGGACTGTTGGAGTTACTGTAAGTTTCGGCCCGAATAACTAGCTTAGAGAGATGCAGAGGAACGACCAGAGCTCAGAAGAGGTCTTCCTGAACAGCGTACACCGCTGCGCCTCTGGAGGCGGACGGTATCGATCCTTGTATCCATCGGGACGTCTGAAGAAGATTTCGCAGGAAATTTCACGAATCGGACGGTACGCTTCTAGTTTAGCATGCGTTCCTCATCGATTAGTTCAACCTGTTTCTCTCTACTCAATCTTCTCCTTTCCGTTCTCCTAATTCTGGATTTATTCAATTTCAGTTTGTGTAGTTGTAGTAGAAAAATTTGTAATGATAAAAGATTACTTGATTTCGTTGTTCTTTTTTCTTTTCTTTTTTAGAGAATTCATGTTTAGTGGTTTCTGGATTGTGGATTGTTGTTGAGCTTTCCCTCGACCCCAAATGACTTCTAATTCAATGATTCCTTATTCCATATCTCTGCAATGTATACTTCTGGTTTAGAGATAATTCTGATGGTCCTTTGGACTTCTATAGCTTTTGTATCTTGCAGTCTTCTGTATGAACTTACTTGTTTGAGGTTTCACAGACGCTGGCCATTCACTTCGGGCTTTCTTAGGTAGCATTCCCCTTGTGTTTCTTGATTTTCACCCCTTTCTTTTTCGTGTCGGATCGGATCCTAAACCAATATTAGATTGAGCAGATTATTTGTGCTTCAAATAGAAAAGGTGTCCGAATGTCATGTGGATAAGCAAATATCAGACGCCATAGCTTCTAGGAAATGCTACGCTAAAGAGGAAAGTTTGCTGATGCAGTGAATTGGAGACTGTTAACTGAGTATTGATCTAGATGTTTGTTTACAAAAGCTGTTGTCTTCCTTTTCTAAGATGGTTGCTCGGTTCTACATCAGAAGAGAATTCTTTTAATGCCTAATTTTCTTGTTTTCCTATTAGATGTTCCATTTTTTATTTTTCATCTTTGATAAATGAACAATACTACATCCCCGGGATTGGTGAAGAGGGTTTATGGTGAAGGGAGTTGGTTTTTGTAGTCGGAGACCCGCTGGGATACCTCATGAACTTAAGAGCCAAAATGAGATATTTCCAGTGATAGTGGAGTTTGTATGATATCTTTCCTGTCTTTGCTTTTGTTCATATCTGCAACTAGTTCTTATTGCTTTCATGATATATCACAATTTCAGTGACATTTATCCCAATCCCTGCCCAAGGTATTGCTGTGCAACCAATGGTGAAACAGAAGCAAAGGGCCTCAGCAGTAAAGGGTGCAAATAAGAAGAGTGCTAGAGGTGACTGTGCCTCAAATTCCAATCATGAGGTGACCCTAGGAGGAGAAGGAAAGGAGGAAGAAGAAGAAGAAGAAGAAGAAGAAGAAGAAGGCTGGGTCATGGTTAAAAAGCAGAGAATAACTATTCTGATACCTCCATTACCAGGAGCAGGGAAGTCAACAATCTCAAAACCTGGTCCAGGTCAATTGCAAGCCTCACATAGGGAAACAACTGAAAACCAATCAATGGTTCCACTTCAGGAAATTCACAGTTTGCCATCAGTGGATGACCATGAGAATTCAACTCCATTAGCTATTGACAAGATTTTGGAAATTGATAAAGAACCCCTTGTTGGGCATGCGACAACTTTGGCTGCATCACAGGGGATGGATGCTAGAGTCAAGATGGGGAGGCCAGATCACATTGAATCCAAGAAAATGGATGTGACAATCAAGAGGGCGAACCCAAATTATACCGGATCAGAGAATATGGATGCTGCAGCCAAGACAGCAAAACAATATCATGTTGGATCAGAGAGGATGGACTTCACAATCAGGCCAGGGAAGCCAAATTATGCTGGTACTTTTAGACCTCGTGGAGTACATGGGTTGTCCAAAACTGAAAGAAGTACCAAGCGACCTTGTTTAATGCATGGTCCTGGTGCTCTGAATACCAGGAACTCATTACTAAACCGAAAGATGAGGCTTTCATATCTTGAGAAGAAGCTCCAACAATCTGGTGGATTGAGTGGCTGGCTGCTATCACTTGGTCTTGGCCAATTTGTGAGGATTTTTCAGGCAAGAAGCATCAACAAACATCAGTTGCTGAATCTAACAATGAAAAACCTCAAGGACATGGGTGCAAATGCAGTTGGTCCTAGGAGAAAACTACTACATGCCATTGACTGCGTATGCCAACCTTTTAGCTTTCAGGCTTTGTAAGGAGTCTCGGCCGTTCATGAACAAACTGATGAACCTATCTAATAGACGGAGAAACTGTCAAATGAGAAAATAGAAGGAACCATGAAAGTTGTTGTGGTTTTGGCTTGCGGGGACTGAGGGGGTCTTGTATAAGCTCCGGCATGTTGATGTTATGCTGGCTGTAGATTTGATGGGATGCTTCTATTTGTTATCAGATCAATGGGGCTGCAAGTCATGATCCAGTTGGTGTAAGGACTACGGAATGTGTGTAGGAATAAGTTACGTGTATCTCATGTACCAAGGGAAATTACGCTGTGTATAGAATCATTTCTCGGTGATCTGTGTAGACTGTAAGCAGAGTCCATAGTTGTTATATAAGCGGGACTTCGGCTGTATGCGAAAAGTGTAGCTAATTAGGTTTCTTGTGCTATGATTTTCTGGTATGGTTGAGGTACGTGCCATTCCGATATTCCTCATGCATATGGAATATGCCCTTAAAAAGGACACCTTTGTTTAGGATTATTTAGGATTATTGTTGCATAAATTGCGCCCACTCTTTCATTTTGTTAAAGCAAAATGCCAGGTGCCAACCTGGGATAAGACTCGGGACCAAGATGATAGATGGTGGGAAATAGACATTTCACTGTTGTCGGCGGAACTTGTCATTTGCTCAATAACAGATGTTTCACTTTAGATTAATAGTAGTAGTGTTATGACCGTATAAATACTTCCATTTTGTTATCAAAATAAATTTTATGAGATGTCGCAAAATCTACACGCAAACTAAAATATGTAATTCTATCTAAAATGTCTAATTATATATATATAATATCTAATTATATCTACATAGTGTATGACTTTATATAGAATGCATTTAATTTTATCTACCGGTGGAAAAGACAAACATGTAGATAGGACAATTCTTTACCAGATTTAGGTACTCAATCTATTATATTTGACATTTAAACACCATAATTGGATGCTTGAAATCATTCACTTTTACACCATAAAAACTTTAACTAGATACTCAAAACATGTAAATAAAACACTCTCTTATCAAATATAGACACTTAATCTATTATACTATATATTTAACTACCACAAATTATGAATCGTTTCACCTTAAATATGATATAAGAAACGTTACTGATTTGGATTCCAAAAAATAAGAAACTATAAAAGTATTACATGATTTTTTCAATTAAATATCTTTAAGAAAACATAGTTATCTCCCAATTAAATATAAAATTTGAATAATTAAATTATACTATCTGTACCATTTGAAAAATAATTTACAGACACTCAGAGAACAAAAGTAGGCGTTGTGACACCAGTAGAAGACACTACTAATCCCATATCGAATGCCCCAGAATTGACACTTATGACTGAACATTGTACAACAGTGTTAATGTACCATTGCTCCCCGACGTCCACGCCTCCACGGGCACTCAAAAATCCCTGTCGGTCTTGTGACTCTTGTCACAGCCCACTAACTCAAGGGAGCACCCACAATTCCACGTCCACTCTGCTCTAGGGAGAAAGGTAACCCCTTTTGCAATGAAGCTCGAGCCTTGCGCACTATTATTAAATATAATATTCTGATTCTCCATAAGATGCAGTATAACTTATTTTATGTATTTTGAGAGATTATTAATGTATAAAAATAATATTTTAAGAAGCTTAAAAATCAATCTAAAAAATTTTTATTAATTTTTTAGGTCAAATAAGAAAAAATTTCATAAAAACTAATTACTCTATGATATAAATAATTATTAGACAAATAGAGTACTAATATTTAAATGACATTAATTCTGAAAAAAGTGCAAAAAAAATTACGCCGAATACATTTAAAATTGTCAAGTTTGTTATAAACAAACAATCTCTCTTTTGGAAAATAGTTCATTTTAATTAATAATAAGTCATAAAAAAATTACAAGTTACAACTTGTTACTTAAACTCCTAATAAATAATAATAGGGATGTAATTGGTCATCGAATGAATCGTTAACAGTGTTCTCATGTGATACCGAATATAAGTAAGATAAACAATTCCTTACTTGCATCAAAATCAAGATGCACCAAAAGATAGAACCTAAAATTAAATGGAATACAGCTTCATATTCGAACTCTATCCACGAGGTGACAAATAAAAACAATAAAGATATCGAAAGAAGTTGGAGAAATAGAGAGCACCAAATAGAATGTTTGCTTCAGGGGAGCGTTTTAAATCGTATCTAAATTTAACTATGTAAACCTAGAATTTCTATAGAGTTTTCCGGCTTTTGTTAGCCAAATACAACAAAGTGCCCAAATCGGGGTTGATGGAGTAAAGTTTTCTGGTAGTGGTAGGGATAGTTACAAAAAAAAATATAATAATAAATGATAAGAGTACGTATTAAGTACAAGTGAAATTACAAATGAAATAACTAATGTGAAGTATTAAAGAGGTTGTGAGGATGTATACCATGACTCTATATATTTGGTTCTGATCATAAATTTATAAAGAAAAGGTTATGAGGAAAATTAAAGAGATTTCTTTTTTTTTTTTTTTGGCCTAAAAAAATAAAGAGATCAATTTTGCAGTTAGTGACAAACGTTTGTTTGAATTGAATAAGGAAAATTTCACAAATAGCCCATAAGTTTTAATTATCATTTAGTTATAGTTATTAACTTATTAATTATCCTGTTTTTATCATAAACCTATGGGTGATCAATTGGTTTTTTCGTTTTTAACTGAAACTGAATAACCGAATTTATTCAATTTTGGTTTTAAATACTAATAACCAAACATACTAAATTATAATAAAAAACCAAAATAACCGAAAAAAAAAATTTGGTTATTTAGTTTCTAACCAAAATAACTGAATTTTATACATATATATTCTAAACCTCAAATATCCATTACATATTTCAATCTAAATACACATTCTAATCACATAGTAAACATCTATAATTCATTTCAAATCCAAACATCACATTTATACACATAACAAACATCCATCACATATGTAATCTTTTCCGAATCTCAAACATAAATAATAATATAGTAAAAATTGAATTGTTTCTGTTAACCGAATTTCAATTGAAGCAAACAAAAAAATGAACCAAAATTATATATTGATTTTCGGTTATAATCGAAAGTCAAAATTATACCTAAATATGGTAATTAAAATTTTTTTTGTTATTTGGTTATTTCAGATATAACCGAAATTTTGCTCATCCCTACATAAAACCTACTAAAATAGTTTTGTTTTGGGTCCCTCATCAAATAAAATTTATTATCTTATAGTAACTGTTTGACATAAACTGTTGAAATCCTAATTTAAAATATCTGGTAACTGTCTTTTAGTAAATTTAAATTGCTTAATAATTTTTTGATAGTCAATAGAAAATTTAAATTAGTTATTTTTTCTTTATGAATGAAATAAGTCCGATTTACATATAGGGAAACTTGTTGATTGAAGTGTCCTTAAATATACAAAAATTATTGTATATATTAAATTTACAGAAATATTGTTTATGAGTAGTTGAAATAATAATGTGAAAGTTTATGTTAGCAGTTACTCTGATTTGATACATTCCATCCAATGAGGACAAAAATGAAACATTTTTAAATAGATGTAGGAAAAAAAATAGTCAACAAGTTAGGGATTAAAATAAAATAATAATTAAATCTTAAGGACTATTCATATAATTTATTAAACAAGTGAGGAGAAAAAAAAAAGGTAAATGACACTTATCGTCCTTGAACTAATGTCCATATTATGGATTCATCATGGAACTATAAAATGTTATACTGTTTGTCTTCTAATTATGAAAATGTTACATTATTCATCCTGCCATTAACTACAGTCGTTAAAATGAATAGAAAAAAAAAACATGAAAAAGCAGTTTTAACCCCAAAAAAAACTTTTCATTTTCCTTAGAAACCTCAAAAATTTTACATTTCACAATCAAACCACTTTCTCCAATGTAAATGAACAAATCCGTCCATGACACCCTCCCCACAATTCCTTGGTGATGCCGTCTTCGCTCAAGTACCAGTCTTGATTCACCAGCAACCCCCAGACCATCATTGTCCATTCGTAATCCAATGCCCTCTCTCTCCCTACTTTCAGCCACCTCCCTTTCTCTCTTAGCCTTCAACCACCCCCCTTCTCTCTCACTCACACTCACTCATGCTTTTTCTTTCTGCCTTCAACTACCCCTCTCTCTCCTTCTCTCTCTCTCTCTCTCTCTCTACCTTCACCAGCAATCATGGGCTTGCAACTACTGGTGATGGGTGAGGTAACTCCGATTCGTGATGAGCGACTCAAATTCGTGATGGCGACGCTTTGTTTCTTCTGATTTTAAGCAAAACCTACTCTGATTTTCATCTGATTCTGTGACTGGATGAGTGGTTTGATACTTCGAAGCCGCTTGTAGCATTGAGTAGTGTTCATCTTGTGGGCGTTGGGGATGAGCTTCCCAAGTTCCTATGTTTTTGACGTAATCTTTTGTCGCATTTCACGTGCTACCCTGCTCTGCTTCACCCTTTTGTCTCCACTTCTCTTCTCCTCATCGCCTCCCATTAACATGCATGAGAAAATTCAAAAAGCTAGCTAGGAAGGTAAGTTGTGAGGTAGGTAAAACGAGACAGGGAATAGGTAGCAAAGCAAAAGATGTGGGTGGCTAGCAGAAGGGGTTTGAAGCTGTAGTGTAGAAAAGAACATCAGGAGGAAGATTCATTACTATCAAAAAATAGCAAATCAATGTAAAAAACATAGGAAACCACTAGAGGAAGATCAATTTTTGCATTAGGGAATGATTATTATTCAAATAATTATTAGCTACATGGAATTGATCCTAGATGAAAAATAAGAAATAAAAATTAATGGAAGGAGGGAGGATGGTTAGGAGAAGGTAGTTTGATTGTAAGATGTAAATGTTTTAAGGTTTCCAAGGCAAATGAAATTTTTTTCAAGGGGTTGAAACTGGTTTTTCACGTTTTTCCGATATATTTTAACAGCTATAGTTAACAGTATGATGAATAGTGTAACATTTTCATAGTTAGTGGATAAATGGTATAATATTTTGTAGTTCTGTGATAAATTCGTAACAAGGGCATTAGTTCAAAGATGATAAGTGTCATTTACCCAAAAAAATATTGGGGAAAATGAGATGTTAGTACCATCCCAAATAGTATAGGCTTAAATGACTTAAGTTGACTCATGTATTTTAGTCCCTCTCACTCTCTCTCCTTTTTATTTTGTTCGGGTAAGCATGTATTTTAGTCTTTAAACTATGATACGGATTAATCTTGTCATGTCATCAATTATATTGATGGACAATAGGACCAAGTCAACAAATCAAAGGGGCAATACGCTCTTATAAATCTTGGAGGCCCCATGTAATTTTTTTGGTATTGCGTAGCGTGATCATTTCTTTTGTGTTTGCATATATTTTCCTCAAAAGTATATGTACAAATATTTAAAAATAATATTTGTGCTATAAGGTAAATACATACTTCTTAAAACTTGAAGGATTTACAAAACTAGGGGTGTAAGTAAATACCCGAAACCCGAAACCCGACCCGAAACCGAACCTATATATCGGGTTAGGGTCGGGTCATAAGGTAAAAAAAGTTCACTTCGGGTTAACCCGAACCCGACCCGATATAAAAATAAAAAATTGGGTTGGTTCGGGTCCAACCCGAATTAACCCGAATGACCCGAAATTCATCCTAAATAACTAACTCCCTACCAAATAACTTGAACCCAAGCCCACTACCTAAGCCCAACTCTCATAAGCCCTAACCTTAGCATCCCCCAACCATCCTTTTATGCCCTCCTATTGACTATTATGTGTTATGAAGTTGCATTTAGGTGTAAAATGTGCATTTTTTTAATACATTTTTATTTTGCATTTTTCAAAGTTTCAGACCCGACCCAACCCGATCCGATCCGTTTTTTTTTCGGGTTATGGTCGGTTCGGGTTGATGATGTAAATCGGGTCGGTTCGGGTCCTAAATTTCGGATGACTATCTTAGTTGATTTTTTCGGGACCCGACCCTAACCCGAAAATTACACCCCTATACAAAACACAATTAGCAGTTGGAGGAAAGAATTTGAATTCTAGTGTGCCACTTTAATGGGCTTGTGAAGGGGATAACGTGTTGGTAGGCTAGTATGAGTCATTTTAACATTTAGGTAACGGATAAAATCCATGATAAGTCTCTTTTCTTATTTTTTTTGTTCCAACTTGATTAGATGATTTCATATTATCCTAGTGAGATCTCTTAACTTATATTTTGGTTTTGTTTGGGTTCTTTCAGTTAGTTTAGCTATTAATTTTAATAAAATTTTGGATAAAAATGACAATTTCAACTCTCAAAATTTATTTATACTGCTCATAGCACCCTAGACTTTTTTCATCTTGATTCTGACACCCCGAAAGTTATAAATCTAACAAATCATCAATTTCTCTCCTCGTTCCCCAACTGCTTCTCTCCGCCTCATTCACACACACCTAGGAAGGAAACAAAACCCAAATCAAGATAAAATCATTCACCCGCCGCTCGATGGAGGTGTCGCCTTCTGCCATCACTCTATGCTTCCCAGGCTCCTTCCACTGCCTCTCGATGTGTCCTAACCAACACCTCCCGCCGATCGATGCTTCCCAGGCGCCTTCCATTATGATTCCTAGGCCATCGTACTTGTGATTCCCCGCTCGGAACGAGACCGGCTACGAAACTGGCTCCAGTGGCGATTTGATAATTAGTCACCAACGGCGAATCGGGCTCCAATCTCACTTTCATCGTCGAATCAATGCACTTGTTCAGGCTCCAGCGGTGAATCAGGCTCCGGTAGCGACGTCATCTGTGGTCGAGCATCGCCGTTGTATTTAGATTCGCTGCCGTCGAGCATCGCCACCTCATCTCCCCTGTCTCTGCGATTTCCAATCTCTATCTCCGCCGTTCGTTTGTTTGGTTGCCCAAATACACTTTTTACCCATTTGGGTTTATTTGCCACAGATTTCTTTCTGAAATTGTTTTTCGATAGCTTTCCTGGAATTTTTCCCATTTCTCAGCGTTATGCAGACGCCAGATTTGATTCATTTTTGGATGAACATCGTGGCGGTCAGTCTGTGCTGAGGAGGAGATGCGGTGGCTCTGCGGCGGGAGGAGATGCAGGCGACGGTATGGATTCGTTTACTAAATTGAGGGATTATGTAATCAAATCTAATTTGTTTTTTGGATTGTAATCAGATAGATTCATTTTCTGAATTTTTATTTTTTGGATTGGAATCAGATTGCTTAGTGTCTGAAGGAGCAGAAGTGATCGATTGGTTAGTTATAAAACTTTAAGATATTAGAAGCAGAATGAATGAAAGTTAAGTGTTAGAGTTATTATATTTTACTAAGATTTAATTAAAATTAACAGTTAAACTGACATAAATAACTTACATAGCATGTGAAATATAAATTAAGGGATTTCAATGGGATAAAATAGGGTTATATGGCCCATTTATAATAAAAAAAAAATAAGGAATAGGGACTATGTTGATTTGACCGTTTAGGCAATATGCAGTAATTCAACATTCTGATGCACATCTAACACATTTTTGTTGTGCCAGTCGGCAGTCGGTCATTCTATCGTTTGTCACTGTTCTTTGCACACATCTAATTGTGTGGGAACTTTGTGCCAAGGTCATGAGATAATGATTTCGGAAGTACAGTAACAGGTAAGTTCAAATACATGATCACATGAATTGTGCTTTTTCCCGAGTGATTTTACTGTAAATCATGGTCTTAAGAAAACAAGTACATAATTACATCCATACCAGTATAATATTTATAAAATTATGGAAACTACCATTCTCATATATAATGTCCACATTATGTAAAAGTATTGTTAATATTTAACAAATATGGTGTTTATACTTTATACACTTTTGTATAATTTGATATCAATATTTATCTTTCAAGTTTATTTTTTTATCTTAGGTATTCACTTGGCTATACATATATAGTTTAATGTTATGAAAAACCATGGGATCAGGATCAGTGTAAATACCATAATTTTATAAAACTAGTTAACTCTTGAAGCTTAATGAATTTTATATAGATGTAAATTTGTATAAGTAGTTTTTGGCGATATAAGTCTCCTAAAAGTTATTATTTCTCTTTAGAAAAATAGGTTCATTTGTTTAATAAATCTTAACAATAACTTATATGAAATGCGAATGGGCAAAGATCAACTGTTACATGTTTCAGCACAAGAAAAAGAAAAAGAGAAAAGAAACATAGTACTAACAAACTCATGAAAATGAAAAGCCACATCATCATCAACGGTTAAATTGCTCCGTTGATCCCAAAACCTTTAATTCTAGCAAATTAATCCCAAGTCTTTGTAATTTGTTACATATTGGAACCTATTCTCAGGCAAGCTTGAGTTGGCATTGAGATCTAATTTACCAAGAAGAAAAATTGATCATTTAAATGATCCATTAACTGTTATAAAATCATTGTATAATTTGAATTTATGGAAAAATAGTTATCAAATTGTTTAAATTTGAATGTAAAAAGTTAATATCAAATTGTTACATGAGAGTTAACAAGTTCAATTCATTTAGAAACTGTCTTTAATAAATTATAACTATATCATATTTTTTTTTATAGTTAATACATTATTTAAGTTATCAAAGTTTCCTTTCATAAATTGGTTTCTATTCAAACTTAATTGTAGTTATATTTAAAGATTAATATGCAAAAGATTGACATGTAATGAATTAAAGATTGACAATTGTTTTGTAATGGCAATTAGGTTTGGTACTAATGGTGTTTTTAATACCATCATCAACATTACCAAATGCCAACCCAGGCTCTTTACGAAAAAAGAAAAAAGTAAATTGCACACTGGAGTTTTTTTCACAAATAGGTGTAATTGCATATCTTAATTTTCAAACAATGGTGCTTTTAATCTTATTGATTGAAATAAGGTACTTTTGCCATGTCACTACCATGTCAAATATTTTGTGCCACATGAGATTAGAAATAAGTAAAGAATCGTAGGCTTCTTTAAAAGTAATGTTTTGAAAATAATAGAGTTCTACTTAATAAAGAAGCAATTACTAGGGTTTTGTTCAAAGTAAATAGAACAAAAGCTTCTCAAGTTCCTCTTTTTGTCAAAGAGAGAGTATACTAATCTATTCCAAATTGCAACAAAGGATTCATTCAATTGATCAAGTACGCTATATCTCTTGAACTCTTTTACTTCAATAAACAAGTTCAAATAAAACAGAAAATTTTTTGAAGGCGTAGAATATAGAACATATAGCAATATAATACTACTTCTTAACAGAACTTAACAAAGGTTTTTTTTTTTTTTAAATAGTGGTGGATGGTAGAGGAAATTCTGATTTTTTGCTACTGGAATGGCTATATTATTGAAGGACTAAATGACTTTTGTTATAACAATCCCCCTATGAGAGCAATCAAGGTAAAGCGGATAAGTAAATTTGACAAGTTATTGGAAAAGATTTATCTCATCACTGGATTCGACAAGGAGCAAGTTAAGTTGAATTTGGTTTGTAGATATCCCACCATAGTTCAATAATCATTGATAAAATTTACTTGGTTACCTATTGTTGATGATGGCAGTGCGGATATCACGCTTGAAGTTCTTTTTATCCATCATCCAATAAATAATGTTGAGCATTACTTGGATGTTGAATATGGCTCCTAGAGGACCACAGTTCATGAAAACCAATTGGTGGAGTTATGTTCATTTACACAGTTGTTCATATAAGGTGACAGACTATTGTTAAATTATCGTCTTGATGGGGGCACATATTAGTAACCAGAGCTTGCATGTTTTATTTCTTTACTTGATGGGATGCAATTGGCTAAACCAAGCTCATCCACGTGATTATAGTTCAACAAATGGTTTGTTCAGAAGATCATAACATTTTTAAGGATGTGATGTGAGCAATGAGGTAGACAAAGCAGAAACTAACAAAAAAAAGATGATGATGGTTCAAATAAGGGAGAATAAGTAGAGTTGGATGAGGAGGAGGAGGAAAATGTAAATAGAAGAATTGTTGAAGGAGTTTTATCTTAAGATTTTGTAATACCATTCTTTGTAAATGTTGATGGAATTGATATTGCTCATAATAGTAATTGGACACCACAACCACAAAGTTCAAATTGAATATTGATCTTAAGCTATGGGTAGGAATGAAATTCAAGGATAAGGGTAATTTGCAAAAGCTATGGATTTGTACTCGATCAAGCAACACCAAAAATGCAAAGTAGTCGAGACTAAAAAGACAAATTGGTCTATATGGTGTGAGAGACAGCAAGAAAGTAAATTGTAAATGGAAGCCCCGTATTCTAAGATCCAAGTAAAATTGGGTTTGAAAAATTTTATACCTAAAAGGTTAAAATCTTTCAACTAATTGTTGAGTCAAATCACAAAAACTTAAACAATTGATGTGTTCAAGCTTTCTACGGGTATCCATATGAACCATTCGGACTACCACGCCTCTACCACTTCTTGGTAGGTGCGTTCCTCTTGTGCTTGCAGTGCTAGCTTACGTCCTCTAAAAAATGACAAAATGAGAATGTGGCTGAAACTTTCAGAACTTGTCTAAATTTTGTTTAAAAGAGGCTAGGTAAAAAATAGCACTATATATATATATATATATATATATATATATATATATATATATATATATATATATATATAGTGATGTAAAACTCTCAAGTCTAATAGGTTTCATAACCTTAATCTAATTATGCATAATTTCGGGCTCCATGATGGCTCAACTTTTCGGCAAATAATTAATCCAAAATTATCATGAAACCAAAACCAACAATTTGGCTCATATACTCAAAAGAATCCAATTGGCTCTAAGTGTGCAACCCTATAAGGTCCTATCACACTGGCAATAATCATAAATCACATTTATGATCATAGACAATGAACGATGTCTCGTAACACATCATTGTTACCCAAGTCACAAGATAGTCAGTGATTCGACTAAATATCTGTGATTATTATTCATATATGTCATCATCCTTTTGCCCAAGGATATCAAGACCAAATATGAGATATGGAATGTGTTACTCTCGTATAACTCAATCTATGATTTCTTGATTCCCAAGTAGACTGACCTAGACTGATGATATTGATATCGTATATCAACTCATCTGAACATGGCCATGCATTTCCTCAATCTCATTCAATTAAGAGGCCCCAAAGATATCACTCTTATTACATAGGAGAGACAAATCCTATATTGATCAATTAAATCCCTCCGCTTAATATGTGATATACCTAATGACCACCTTTATGTTCACTCAGTTATGAGCAACAAGAGGAAGTATCAAAATATGTGACTCACATGTAGGAAACCTTGATAACCTCAGGTCAAAGGACTACAAATACATTAATCACTATAAGAATCACTTATGACACTCATATAACAATCTAAGTAGTGTTCTCATCATGGATTAGTCCACTACATAAGTTATCTAACTTGTACCATATGTAGACTATATATATCATATTAGTCTTTATATATGCTAGTCTTTATGTATTATTGCAACCCACTCCACAATAATTTATGACCAGAGATATTTCAGAATACTATTATTCTAGAGTTATAATTATATTTGATTACATTATTTAGAAATAAACAACAAACACAATTATTGGAATAATGCCTCAATAAAATATCATGATTTAATATGTGAGATATAATCATTTCATGATTAGCTTTTAAGCACAACACTAACACGTGCTTGTTAGCGAAAGAGTCATGGGCTTTTCGAGATTATTAGATATATTAGTCCGCATACATGTGTGTATCCTACCTTAAGCAGTGACCATTAACAGCTTGACTCTAAGTTGTTGGTTGATGAAATTGAGAGTTTTGTAAAAGTTGAACCATCGATTACAGTTGCTGCTTTGCAAGCACAAGTTGAAGGAAAATCTCAATACACAATTTCATATAAGAAAATGTGGCTTGCCAAGCAGAAGATGATCACTAAGATTTTTTGCGACTGTGACCTCTCATATCGAAGTGATACCTAAATTTATGGTACAACACTTGAAAAGTATAATAAAAGTAATTTTTATGTGATAGTTCAATCATCTAAAAGATCCGACTTTTATTGTTTTCCAATGCATTTTACGGGCTTTCCCATAATCCATTAAGGGTTTTGAATACTGCAGGCCAATTATTATTATAGATGCCACTCATTTGTATGGTAGATATAAAGGTAAGATGCTGATTGTGATGGGAGTTGATGAAAACAACCAACTCTACCCACTTGTTTTAGCCATTGTAGAAGAAGAGTATTATGATAGCTATAGTTGATTTTTCACTTGCATTAGGGAGAAGGTCACACAAAGAAAAGATATTTGTTTGATTTCTAGCAGGCACCGTGGTATTAATGTAGTTGTAAAAGAAATTGGCTTTAGATGACATGAACCATGGGCTTATCATTGGTTTTGCTTGGAGTTGGTTTCTCACTTGCATCAGGGAGAAGGTCACACAAAGAAAAGATATTTGTTTGATTTTTGGCAGGCACCGTGGTATTAATGTAGCTATAAAAGAAATTGGCTTTAGATGGCATGAACCATGGGCTTATCATTGGTTTTGCTTGGAGTTGGTTTCTTACTTGCATTAGGGAGAATGTCACACAAAGCAAGGTTGTCAAGATCAGGATCCTACTTTGGATCATTTTCTGCCATGGAAGATTGAGATCGTAAGATAGGATCGTGGATCATAAGATCCTATCAAATCTAAAATTTATTGTCTAAATAATATAATTCATGTAAAAGGTCAATTATATTGAAAACCCAAATAAAGTTTAAGTGCCATGACATTAATAAATATACTATATATTACCACTTTAAAAATTCAAATTTTAATTTTTAAAGGTATATAAAAAATTCTAGTTGAGACAAAGTTCAATATAAAAGGAAAAATGAAACAATTTTTTCATTAAAAAAAATACTATGTGTTTGCCACTTATTAAAAAAACTTTGCCTCTCCAAAACTTTTATTTATTTATTTCTCTAGGTTCGAGACCTGTGTTATCTCTATAAAAAAGTATCATCTGAAACTAGTAGTAATATTTTATTTTTTTGATAATTTTATTTATTGATATTCAATTGAAATTTAATTTTTTATATTATCTCATTCGACCAATCTTTTTTTTTTTTTTTTTTATCTTTGAATCTCTTTCCCCTTGACTTATCTTTACGTCCTTTGCTCTTATCTCCGTTCGTCTGTCTTTTCCCTTTTTTTTACCAAACTTCCTCTTTTTCTCCCATCTCCATCTCTCTCTCTCTCTCTTTCTTTCTCTCTCTTTCTCTCCTATTCTTTTTTCTCTGTTCTTCACTAATCATACATTCTCTTCTCCGAAGTCACAATTTTTTATGAAATCATCACCTAAAATAGGTGTTTCTGGCACGTAGATTCTTCATTGTTCATCATCTTCCCCACCGTCATGAACTGCCCATTTATTGTTTTCTTCTCCATCGTCTTCTTCATCTTTCCCTTCTATGATTGATTTTTTTATTCTTTAATTTTCATTCTCTTCTTCATCGTCATGAACATCCATTACTTATTTCACCGAGATGATGAGACGTTCGGGATGTATTTTTTAGCTATGAACAACCCTATAAGCGGAGGAGTAAAAAATTAGGCAAAGGAAAAAAAATGTGAAATTAGGATTGGTGGGATCGAACGATCCTACTGATCTTAAGATTCTATAGGAGATCCTATGCAATCCTATATTGTCAGCGATCCTATTATGATTTAACACATTTTATAGGATCTGGATCATATGATCGTGCAATCATACAATCTGGATCACGATTTTGACAACCTTGACACAAAGAAAAAGTATTTGTTTGATTTCTAATAAGCATCGTGGTATTATTGCTGTTGCAAAAGAAATTTGCTCTAGATAACATGAACTGTGGGCTTATCATTGGTTTTACTTGAGACATATTTGCAGTAATTTTAATGAGATGTTTCATAATAAGCAGTTGAAAAATATTGTCTATCTAGCTAGTAAATCACACCAACTACTTAAATTTGATGCTATTATGAATGAGATAACAAGAATCAAGCTATCAGCTAAGAAGTGGTTAGAAGCAATGCTTGTATCTCAATGGGCATTATCACATGATGGAGGTAAAAGATAAAAAATATTGATTACCAATTTGTTTTAGGTGTTTAATAGTGTACTTAAAGGTGCCCAAAATCTTCCAATTAAAGCCTGTATTGAATTGACTTTTTATCATCTAATTAACTTCTTCAATATTATACGAGGTTTTGGAAGTGAAGCTGTTGAGAAAGAAGATAAGTATACCCCATTTGTGACAACAAAACTTCAGATTTATTTTCTAAGGCAAACTTTCATGATCTTGTATCATTTAATGGGGGAAAGGAAGTCTTTGAGGTAGTGACTGCATCATATAATGACCGTATGCAAAAAAGCTACAATATACAAGTTGTCAAACTTCTTAAAGGAACATGTAGTTGTGGAAAGTGGGAAATTTTTAAGTTCCCTTGCTCCCATGTTTTGGTTGTTTGTGGGGAATTGTTAATTGATAGTTCTTAATATATAGACAAGTTTTATATAATTGAGAACTACTATAAAACTTGAGGACCTCAATTTAATCCAATTGCCCATAAGGCTTATTGGCCAGACACTAGGACTCCACAATTACTTCCAGACCCTAAACAAAGAAGATCAAATAAAGGTAGGCCCCAATTCACTCATATAAAAAATGAAATGGACATTAAAGAAAGTCGGACAACAGTGCATTGTGGATATTGCAAGCAAACTAGACATGATCAAAGAACATGTAAAAAGAGAAAGCAACCAGAGTCAAGTGATTCATTCACGGGGTTGCATTGGCATTGATGATATTCAAGTCATGTTCTTGAAGTTGGTAGATAGTATTTTGATCAGATGATAATTATAACTATTTTTTTTGTTCAAATTGCATGTTTCATATAAAGTTGCATGAAAGTAGTGGAGGTAATAAGTGATGAGTATTATTGTGCTCATTAATTTCTTGAACATCTTGGTTAAATCCAGCTCAATTTGAACCATTATACCTTAGGTACTTCATTCTATGTATGTGAAATAGTGTGGTAATAAAACTATGTACAAGAAGGCTTAGAAATCTTTTCTTGAAACTATTACACACAAGCATGGAATACCTTTTTAATGAGTTTAAAGAACTCAAATAACCATAAGTTATAGAAATTTTTTAATGTGGTATATCAATCAGATGCTTGCTCTAATGAAGTTAGAAATTTAGGTTTAAAAGGTGAAATTCTGATTGCCATGATAAAACCTTGATCAAATAGTTTAAAACTAGTCTAAAATAACAAATGTAGGTTATTTTCCAAAGAAATAAAAGCTTCCTACACAAACTATAATGTGGATTCTCAAACCTAAGAGTTTTATACTTGTAGAATTTTGGTTAACAAGCACAAATGCAAGTTCAAGCTTGTAAATCAAGTTTTGAAAGTTCAAGCATGTTTCAAAATTGTTTCCTAACTTGCACACAAAGTTTCAAGCCATAATCCTAACTCTAGCAAAATGTCAAACCATAGGTCAAACATGGTAAAATACTAAACTATTTTTTGCAGTATTCTGTTAAAGCCAAATTCACATAGTTTAGTATGTTCTTGATTAGATAAACTTGTAATTCTTCAAAATATAAGATCAAACAACTTCATTTAACCTGCATTTGATTGGAAACCGAGTTTTATATACTTAAACCTGTAAAATTTTGGTTTAGTCATAAGAATACAAATTTAAGCTTAAAATTTGGTTTGAAGGTTTAGACATGCTACAAATATGTTTTCATACTTCTACATCAAGTCTCAAACCAAAACAATGGCCCTGGCTAAAAGTCAAACCTCAAGTCAAAGGCTTTAAACATAAGATCGTTTTTAGCAGAAATTCTGTCAAAAACTAAGCTCAGATAACTCAAACCTATTCTTGATAAGTCAAACTCATTTTTTAGTATGAAATGAACCCTTTTCTCAAGTGTAGCCAGAGTCCCCAACAAAACAGACCTGACTACGAACCTCTTGTATGGAGTAATGACTCACAAAAGTTGCTTGGAAACAAAGGTGCTTGATTTTTTCATATGGTAGTAAATTTTTATTAGCCTTATTGGTTAATCATATAACATTTCTAGTCTTGAGAAATAAGGTTTAGACCTCCAAAAATTATGCAGGAATGTAGTTTGGTTATAATTAAGCCTAGTTTGCCTTTTTGCTTTAGAAAGGCTTTGGCCACAAAGGCTTGTTAGGCAAGTGTATTTATGTAATATAGATTTGTTGGATTGTTTAATGGGGTTATTGTAGCCCCGTAATTTAAATGGCCTCAATTGTGTCATTTTCAAAGGTAGCTACTACTGCTGCTGCCCTTATTCTTACTCCTAGTTTGCTACTCAAACCACCTAGGAAGATGATTTGATAGTAAAGTTATGAATTTTCAATATAGTTGTCAAGTACCTTTTTGTTTGAATTTCTTTGAACCTATAGATAACATGAAGAAAAAAAACAGAGATTTGATATGGGTTAGGGTTCACAGGTTTTGCTGCAAAATTTTTTACAGCCATCTTAGCTTGTTTGTATATGGGTGTGTGCTGACCTCTAGTTTGACTTTTTTGTTTTACCAAGTAAATGGTTGCAAATACACTTTATAAAAGCTAGAATGAGTAATTTGGACTTGTTAGACAAATTATTTGTTTAAGCACCTTCTAAATTATTTGGTGCCTTATTATTTTTCCTTTATCATAGGAAGCTTATTTGGTTTAGCATCTAAAAACTGAACTATAGGCACTCTTAGACTTGATAAATTTGATTCATGGTTGCTTGGTGCAATGACTCTTGATTAAATAAAGCATTGATTCTATCATCTTGAAATGCTTTGTAACATTTTTTTCTATAATTTCAGGATAGTTTTCTTACTAGTTTTGCCCTTGGTTAGCTCATTAAGAACGGTGAGGTTTTGCTTCTTACCCAACTGACATTGTGCCCAGAAGAATGATGACGATTTTTGGTAACACAGTGAAGTACAAGAGCTCATTTAATACATTCACTTAGATTTTAAAGAATGAGGATGCCAAGTCTCTAAGGATGCTGGAGTTATTACTGGTGCTGGTATGCTTGCTGGTTATGATAAGTTGCAAGTGGTTGTTTTCAGGAAGAAGTATGGATAAAACTTGCTATTGTTTTTTTGGCAGTTATATGTTGCTTCTGCTTATCAAATCTTTAAAGTTTTGATTTTTATTTGGTTTTCTTAATTGTTTTGGGAAAATTAATGTTAGCATACTTTCACATAATATTTGTAAAAAATCTTGTTTTCCTTTATAGAAGAAATTTTAATTATAATTCCATAAGAGGTGTTATGATTTTTCTTGTGTTATAGTGCAGTGCTTTGTTTGTTTTAGAAGATCATGTGATTTTTTACTTGTTTCTAGTCTAATGTGGTAGATAGTATTTGATGTGGCAGTGATATGACAAAGTACCCTATTTAGATAAATAAGATTAAAAGTACCATTGTGTAAGAATTAAGATGCATAACTATACTTGTTTGGGAAAATACTCTTGCATGTTGATAGTCATATGATGTTCCTATATATTTTACCTACTTTTGTGCTAAATTATTGTTGAATTTGCCAGATCTTAGTTGTATTTTATGTTTTGTAGGTTGCATTGCATATTTTGAGGGTTTGAGTGGTTATATATATAAATTCAAGACACATTTGGATGAAGAAATAAAGGAGGACAAGAGAAATGAAGACAAAGAAAACTTAAGAAGAAGGGTATCTTACAAGCTAATTTTGGACTTTTTATTGATAGATTTAGGTTTTGGTCAAAGAATAAAACTTATTCTTAGCTTTACGTGGGTTCTTGAATTGTCACAATCGGACACCTGTAGCAAAAGTTATTCTCAAAATACTAAAAAAGTGCTGAAGCTATCAAAATAGATAAAAAGTGCAATCGTACTTTGAAGCTAGAAAATCAATTCGAGAGGTGGAAGTGAGAACACACCTCTAGAAGTGCGATTAGACTTTATCCAAACATTAAAAAGGGGACCATTTTAGGACTTAGGAACATTTTTACATTAAGTGGAACTCAATTCTCACCTACCTACCATCTAATTGGCCCTTTACAAGGTCACAATAAATCACAACTTTCTATACAATGGTTAGAAAGGTATGATTAAAAGAAAGAAACACATCTTTTGAATCAAAGAAGGGTAGTGCATCATCTTCTTCATTCTTTCATATTTTTTCATGGAGGAGACTACCATTGGAGGGTTTATTTGGAGGAGGATTGGAGTACCCAAGGAGGCTCGCTTGGAGACTTGAGGAATCAAGCTCTACTAAGTCAACTTTGGTTCTTTCTTTTCTTTTCCTTGTAACTAATCATAAAAGTTACTTCTTCTATATTTCATGTTTTGTTTTAGTTTGAATGTAGGGTAGTTTTTCCTGCACTTTCTATGGATGCAACTACTTGACATGGTTCTTCTAATTGAATGAATGATTATTTGCCTTGGATTTTCTTTTAATGCTTGTTTACTTTTCTTCTTAAGCTTATTGTTTGTGTTGATTGATTAAGGGCCCTAGTCAATTGTACCATAAATTCTACATAAGTCTTGAGAAAGATTAAGAAGAATTAGAACTGGGAGATGAGTATTATGACCATAGGCTTGTTTAGAGATTAGTCCAAGACACCAAGTGAAGGTAAATTGAACTTGTAATGTCTCTCTTAGGCAAGGAAAAAATGAAAGTCTATTTTAGTTCAAGCTTGAGAGAGTGACCTTTAATTTGGGAAAATGAAGGCCCAATTAAATCACTTTATCAACAAGTAAAAAAATCAAGACATTAACTATAATTTCACCAGCTAATCAAGTTAAGTAATGAAACACATAGGAAGTGTGACTTCATTAATTTATCAAAAATCCAAAATTGTATTGTTTATGTTTGCTTTTATTTATTAGTAGTATAATTTAGATAAATTTAGACTCTTTTATCTATTAACTTTGATTGTCTAGCTAAAGTTAGGTTTACAATTAGTGGTAATTATCAACCAATACAAATTTATCATCGTGAGATCGACCCCTACTTACTACATTACAAGTGACAGCTATGCATTTGCGGTTTAGGTTTAAAGGGTTTTAAAACTTGATGTAATTTGTATTTACAGTTTTACATTTATATATTTTACTTCAACCCTTACTCTATCATACATGTTAACCCTAACATCTAAATTGTGTTTCTATTTTGAACCTAATCTCTATTTTGTTTGTTGTGTTTCTCTAACGGGGTTAAAAATGTTTCATTTTAAATATTTTTTTGGATAAAATCTGTTATCTTGGATGGAAAATGATATGTCAGCATATAATAATAAGGATAATGCTAGTTTTAATTACTGAAAATATTTTCCTTCAATAAAACAACCTTGAAACTTTGACATTTAATGATTAAACCACCATGTTCATTTTTGTGATATTATCACCTTTTCTGACTACCACCCAATCATTGCTAGGTGTTAAACTACGTCTTTTAGCTGTGTTCGACCACCATGTTCACTTTAAAATTAAAGACTAATCATCCTTCATTCGTTCATTGGTCCCCAATAGAGTTTCCCATAAAACTATTTAAAGTTTAAATCTTATCAACAACAATCTAAATCGATCTGTTTCCCCATTATAGCTATCGCCGTCATAGGCATTGTCGCCACCGCCTTTTTACTTGTCAGCTACTATGTCATCGTTATCAAGTGCTACCTCAACTGGTGCCAAATTAATTTGCTTTTCTAGTGAAATCGCAGCCACTATCAATCTCTTTCCTTCGTCGATCTCCAACCGAATTGTGGTCCCTCTCCCTTGTCGATCTCCAAATGAATTGAAGCCACCATCACATCTCCAGCAGAACTGAAGCCACCAATGCTTCTCCAGTTTAATCATCCGCCTCCAATTCGTCCAAATCCACCTAATTTGTCTGCCTTCGATTCATCCAAATCTACCTGATTCGTCCGATTTGTCACCTTCTACCTAACTCTATTACAAGAGGGAGACTCGATTCATCATCCTCATTGTGGAGATGAGGTTGGAGAGGGAGTAGAGGTAGGATAGAGAGGTCGGAAAGGGAGGAAATGAAGGCTAAAGATGGGAGGAGAAGGAGGTTAGAGATGGGACCGCTTGAGAGGGAGGAGAGGTAGGAGAGAGTTGGCCAGAGAAAGTTTTAAGGCTTTTTTTGATAAAGGGAATTTTTGTTAGATTTGAAAATTTTAAGGCTTCTTTGGTAGATAAAATTTTTACAATGGTTAAAATAAGCATTTTTTCCTACAATCCCATGATGATGTGACATTTTCCATCCGAGATAACGGATTCCATTTGAAAAAGGTCTAGAATGGAACATTTTAATCACATTAGGGAGGTGTTATAAATAAATTTGAGGTTGGGGTTAGAACAAGAACACAATTAAAAGATTGGGGTTAATGCGTTCAGTTTACCCAAAAAAATACCAACCCAGGCGAGGCCCACCTGAGTCACCTGAGGCATTTTTATACTGGAGTGGTGAGTCTTTAAAAAGGAGGTGGCAGGTTGGCTTTTGCTTTCCTTCTTTTAAAACAATGGTGAGGATGGCGAAAAGGCTACTCACTCTGTCATAGACAGACAAAGCACAGAAAAAGCCGCCCTCTTTCTTCTTCTCCACTCCGTTTCTCACAAACCCAAATCGCAAATACAGGCAGCCAGACTCAAGAACTCTGAGAATTCACAAACTAAAATCTCCGACAGAAACAAAAACATGTCACTGACCATCACGAAATCCACCTCAAGCTTGTTTGCTTCGAAACCGTCGCCTCTCTGTACGTTCCTGCTCCTCATCATCCTCTGCATTTTCTCCTTTTACGGTCTCCACTTCCCCCCTCGGAGCCTCCCCAACCCTCACCAGCTCTTCCTCTCCACCGCCACCAACTCCACCATCGCCTCTTATCTCCGCGCCCTCACGGCCCACCCACACCTCGCCGGCACCAAACCCTCCCTCGACACCACCCACTACGTCAAAGCCCACTTCCAAACCCTAGGCCTCGACACCCACATCGTCCCCTTCAAAGCCCTTCTCTCTTACCCTCTCCACGCCGCCGTTTCCATGCGTTTCGCCAACGGTACGACCCTTGAACTGCCTTTAAACGAAAAGGGTTTTTCCAGCTACGGGGCTTCGGGCTTGGTACGACCATATCACGCCTATGCTCCATCTGGGTCCGCGCAGGCTAAGGTGGTATTCGTAAATTACGGGCGCGAGGAGGATTATCGTGCGGTGGGTGAGATGGGCGTGAATGTTAGTGGCTGCATTGTCCTTGCGAGAAGAGGTGGTAGTGCTTTGAGCAGAGGGGCAATTGTTGAAATAGCTGAGGGTAAAGGTGCTCTGGGAGTACTGATGTACGCGGAGGGGAAAGTGGGCGTTGAGAGAGGGACGGTCATGAGGGGCATCGGGGACCCGCTGAGCCCGGGTTGGCCCGCGGCAGAGGATGGGGAGAGGTTGGGGTTGAAGGAGACTGAGGTTCTTGGGAGGTTTCCGAGAATTCTATCATTGCCCTTGCCTTCTGAGACTGCTCGTGCCATTTTGGGATCCCTCGGAGGTCCTTCGGTGCCCCACCAGTGGAGGGATTCGGACCACACGAGGGCTGCTCGTGTGGGTCCGGGACCATTTATGGTGAATATCAGTTACCAGGTTTGTAAGTCGATTCCTAGCAAAATTCTCTGTTTTCTTTCCTAGATTTGTACTATTTTTCGTTTGTTCCTCTTATATGGGTTTCTTGTTTTAGATATTGGTGTTAATTCTATGATTATGATTTGATCTTTGTGAGCCTGTAGAATCTAGTTTAGTTGTAGTATGTGGACAGCTGGAACTTTATAGCGTTTGACTTTGGTGTTTCTGCTTGCTCCTAAATGTGCTAGAGAATTTAACACCAGTCAAAAGTTGGTCAAATAAGCTGCGGAAATGGTGGCTGAGTTTGTTTGTTTTCTAAAAAATCAGTTTTGATGTCTTCTATTGTTAAGTGTTTGCATTATTTTGATTTATGTGAACTATGTCGTTAACATGCTATTATGAGTTGATTGGTAATTTGGTACTGCCAATTTTGTGCATCGACCCCAGCTTGAGAGGGATTGATGATGATTGGTTTTGGTCTACATTGTTCTCCAACTGAAAACAGGCCCTGCCAGTGATTGGAGTTCTCTGGTTCCTGTGTATTGCGGTTGATTATTTTTATTGAAGACTCATTCTTGAGTTTTGTCGTTATTTGAACTCCTAGATAACCAGTGTTCCAATTTGTACACCTATTAGCATGATCTCATAAACGTGTCAGATCTAGTTATCTATGATCTTATTTAATAGAAAAAGGAGTAATTGTCATTTAGGAATTGGACAGCATTCTGTGCGTAATGCTGGTGTTTTCTGTTGGTAAATCCTTGCTCATCACTAGCTGTAGAGCAAGTTGCAATTGATAAAATTTGAGGGAAGAGAATAAGGAAGATTCAACACATAGGTTTATGTGGAAAACCTGTTAGATTAAAAAAACCATGGACCCGAATAAAAGAATTTCACTATGAGAAAATAGGAGTAACCTCTTTAATTCAAGGAGAAGTAATGGTAATCTTTCTTAAATTAGGAGAAACAACTAAGCCCTCTAATCTCTACATGTGATGCTCCTAAAAAGCTTTAATACTCCTAAGAAGCTTTAGAAATGAGATTTTGGGATGCATTGGCCGGTCATGAACTTGCCTATTTATAAGCTTGGAGTGCAAGCTTGTTTTCATGTGAATTGAAGAAACAAAGTTGCGGCACACATGAATTTTTAGCAAAGTCTTCATTCATTAATTGTTGCCTTCTCACCAGCTAACTACACATGTCAATTTTTCAAAGATAGCAGCGTCCTATGTAAGAAACAATGGTTTGGCTGACAATCTCCCACTTGAAGATTTGACTACGAGTAATCATTTCTATCTCGCTGCATATTGCTCTTATCATGATTAGACAATAGGAGGACCGACAATATTGCTTTTGTTGTTGACGTAGCCACAACTGCAACAGAAGTCTAATCTTCCTTGACATATGGCAACATTTGAGGTTCCCTCAATGTATATTTTAGGCTCCGCTTTACAATATTCAATGCTCTCTACCAAGATATGCCATATATCGATTAACCACTCACGTTGCATTTGCAATGCCGGGTTCTATATAGATCATACTGAACATTGAACTTCCACTGTTGGTGCACACAAACTTCGAGACATCTCCATCCTTCCAACTTCATGGCTAGGACTCCTATAGGATACTTTGAATTAACAGAAAGGGGGGAGAAATTGGCTTACAATTTTGAGCCAAATCTTCCTGTTATTTTTGTCTTAGTTAATATGCATCTTGAAAATCTTGTTTGTTGGTTCTGAAGTCCTTCATCCGGAATTCCTGGCCAAATGTGCCTTTGATATGATCTTTCTTGAGGCTTGCCTCTGGCATGCTCACATAAAACAGCATTTTCATGAAACCTCTTGAAATTTACACAAGCGTTTACACGTCTTTTGTTGTATCCAAGGCTCATCGTGAAGGAATCAAATCTCTCATACAAGAGGTACCCTATTCAAATTGTATAAAGATTTGTTCAACCGGCCAAACCAAGTTTTCTTTTTCATCATGTTCTTCTATTGGAGCTTACAAAATATCTTCCTTCATGAAGAAGTACAGCCCTTTTCACATAATTGTTCTGGATGTAGATTAAATGTGGCACACATCATGAGGACTACTGAGAATTTAGTAAGCATACCACTGGAGAGAATGGGTCAATTCCTTCTTTCTGAGCATAAGCCTTGACCACCAATATTGCTTGAGTTGCTCCATTAGATTTGATACCTCATGCTCTGGAACTGCTTTAGAAGAATTTCACTTGTATCATCGTAGTCTCTGAAGTTTTTTGTTTACCTCATCCTTTTGTTTATCATCTTCCATGAGGATAATGTTTCTATTGATGACACCTTGTGGATAGTGGGATCTGGCAATTTCCCTTACATGATCAACATATCCACATGTTGAAACTTTGAAGACTATAGACACATCTACTTTTCTCTTGATAGGAAACACCCAACATCTTCTAGAGTACTTTGCACCACTTGGAGATGCACTTGGTGCTTACTGAACATTAGATAAATCAAATAAACCTTTCTTCTTGAGCTTGATGTGTTGAACTCCATAACTACAAATGCATCTTTTATGATTTTATGCTCAATTTTAAAATTGTAGCCTAGAGCATCAAATTGTCTTTACACAATTGGAAGATTTATCCTTTTTTTGGGGTCATGGACCCCCCCAAGTGTCGCACATGTATAATTTTAAAGACTTTAGGACCATGCTTCCTCAACTTGATGGTTTCAATACTGAGGATCTTCGAATTTTTTTTTTTTTTTTTTTTGGCTTTTTATTGTCATCGTTGCTTCATAGAGGATTTCCATTATCTAATGTGCTTGCAATATTTCCTTGAGGATAGAATTTTTATTCCAACAATTGTTCTCCAAGTGGCTTTTCTTGCCACAATAGTGATATTTCAAATGCTTCTTACTTTTAATTTATGACAACTGTCATTCCCGCCTTGGTCATGTTTCATTGATCTTCCATCTCATAACCAACAAGGCCTCTGTTTGTTGCAAAGTGACATGCTTGTCCTCTTTGTTCTTGCGCCAGCTTTCTATTCTAAGATAGCAGCTGCAACATCCTTGAATTCTAGGTAGTCTGAGAAAACATTATTTGTCAACTTGATGATGAGTTGATCGTGTGAATCTAGTAAACTTTGGAGTGGAAGTTCTATGTGCTCTGAATGCTCTATTTTATACCCCATGATGTGAGTTGAGAAATTTAAGTATTTAGAATGTTTATGTGTTTGGTCGTTGAAGTTGATTGCTCCATCCAAAGAGTATAGAGTTTCCTCCCAAGGAAAATTTTGCAGTGAAAGTAACTGTTGACTTGTATAATTTGTTAAGATGAACCCAAATCTCCTTTGCTGTCTTATTATCTAAATGCTAGAGAACACTCCATCTACTACTGCCAGATGAAGGTCTGCAATAGCATTCTTGTACATTTCATTGCACTTCTTTCTTTCATTTGTGAAATCTAGAGGTTTTTCGCTGATAGCTGCCATACAACCATCTTTTCTCAAGATAGGCTTTATCTTTAGTTTCCATGGTGAGAAATCACTCTCGTTGAATTTCTTAGTTTCAAATTTTCCTTCCATTGCTTCTACCATGAACTATTTGAGCAGAGATAAGCTTCCACTATTTCACGTGAACAATGATCATGCTACATGAATGATACCCAACACCTTTCAAGGATAAGAAATAATCTACTTATTTTTTGATATGGAGGATCTGCCTTTTGGCAGCAACCATAGAGCATTCGATAAGTAAATTATAACAAACAAAAGTTAGGCTTTGATACCATTTGTTGTAAAATCAAACTTCAAGTAGAGCAAATTGCAACTGATAAATTTTATGTGGAAAACCTATCAGGGCAGAAAAACCACAAACCCTGGACAGAAGTTCACTACGAGAAAATAGGGGTTATGACCTCTCTAATTTAAGGAGAAGTAATGGTAATCACTCTTAAATTAGGAGAAACAACTAAACTCTCCATCTCTACATGTGATGCTCCTAAGGAGCTTTAGAAATGAGATTTTGGTTGGCCGGTCATGAACTCCCTTATTTATAGGCTTGGAGTGCAAGCTTGTTGCATGTGAATTGGAGAAACAAAGTTGCGGCATACATTAATGTTTAGCAAAGACTTCATGCCATTAATTGTTGCCTTCTCACCAGCCAACTGCACATGCCAAATTTTCAGTGCTAGCAGCCAGCCTATGTAAGAAATAGTGGCTTGGCTGACACTAGCATGCAACAACGGCCAGAAAAATCATCTTTTTCAAAAACATGGTAGTTAGAGAGAAAATTTTCCTTATGATACTTTCTAGTAATAGTGTACTTTCTCACAGTAAGCTAACTGAAGGACAATAGTACCTTTTCATCGTTTACTTATTTTTCTTCCCTTTAAGAATGATATAACACTCTACTTTTAAATAGATTGTTTTTCTTGTATATCAGGGTAAATTTTTTTTGAGATATTGAGTACTTTTTCCATAATGATCCATTTGTCCAGGGACAGAACACAATGGCAACAATTAACAATGTTTTTGCTGTCATAAGGGGATTGGAAGAACCAGACCGATATGTGCTTCTTGGAAATCATCGAGATGCGTGGACGTATGGAGCTGTTGACCCTAACAGTGGGACAGCTGCCCTGCTTGATATAGCTAGAAGATATGCCCTTTTAATGCAGAAGGGATGGCACCCCCGAAGAACTATTATCCTGTGCAGCTGGGATGCAGAAGAGTTTGGGATGGTCAGTAAGATTTGAAGCTCGTTTATTTATAGTATACAAATTTCTATATTACCTCCATTGCATTTAGTCTGATTGAAACTTTCTCTTTCATTTCATATTATACTTTCTTCTTCTTGTGTTTTTTTGTTTTTATTTTTTATTTTTATTTTCCCTTGAACAACTTTGAGCAAGATCCTCTACATAACTACCTTATTGTAACTAGGAAATCAAAGTTTGTTTGGATCATTTACAGTATAATAGTTATAGCTAGTTATGGAGAAGTTCAATTAATGGAGATAGCAACTCAAGCTTGGCATAACAGTTAAAGCTTAGGGTCCATTAAGCTGTGAGAATGTTCCTATTTTTCTTCTTTAAATTTCCTTTAATAGAAGTATGGTTGAATAACATTTTTCAGGGAGGTGGAAAATCTTATTTTTTAATATGGTTAATGATTCTCCATTTTATCAAATGAGTTCTCAAAATCTTAGAAAACAAGATTTTCTATCTTCTTAGAATATTTTATACAGCCATACTTTTATTGAAGGAAATTTGGAGAAGAAAAATTCAGAAGAAGTTTCCCCAACTAAACAACCCTTTAATCTTAGCTTTCTTCCTTGGTCCAAAGAGCTAAGGCCATTCCCTATTCCCCGTGGATCTTATCAATTATCATATGTAAGTGGTATTTAGTTGAGGTTTTTTATGTATTTATTTAAAAATGACAAGGCAATGTGAAGCAATAGAGATGTGGAGACTTAAAATGCCAGAAAAAATTGTCAAGGAAAATGCTGTTGCTGATTTTCCATCAGAATCAATAAATGTGCTGTACATGAGAGAAAATGTTAGATTTTGTGCTGCTTCCATATTAGATTTTGTGGTTTAAATTACTTAGCAAGTTTGACTTGATGTTGCTCCCATCATATCATTATGAAGCATTGTCATTAAGAAATGCGTTCTTTTATTTATCAAGAGGTACCAAGAAAGTGTATGCTTCAACATGTTGAGTATGCATCGTATTGCCTTAATAACCCTTTGAGTACTTTAAATTCTTTTTCCAAATTATCAGTTGATTTTATGCTTTTAAAGCAGTTTACTGTATGATTGGATGGTAATTGACACCTTTTACTAAAAAAAATGCATATTAACAATTCATTTTATCCTTGCATATTTTCAGATTTGCTTCCATTTTCTTTCCAGGTAGGATCCACTGAGTGGGTTGAACAAAATGTTCTGAATCTCGGCGCAAAAGCTGTGGCCTACCTTAATGTGGATTGTGCTGTTCAAGGCCCTGGATTTTTTGTTGGTGCAACACCCCAGTTAGATGGTCTTGTTTTTGAGGTCACCAAAAAGGTGGGAGAACGCAAACAAGTTTATAAAAAATGGAAATTCATAGTAGTGTCTTCCACACAATATTAAGGAGATTTCTAATTTTTGTATTTTGGCAGATAATTGTCATGATAATTTCTTCTATTACATTTTTTTTTAAAAGTTCAGGTCCAGGATCCTGACTCAAAAGGCGCAACATTGTACGACAAGTGGGAAATCTTGAGTGGGGCAGGGATTAGTAATGTAAGCCAACTGTATTTGAACACTTGCATATTTATGTGCTTGGATTGTAGTAATTACCATTCTCATGTCTCTTTGTTTCTTCTTTACATTTTTCTTTCACTGGTTTTTTCATGAGCTATCGTATTATTTTTCTTTGTTGGACCTATTGGAGATTTGCAACTTAACTTTAAGAGACTCTTGGTTGTTTGACAGATCCAAAGACTCAGTGGTGTTGATTCTGATTTTGCAGCTTTCTTGCAACATGCGGGGGTTCCTTCTGTTGATATGTATTATGGAAGAGGTACTCCCTGCAATGTGCATACCTATGATTGTGGATGCTAGATTAGCTTTGATGGCTACGCAAATTTGCTTGATTCCTTCATTGTTGTCATTGTCATCATTGTATTAAACTTTAATCCTAACTATGTTGGTTAGATGTCATGAAGTTCAAAATGTCAATCAATTGTTAGAAGCCATAATAAATTCTTGCATAATTGAAGTACCGATACTCCATTCCAATGCCCTAACTCGTGCAACCCTATCATGGGGGAATTATTAGATAAAATTCCAAAACCATACCATCACTTACATGGAAAAGTATCATTAAACGGGTATATTTGAAGATCGTTTCTATGGTCATGTTCCAGTTTAAGATTTGTTATTGTGGAGCCGACAATGTGCAACTTGGAATACAACCTATAATTTGTCAGAGAAGAAGTTTTGTATTTATTATTTTGTTGGCTCAATCCTTATTCACTGCTCAAACATTGCATGGAGGACTTAAACATTTTAGTTGGATTTCTGTTATTCAGTCAGACATTAATCTATTGCGGAGACTGCTAATCTTAGGTTTTTGCATTGTAAAATATTCCCTTTGTCTCAGAAAAAATGAAAAAAGATGAAACATATTCCTTTTTGGGCTGTCCCAAAAAAATTAAAACATTTCTCTTTTGGAGAGTTTTTATATCAAATTTACCTTACTACTCATTACACAAATGGCAAATGAGGAATCTTTTATTTTTTGATCTTCATTCAAACTCTCACTATACAAAACTCCTAAAAAAATCCTTTTTTAATCATCATTTTAAATTCTCACCACACAAAACCTAAAAATATTTTTTTCCCTAATTTTAGTTTTAGGGACAAAATTGAAAAAAAAAAATCGTAAATTACATACGCTTTAATCTGTGTCCAGAAAAATGCTTCATCGTTTACAAGACGGAGGGAGTAAATTTTTTTTTTTTTTTAAATTTTGAAACGGTTTTGGTTTTAGTTTTGAATCATTGTTGAGTACAAAGTTCAACAGTATGAACCTTTATTTATCATTACAGATTTTCCTGTCTACCACACTGCATTTGATTCCTTCAACTGGGTAATAAGCAATGCGGATCCATTCTTTAACCGTCATGTTGCTGGTTAGTTGGTTCTCTTTCCAGCATTTACTCACTCATTATTTGAAATAATAGTATTTATGCTTTGTTGTACCTGTTCTTCCTGTGTTCTTAGTGGCTGGAGTTTGGGGACTATTAGGCCTTCGACTTGCAGATGATCCAGTTTTATGTTTTAATTACGTCTCTTATGCAGATCAATTATGGGTAAATACATGACTGCCTACAATTTTGTTCTATCTGCCCATTTTCTTCTTTTATATACTTGTTCAATTAGTTTCATGTCGTAGCTACACACTATTGAAGGAGATTTTCTGCATCCTTCCTTTGACTGGGAAAAGAATGATATTAATCCCCATAATTTGGTTGAGAAGTGTGGTATTTTTAAACCACTGTTGGTGCTTCATTTGCATAGAGGCAAACTTTAGTCTCGGAACCAAGAAAAAAACAATTTCCTCAATCGCCATCTCTCCTGTTTGACTGTTTACTTGGTAAGTTGAGCATGGCTAGGATCTTGTGTTTATGTTTTGCCTAGCCTGTTGTTCCTCTTTTCTATCAAGTAAAGAACAGGATGGAAAATAGGAGTAATATAGATAGAATGTTATGTGATGCTGCATCAGGGTTACTGATTGAAGTTAGTCTAGATTGATTCCTCCTCTTTTCCTTTTTTGTTTTTTTTTTTTTCTGTTGTGATCCCTTTCAAACTAGACCTTGAAGCACTTTCTTCCCCTGCAGAGGTATAAAGATGTACTAAACGACTTGTTGCATGCCAGTGTACCTCTGACGCCTTTAATCACATCAATCCAAGAACTATTGTCTGCGGCTGAAGATGCTGAGGATGAGGCAAAGGTTGAAAATTCAAAGTTAATGATTAAGTGACAAGAAAGACGGTTTAATTCCTGACAGCTGTAGGCTCATGTTTTGTTAATTAATATGGTGACAACTATTCTTTAAAATGCAGGGACTGAGGGAGCAAAACACTATTGGTAATATTGCTGCTATGAAGATTAGGGCACTGAATGACCGGCTGATGCAAGCTGAAAGGGGTTTTTTAGATGCAGACGGACTGAGAGGCAGTCCATGGTTCAAGCATCTCGTAAGTTTTCCCTTTCAACTTATGAAGAAAAACCAAGTCTGGTCACTAGTCTCTGGATTGTAGCATTAGCTTATAATAAGAGGAGGGCAAAATGAGTACTATATTTCACGAACATCAGAATGAAAAGATGAAGCGAACTCATTGCTTATTGGCTTTGACTTTTTAGATATATGGACCTCAAGCGAAGTATGAGAGCAATTTGGGTTTCTTCCCCGGAGTAGCAGATGCCATCTCTAGCTCTGGATCAAGAAGTACAGGTGAGAGAAGTGCAGCAGAAATTGAACATGAGATATGGAGGGTGGCCAGAGCCATCCAAAGAGCTGCTGATGCTCTAAGAGGTGAACTCTACTGACCTCATCCCAGACTGATCAACGCAGAGATAAGGCGCCAACTTGTACATTGATGAGTTCTCTTTCTTTTTTTTGTTTGTTCTTACGTTTTTCAACCCTGGATTACTCTGTATATGAACTTGTAAAGTGAGCGAACACTGTGATTGAACCATTTAGAGGAAGAAATAGTTTAGGAAACCAAGCATGTGAAGTTGGTAAGTTTGTAGCAATGAATGTACAGCATTATGAAATTGTGGAGAAATTTGTGCATGCAACATTTGATGTCGACCGAAGGTTAGATTGCTGGTTCTTGCTCAGAGCGGTTCTGCATCCTTTATTTGTAAAAGAATCCCATTTGTTAAATTTCGGGAAGTTTAAAGATCCTTCATGTTATTTTAGTGTTTTTTATTGTGTGTATTATGTTATACCAGTGATGTAACGGTAATTTATGTTTTGCAGGTAAAATTCAATATCTAATAAGTAAAAAAAACCAAGAACGGTACATGTTGCTGTCTGCTTTGTGAAATGAAGTAATATACCCATTCAGCAATGGACACTCTTAAATCTGTTCCATCCCAGAGTGACTTGCTTCCATACTGTTAGTTACTCATGCCACTAATTCATGTATCCAATCGAAATGACATTATTTTCTCTAATTTAATTAAGGGTACTAATTGTTATAAATCACACTATACTTACCTAGCACATCCTTGATATGCTACAGAAAAGGAAAACTTGCCAATCAGGTTAAGATCGAAGTATTTTCCAGAACATGAGCACTAGCCATTCCTCGTTTTAACAGTTCTAAGTAGTGACGGGAAGAGACTTTTGTAGTGATTGCTTGTTTTAGGGTGTAGACCAAAAATATAACTAGTTAAGACAATTTCTGGCCAAAGGAGGAAACGAATTAACCTCTCAACATGAAATACAGATCTTGATTTAATATGCAATACAAGTTGGAGTTGCTGAAATATGAAACTAGTGAAAGCATACAAAATCTTGTAGTACACACTGGCATGGGGCAAACTTGATTCTGGAATTTTTGGGGCAAGGTCTCATAATTTTTCTCCTTTTCCATTTTTTTGGGGGGGTAGGTCTTGCCAGATTTCAAAGAATGTAATGTAGCTGAAATATGAGACTAGTGAAGGCACACAAAATTTCTAAATGCACGCCTCCAGTTCCTAATAGGAGAAATCAGAAAAGACGACAACCAACTATACCTCGTATACAAGCTTCTGAAAACCCTCTATGTACCACTGGACTAGCTTACAATAAAGCTGCTATAACTCGAGAGCCCTATCCAGACCTAACAACTTCCCACATCAGAGTCGCCCCGTCCATTCCCAAATGTAAAAGTGCAGCATGGACCAAAGCAAACTGTTTGAAACACGTGGCATATCAACACTGAGCTTGCTACACTAGTATATACTCTCCACCCACTCCACATGAACATAAATAGGATGTAAAAGATCTGCCGTGAAACAAAGAATAACGGTAACCTACAGGGTGGCTAGCATGGGAGCTTCAATCTCATCATTCCCATCATCGGCAGCACATCTGTGCCTCAACTAATTTTGCAGGTATAGAAAGCTTCCAACTAGTTATATATTTTGACAGGCTTCTCAAAAGTGTGTCGATTCTGCAAAATCCCAGGTAGAGAGCCACAACAATTAGGTTTTGATATAAAAAAGCCTATGGAGTATTGAAGCACTTTCATGCAACAGAACAAAATTGTAGGAGAGATTTTCCAGAAAATAATTGCAAATATCAGCGCAACAGAAGAAAATAACATTACCTGGTTTACATAAGCCCTCTTAGGAGTATTGTCAGAGTGTTCTAACCCTAGGTATTGCTCCCAGGCACCATAAACATCTCTCCTCTGAAGAAGATCAACAAGGTCGAGAAGTATTGAATCAAAATGGAGACAAAATGGGGGATAAAGGAAGTGGAAGGGGCCAATAAGAGGGAACTTAAAAAATATCAAACTGGAGAAGAAAGAGATTTCTCCAGCTAAATTGTCACCTGAAAACGGTTGAAGACAATGTCAGAGTCCTGCAGATATTCTGGACGGCCCAGAGCAAGAAAGGCAAACTTCCACTGTTAAAAGAAACAGAAGAGGTTGGAGGTAAAATCTGAGCATGAGGCTTAACTTCAAGATTCCAAACTATACATAAAAATATTATGCTCACTAGGAGCGTAGTTGCACCCATGTATATGTGTAAGCATAACGTAATACAATGATGAAATGCACAAATGACATGTGACTTGCGGAATAAATAACTGGAGTGAAAGAAGCAGGCAAGTACCTTGGAAAACTCTTCATCAGGAACCTGCAATTTGTTCTGGATCCGGACTTTGATTTCAGCTATAGTTTCACCTTCATGAATAACCAAGAAAAAAGGTTCACCAAAGTTCTGTATTTGCTGCACAACAAGAGGGAGAAAAAAAGGAGATATCAGAAGAAGTTTCTGTGAAATATTAATTCTGCTCTCATAAAATGTACAGAACACTGAACAGTCAATTCAGATGATTTTTAATACCAGCTGGTTCTGAGCAGCCTCTTTTGAAAAGTGGTACACATGAATGAATCGATCATGGGGGCCCAGATTCTTTTCTTCTTCTGGGATCTGAAAATTAATTGACAATTGGGCAATGTTAACCAGGGATGTTAGGCAGTGCAGATTCCGCAGACCAGTTACGAATACGATCACCATATTAACAATTCATCTTTAATTGCTTTGCTCATTACATGCTTCAAGACAACACTTGGAGCCATGAATGAAACAAATTATGATGAATAACAGTAAATAAGCACTAGTTACTGACAAAGCTTACAGTCCTTGTCATGAAGGGGCTTTTCATGGCTAAGGGCTGTGATATCTCACTACATATCACAAAATCAATCTAGAGAAGGATAGTTTTCCAGGAGGAAGCTTTTAATTGAGAAGGCATAGGAAGCTCATTTCCAATAGATGAGCCTCTCCCTACCAATAAAACAGACGTGCACTGAAATTCTGCCATCTGGTATGAATTTCAACAGTTAAGATTAACTCAGATTCCAGCTATATATATCTGCCTTTGTTTTCTTTTCTTTTTCAGACAGCCCACAACATGCACAAGGCTTAACATGATGTAGCAAACATATTAGAAGACCAGGAAAAACCTCCTGGATCAGGCTATAAAGGTTAAAGTGCCACGCATGGCTTCTAGAATAGACCTCCAGAAAACTATACCATCATATGGCATCTCGGCATAATCATAACATCAAAACCCTATTGCCTACATAGCTCTTGTGAAAGACGTAACTCACAATGGAGTTCACACAAAAATCATCATTGTTATTCCAGAGCATACACACTTGAAACACATCTCCCAACTACCAAAAATAATGTAGATATAAAGAAAAGTAACGATAAACGAATAATAAGAAAAACCAACCTCTTCTGCACGCAATGTCCAGAAAAATAATGTTAGATATAAAGAAAAGTAATCATAAATGAATAATAAGAAAACCAACCTCTTCTGCACGCAATGTCCAGTACTGGTCATTTATGTTGTCAATTTTTTCACTGAGTGGAAAGATCTGCAAAGATGAGATGCAAACACATTAGACAAATAACATATTTCCACAGTACTGGCATATCAAATATCACCCATGATATTTTTCTTCCTTTTCAGAATTCTTGTTGGTACCTTGTAGATCTTATTATAGAAAACTTCTAGCAGCCTTAGCTCTGCATTAGGATCTGACAAATCTACCTGTTCTCCATGGGGCAGTAAAGCAATTTATCATTGTGAAACCAAAAATGGAAAAATTTAATGCAACTTGAATAACCAAAATCATCTATTAAATAAAATATAGTCACATGAAGTATCAAAGAGACATAAGGTACTTGCCTTTGTCTTAAGTTCATTAAGCACATCTTCCACACTGCTCTGCTTTGGCAATCTAATATTGTGAATTACTACCTGGAAGAAACTTACGCTCATTACACACCAAAAAGTAAACTGAGGAGGAAAATAAAAAGTCTTAAGAGCTATATTAAGGAGTTTGGAGAGGCTAAAATTTCATACCTCATCCTTAGTAGCATGATGGAAAGCCACTTTCAAGTTTTTCAGGCCTTGTAGTTCTGGCAAGGGGATATCAAGAACTTCATAATACAAAATGTCTGAAGTCTGTAAATAGAACCCACTAAATTCATCAGCCAAATTATGTGCCTACACATGGAGGAAAAAGAAACAATAACTCGCATCACATCTATAATACCTGATTATAGTGGACTAACATCTCTGACAAATGATCCACTCCCCGATATTTGATAGGTTGAGGTTTTGGTTGCTGAGAGTAGCAGTTGTGAGGAGTTAACCTTATCTTGGATGGGTCATCTAAACCAATTTTGTGGGCCACTTTTTCCACTACCTCATCGTAACTATGAATTTTTGACCTGTATATTAGGGAAGAAATGGAATTAATTATCTGTGCAAAAAGGGATGCCACCACTAAATGAATCAGAAATTGTAAACACTTACAACTCCAGACAGAAATCATCCTCCTTTGGTCTATCCAGAGAGCGGAAATGAACAATCTAAATATTATCAACTCAGACTTAGTCCAAGGTAGCTTACCAATTGTACACCAGAGCCAAAACAAAGAAAAGAAAAAAAGAGAACATAAAACAATCACAGGCAACTTCCGACCAGACTATTATAAACTGGAAAATATACGACAACAAAGTTAATGGAAATCATAAAATGAACTGAAACTGATAGTCTAACAGTGCACTACCAGCAAAAACCTTCCCCTCACAGAATGAAGTTTCATGTCTTTGATAAGTTAAAAATTTCCAAGAGATTGTCGTGCATCAACAAAATCATAGCTAAATGAATGTACTACATCAAATTCAGACTTTTATATCTAATAGTGACTTCTATCCAGGTTAGACTCATGAACATTAGATGTTAAATGTCAGTGGAAGGATCAACAAATGTCTTTGACTCTGAAAAACTGGATGCTACAATCTCGTGAGTAAACATCAATGTGACATCAGGGACATCTTTTTAGCAAGTAGCTAAAATAAGAGATCTTTCAGTGAAAGTTCAAACCACATTAAAGAAAACAGAGAGAGAGAAAGAGAGAGAGAGAGAACAAAAAACAAAAAATAAGAAGAAGAAGAAGAAAAAGAAAAGGCAACATAAATTAGCATCTTCTGTAGCTTGTACCTGGCGATTGTGTACATACTCCAGATATGAAGGAACATCAGGATATCGGCATTCTTCTCTTCCTAGTGGAAGAATTTTCTGAAAGCATATGATATCCCCATCTTCAATCTGTACAGAAATTTAAAAAGAGAAATTATGTTTGAGCCAAGCTTAAAGCTAAAAAGGTTTAATTCAGAAAGCAACCTTTACCTGACTCAGTCTAAATGAGGTTCTCTTGTCAAGGTGTTCACACATCACATTAGGCTCAAATTTTATCTCCTGAATGTTCAGAAATTAAAAAATAAATTGAATATTGATTAGACCAAATGAAACTAAACACCACATGATGGCCATCTGAAACTGACCTCATAAAGCTCAATTTCTTGATCAGGAGCAAAACCAGCCATTTGGTTCAACTTTCCTATGTATTCAATAGGCTTACCAGAACTTCTCACAAAAAACCTGCCAATATAGCTGCAATGCGGAAATGCAACATCAATAAGTATATCACTTGGAACAGGAAAACTAAAACGTTGTTTGCTTTGGTAAAACCTGTTCTATCTTATTCCAATACAGCCAAGCGTATTTATACAAGTTTGCTGAATAATCAGCAAGGAAAAAAATCACTGTAAATCAATCCCTATAATTAAGGAATTCTACCAATTATAGTAATTCCCATATTTCAGGGATTATTTACACAATCCTATATCTACACAACTACAAAAAATGAGTAAATTATATAAATGGTCCATAATCTTTAGTTGTTTCTTTTTAGTCCCTAACCTATTGAATATTCTGTTTTGATCTTAAATTTATCAAAATTGTTTCATTTTGTTACATCATCCAATGAAAATCATTAACTCAAAATAATTGTCTGATAGAAATTTTTAAAATTTTAATTTAAATATTCGATAATTGTCTTCCAGTAAATGTAAACAGTTTAATATTTTTTGACAGTAAATTGATAATTTAAATTAATAATTTTTTCTTTCTGAATGAAATTAGTTCAATTTGAATAGAGAAAAAAAAAGTCATTTGAATTTTTCATTAATTGTAAAAAAATTATTATACAGAACAAATTTATTGTAACACAGTTATCATATAGTTTAAATTATGTTATAAAAGGTTATTATCAAATAAAAACTTTGAGTTAACAAATTTCATCAAATTGGGGCCAAAATGAAATATTTTCAATAGATTTAGGACTAAAATGACTCTTTTTAATAGGTTTATGACTAAAACAAAACATTCAATAGGTTAGGGACTAAAAGAAAATAATGACTAAAAGTTAAAGACCATTAATAAAATTTACTCTACCAAAAATATATCTTCTAATTTCATGCTTTCTAACACTCCCCCTCAAGCTGGTGAATAGAGATCTTCCATTCCCAGGTTGGCTACAATTCTATGAAAGTCTGTACTGTGGAGCCCTTTAGTAAGTATACTAGACAGCTGTCTTTTTGTTGATACATAAGGAGTGCAAATCACCTTGCTGTCCAGTTTTTCTTTAATGAAGTGTCGATCAATTTCGATGTGCTTCATCCTACCATGTTGAACTGGGTTATGGGCAATATTGATGGCTGATTTGTTGTCACAATATAGTCTCATAGGTCCCTCTTGTGGAATCTTCAAGTCTTCTAAAATTATCTTCAACCAAAGTACACACCCTTGTGCCATAGCCCTGAATTCTGCTTCAGCACTTGACTAAGCGACTACATTCTGCTTCTTACTCCTCCAAGTCACTAAGTTTCCTCCCAAGAAGGTGCAATAGCCAGAGGCGGACCGTCTGTCTACTGGTGAGACTGCATAATCTGCATCTGTATATGCTTCAAGAACCAGCCCCCCATTTCTTCTAAATAAAATTCCTTTCCCTGGATTGGCTTTCAAATAGTGAAGAATTTGATGGGCAGCTTGCAAATGAACTTCTTTAGGGTCATGCATGAACTGACTTATTATACTTACAACATATGCGATATCTGGTCGTGTATGTGCAAGATAAATCAGTTTTCCAACAAGCCTCTGGAACATCTCCTTGTTTACACTTGCATTTTCACTGGCTTCTCCAAGTTTATGATTCAGATCTATAGGCGTAGAGGCTGGTTTACATGCCATCTTCCCTGTTTCTCTCAAAAGATCAACCACATATTTTTGTTGAGAGATAAAGATGCCTCATTTGGAATGCACAACTTCAATTCCAAGGAAATACTTCAGTCTCCCCAACTCTTTTATCTCAAATTCTCTGGCAAAGCAATTCTTCAATGCTTTTTTCTCCTTTGCATCATTCCCAGTAACAATTATATCGTCCACATAGACTAACAAAGCAGTAACTCCCCCTGAAGCTGTATGTTTAATAAATAAAGTGTGGTCACCTTGGCTTTGCTTGTAGCCTAAGCCAAGCATCACATTTGTAAACCTACCGAACCATGCCCTTGGAGACTGCTTGAGACCATACAATGCTTTCTTCAACTTGCACACTTTGTTCCCCTTAATGCCTTCTCCAAAGCCTAGTGGAATGTCCATGTATATCTTCTCTTCTAGATCTCCATGGAGGAACGCATTTTTTACATCAAACTGTTGCAAATCCCAACTATAATTGGCAGCCAAGACAGCAACACCCTTACTATGTTCATTTTTGCTACTGGAGCAAAAGTCTCCTGATAATCTACCCCATAAGTTTGTGTATATCCCTTGGCTACTAGTCTCGCTTTGTACCTTTCTACTGACCCATCAGATCTGCATTTAATTGTAAATACCCATTTACAGTCTACTGCCTTCTTATTTTTTGGTAGATCCACAAGTTCCCACGTTCTGTTTTTTTTCCAGCGCCTCCATCTCCACTCTCATGGCTTTTCTCCACACCCTATTGGAAAGTGCCTTGGCTAGTGTTTCAGGAATTGGAATGGTGTCAAGGCTGGCTAGGAAACTCCTATGAGATTGGGAGAATCTTTGGAATGTTACTGATTTGGCTAGGGGATAAAGTGGATGTTTAGTACATTCTCTGGTTCCCTTTCTCAGGGCAATAGGCAGTTCATCTCCATTAATAGAAGAAATAGGTTTTGGACATACCTCAGTTCCAGGATTAAGAGCTGAATCTTGGACTTGCTTAAGTTCAGAATTTGGATTTTTTTCTCCTTGAGTAAACCTGCATATATCTCATATTATCATGCACATATTGGTGGGGTTTGAATTTTGTTGAGGCTTAGATGTGCAAGATTCTGAGGCATCAGAAGGTCGTGATTGCTGGTGGTTGGGCGGCTGTTAAAAGGGTAATACTTCTAGAAAAGTTAGATCCAAGGCCTTATCTTCTACTAATGAAGGCTCCCTCAGAAGATAAGGTTGGGTAAAAAAGGATTATCCTTCCTCAAATGTGACATCAATGGAGGTGTAGAATTTTCTTGTGACTGGATGATAACATTTATAACCCTTTTGGGTTGGAGAATATCCCAAGAAAACACATTTTATTGCTCGTGGATCTAATTTTCCCTCATTATGAACATGAACAAAGGCAAGGCAACCAAAGATTCTTGGTGTGAGATTATTTGATGTTCGAATGTCAGGGTAAAACTGAGAGAGAGCTTGCATTGGGGTTTGATTGTCAAGGACTTTAAATGGTAGTCTATTTATTGTGTATGCAGCGGTAAGGACAGCTTCTCCCCAATATTGTTTTGGAACCTGGTTTTGAAAGAGGAAGGCTCGTGTGGTCTGCAGTAAATGACCATTCTTTCTTTCAGCCACCCCATTGGGGTGTGTTAACAAAGGAGGATTCATGCACAATTCCTTCTTTTTGGAAAAATGATGACAAAGTCTGATTGAAATAATCTGTTGCATTATCAGACCGAAACCTTTTGATTCTCACACCAAACTGATATTTGATCATATTGTGAAAATTGGGAAGAATGGTGCTTAAATCTAATTTCGATTTAAGAAGAAAAACCCACGTGACCCTTGTGCAGTCATCAATAAATGTGACAAACCATCCAGAACCAGTAATGTTGGGAATTCGACAATGACCCCCTATATTTGAATGAATCAAATAAAAAGGGGTTGATGATTTTTTATTGCTGGATGGAAATGAAACTCTTTTGTGTTTAGCAAACTCACAAACATCACAATGAAAGGTCTCAATATCAATACCCTTAAATAGGGAAGGAAACATGGTTTTTAAAATAGAAAAAAAAGGATGGCCAAAATGAAAATGCTAGTGCCAAATTAAATCTTTATTGGAGGCAGTAAGGAATGACTCATGTTTGACATGCATACTATTGTGAGATGGTTTGCTGGTTTCTTCAAGATAGTAAAGTTCATTCCTTTCCTTAGCAATTCCAATCTTCTTCCCCAAAGCCTGGTCTTGAAATACACAGTAAGAAGGGAAGAACACAACATTGCAGTTCACATCTTGGGTAAGTTTATTTATAGAAATAAGTCTAGTAGATAACTTGGGAACATGAAGGACATTTTTAAGCAATATTGATGGAGTAATCTGTATATTTCCAATTCCTGCCACTGTGATGAGAGAACCATCAACAATAGAAATTTTTCTGTTACTAGGACAGGGTGTATAGGTGATGAAGTGTAGTGAAGAGGGTGTCATGTGATCAGTGGCTCCAGAGTCAAGAATCCATGGAAAAACACTAGCTGAGGCATGTAATCCTCGGGATAGAGATTCACCTGAGAGAGCAATTGAGCCGAACCATTTTCTAGTTTCAAGGTTCCCAACAAACCTCTCAGCCTTTCAATTTCTTCATCATTAAATGGCCCCCGACTTTGCTGTGAAGTTGTGGAGACATTGTGGGTCTGTTGAACTGCTTTTGGATCTCCCCGATTGCCCCATTCCTTGCTGTATGTAGAAGGCTTCCCATGGAGTTTCTAGCAGTGATCTTTTGTGTGTCTAGGCTTCTTGCAATAGGTGCACCAGAGGTTATCTTTAGAGTCTCGACCCTTTGGGGCACTATAATTTCCTTCCCTTGCCACCATAGCAGATCCTTCGAGATCTTTAGGTTCAAGCATGATCCCACTGCGGCTTTCCTCAGCTCTGACAAGAGCTATAACTTCATTCAATGGAGGCACCTCTTCTTTGCCAAGGATTTGTATTCGGACCTGATCAAACTCAGTATTCAGCCCGACCAAAAAATCATACACCCTATCCCCTTCAATGAAACTCTTCAAGATCATAGCATCATCTGGGCACTTAGGCTCAAGAACTCGATAATGATCAAGTTCATGCCACAGGTTCTGCAACAGATTTGCATACTCAGTAACACTCCTACTCCCTTGTTTGGCTGCTAGTGTCTTTACTTTGACCTCATAGACACGGGCAGCATCATGGGCTCTGGAATATGTTTGTTGGACAGCATCCCGGATGCCCCTTGCAGAAGGGAGGAACATGCAAGTGTCACTGATCTCGAGTGTCATTGAACTCCACAACCATGACATAATCATGGAGTCCTTTTCATCCCAAGCATCAAAATTTGGCGAGTCCAACCCAGGCCCTGATCCAAGAACATGGCTGATTTTTCCTTTTCCCTTCAAATAGGTACGCACCAGTTGTGACCACTTCAAATAGTTCTGGCCATTGAGTCTGTAGGCTGCCTGAATAGTTTGCAGGTCGCCTGTGGGCAGATGGGAATCAACTTGGGCAGGAGCGCTTGTTACAGTCTCGCCAGACATTGTTAATGGAGGAAGATTTAGAATAGTGGGCAAGGAGAATAAAGAATGAGGAACTGGTACTGGTTATAGATCAGCACTAGAGGCCAGAGGAAAAAATGTCTTCGCAATGAAGGCCAGAAAAACAGAGCAATGATTCGGCAATGAAGGCCAAAAGAAAAGACAATCTCAAGGCAAACCTAAAGCTTTGATACCATGTTTGCTTTGGTAAAAACTGTTCTATCTTATTCCAATACAGCCAAGCGTATTCATACAAGTTTGCTGAATAATCAGCAAGGAAAAAAATCCCTGTAAATCAATCCCTATAATTAAGGGATTCAATCCCTATAATTAAGGAATTCTACCAGCTGTAGTAATCCCCATATTTCAGGGATTATTTACACAATCCTATATTTACACAACTACCAAAAATACATCTTCTAATTTCACACTTTCTAACAAACGTGTAAAAGGGAAAAGTACATACCGTAATTCTCCCTTTTCTGGGTCGTACAGCTTGAAGAATAGAAGAATGTCCTCCCTAGATTTTTCAGGTGGGGGAATTGGAATTAAGTCCTGGAATAAAACAATAAAATTATACAAGAAAATTTATCTTTCTGCTTTCAGCAACCACTTCTCTGGTCTTTCGAAAACCAAAAACCACTGATCAGGGAAAATTACCAAGCCATGCTCAGCTTCCAAGAACAACTTCAGTTCTGCATTATGCATCTTATTCGATGCCTCTCTTAACTGCCCAACCTAGATCCATGAAACAGAAACCAGCAGCCTGTGAAACTTTTTGGTTGATTTATTAATCGGCATTGGTGCAAAACAAAACATTTCCAAGTGTACTGGAATGAAGCAAGAGCAATATGAAAACCAATGTCAAACCAAACCAGTTATCTATGTACAGCTGACTATCTACAGCAATGCATCACAATCAGGTCAATTTTCATAAACAACACATAACACTCATCTTGCTAGAGCTTCCACCAGTTGTGGTTGTTTGGGGGGAGACAGTGTGTAAGGCCTGATAATTATACAAAGACTTGGACAACCTTCAAACAAAAGGAATCAGTGCAAAGTGTGCTTTACAAATATGGAGACTGAGACCCAAGATCATCCTCTTCAGATTTTTCTGAATGCAACCTTTGATTTTGTCTCCAGTATGTGTTGTTATTGCTTGGGTTCTAATACGTTAAATAAAGGATTAGCTATAAGTATGGTCAGGAATCAATGGAAATGAAGAGAGGAAAATTTTACTTCAGCGATACTGGTTAGTATGGCAGGGATGACATAGAAAGATTCTTTTAGTGAAGACAAATTTCTCAGTATAGTTATTAGAAGTGCCTGAATGTGTTCAAAATTCAACGTACAAGGGTTACCTTCATAAAGAAGTAGAATGACAACTATTAGAAATTTTAACTTGTTCTTTTTTCCCCTTTGAATAGGTTTTGGCAACACCTTGGTGCCTTGCCACTCAATTTTCAGGTACCAAACATAAAACAAAGGTACAGGCACCCCTTTCCTTTAGAAGCATCATTGACAAAAGGGCACATATGATGTGGGTCATTTTTTGCAAGCATCTTTCACAAAGAGATCAATGCAAAATGAAGCATCCAGATATAATTACAGCTTGATTTTCCTCCTGCGCTGTCAATGGTCGATTTGGTCGGTATGTGTGGTTTTGCCTCTTTGCCCAAATCCAAAATCTCTGACAGTGTATTGGTATGCCAAATTCTTTTGCAACTTCTTCCTGTAAACAAGTTAAAAATTATTCTCCCAAAGTGTTTGTGATAAGCCACTATGAAACACAGTGCGATCGACCAGTAAGTGGAGTTAAGTATTCATGCAGATGTGAAACAAATGAGTCCAGCCTCTTATTTTAAGCTGATGTGAAGTTTTGACAACTCAAAATATGGGTACGAATTACAAAAGTGCAGGAAAACAAGGCGATTCTGCTATCACAAGCTAGCAAGAAGTGTTTAAAAAGGTAAGAACAAAGAATCTGAAATATCAATCTGATCATGTCAATACAACCTTACACTATTGGTGATATTAACAAATTACAGCTGGCATCTGAAAACTAAGATGGTCCAATATCTGAATCATAGAACCTATTCTTATATTTGGCCTCTTACATCCAAGATGTAGTTTGTAAAAGTACCACAGCACTCTGGATCGAATTCCAAATGTTGTAAACAGTACCTTGAAAACATGGAATGGAGTCTGCTTCTGAATCCGGAAACTTCTAACTTTATCATGATCCACAAGGTCAAAGTAAATGTCCTTTCCAATCTGTTCCACAAGGTCATCATCCCTTGCAACCTACACATACTAGTTGGTCAGTACAAAATGCAAGCCCTCTAAATGATTACAATTAGTTTTCCTTTCTTTCATTCTTTCTGAGTGGAAAATAAGGCTTTTAGTAGGACATCAAGGTGGTGCAAGACTGTCAACAAAAGTTGTGTCCCACACCACCAATTAAAACCAACCCTTCCTCCCCTCCCCCAACCACACACAAAAAAAAAAAAAAAAAAACATTTCCCCTATCTCTCTTCCCAACCCCAACCAAGAATTTGAATTTTTATATCATCCACAAGGAAATTACCTTTATTATTGTGTAGAGATGTGCCTGTGCTTTATATCTTCTTTTGTCCTCCTTCTGCTCTTGCTCTCTTTTCAACCTTATCTGCAATTATACATTGAATCCCCAATACAAATTAACATTACTTAGCATCAACTCTAACATATTAAATAATAGAAAAGATGAGAATTTACTCTCAAATGTTCAGCAATATCCTTCTCATCAACATTACAAATTATCTTGTCCTTGTCACTTTCCCGTATATACACAAGCATATAAGCATTCGAGTACTTCGTAAATTTAAACGGGTTGTTATTGAAACCAGGATTTGTCTGCGGTAGCTGTGGCACACAGCAAGGAAAGAAAATGTTAGTTCAGTGTCATTCAAATAAAGAAGTGGATGCAGTTTTGCAGCAAGGCTGAGAAACCTTACTTCTTCCTCCCCACCATACTGCTCTTCCAATGCCCTCTTGAAATCCTCTTTTGTCACCCGTTCATCATCAAATTTATACCTAAGAAGCAGGACAATCTATTACTATTTACTTTTAATTTAACAGCAAAATAAACTACAAACATCCAAAATAAAAAAGTGGAAGTAGGTTTAGGTAAACCATAATCCTGACTCCCAGACTATGTTGAGCAACAGCAAAACAATAGGAATATAAATTATATACATACATGCACACACTAGCATTAATTCAACCAGAATGAAGATATCCGATTGCAGCAACTCCTTACCACTAACAAGATATCATACCAAAATCACATGTTCAATGCAAGCTGACCATACACATACACAAACAAGTACACAAATGCATGCAAGTTCATGCATACTACAAAAAGTGACTCCCTAAATGTGCACGTGTGTGCCTTCCTCTTTGGGAGACAGCACATATGAACAGTGGAATTAATTCAAGCGTCTAAAAGATATGCTCCTTACCACTGGTCAGAGAGAGTTGGCCTGATAAAAGCATAGTAGTGTCCACCATGCACACCCCCACTGTGAACTAGGACACTGTACAGAAGCCCAGGGAAGGTGATAGGTGTAAGTCCATGGCAAAAAGCATATACCAACAGTGCTGAATATGGAGAACCACATGCTGAAGTCAACAAGAGCTTGATGCAATACAGGAAAAGGATGGAGCTTTTAATACAAGCTAAAAATGCAGTGAGGGATACTGCCAAGGTAAGAGATCAGATGAATTCATGGGAGTTGTCTATAAAAACATAAGTCAAAACACCATTAAGAACTTGAAAGAATCAATGCGACAGATTAAAAATCACATCATGAAGACACAAAAATAGATAAGGACGTATATTCAGCATGATTGCATGACAGCGATTAAAGAAACCAATACCTATGGAGCATGTAGAGGTTACGGACACTTCTATCCGCTTCAGGTGATAAATATTTTCCATTCTCTCTATCAAGGTCTAGTTGAAGGGGGAACTCATAGCGATCATTTATCTACAATGAGAAAAAACTATTAGCCAACTAACACCCACTAGTTATGGCTTATATGCAGCAATTCAGAAAATATTATGCTTAGTCCAGAAAACATGAAATAAGATGAAGATGATGACATAACTATTCGATAAAATGATTTCTTCAAAAGAGCAACAAATTTAATCTTTGGAGCCAAAGAAAACAAGTTAGTCGACAGTAGAAACAAAATGATATAAATACCAAAAACCTTCGTGAAAGGTATGAGGTAACAACCTGATCTTTCCAATCGAAGGCATCCCTACATCTAGTCAAAAACCAAAAGTAAACAAAAATCATTCAAACGAACAGCAAGAAGATACTAGCCTTCACCATGGTATCCCTCATGAAATCATATTCAAACCGTTTGAGCTGAAGTTGAAGAACAGGGGGAAAGTCAATAAATAACACGCCCTTTTTTGCATCCTGAAATGAAGAGAACTTGTGTCACAATCCTTGAGGAGAATATCTAACACTGGGTCCTTTACAATTCCCTACTTGGTTACTTGTTTTCCCTTTGGCAACAATTATCACTTAGAAATCTATAAAAGAGTTGCCTAAGCAACAAGCCCCTTTCTGCATGCCACTAGAGCTTGGAGAGGATGCAACTGGTAAAGTTGAGAGAGAAATAAAATAATCATCTGCGTTACCAAATACAAGTATGAATTTGAACATCAATAAACAGCTAATTGATAGAGACTAGAGAGCACGAGACTTGAACTGCATTTAATAATAAAAAATTATTCCCCTGTTCCTGATGTTGATATTTATTGCTTAAACCTTTGAATCTTCAATTCATGCAAAATATTCAATTTACTAGGGTATTACGGAGGAAAATCAGCTCAGAGAAAGTGATTTACCACAAGAGCAAGCTGTTTCTTGCTGCCATTCAAAGTCACCTAAAACTATCTTAACAATTATATGTGGCCCTCAAAATCTTTATTCATTTCTTCTAAGACTCAGATCAATCTTATCAAACCAAATTGTTTTTTAAATCCTAAGGAAGACATATAAAAATGAGATTTGAAATCAGCTGAACTTAATAAACTCAATAACACAAACAAGCAGGTTTGGTACCAAAAATAAATTCATATTGTCACTTTCTATTACTTGCCTGCAAGCCATGGTCTTCAGCATGATACTTGTTATCACCTTCAAGACGCTCAACTTCAACATACTTGTCAAAAGAAGCATAAACATCTCGGCAACCTTTGACATCAAGCTGCAGATCTGTCAATAACATGCATGTCTGAGTTTTGCACGTAATCTACATACATTATATTTGATACAGTATCTGTTTGCAAAGATAAAAGTACCATAAAAAGATTCCTTTCTTGTAGATTTGTATTCCACATTGATGCATTCAATGTAATTCATGTGGTGGCCCTCAAATAATTGTTGTATTGTACCCTCCACCACAGTTCCCTGGGCAAAAGGTGAAGTGAATGAAAAGAAGATCATGTATATGTGACCAATAACTATCTCTAGATCAATAAACAAATAAGAAAGTAAACGGTAGAAAAACCACTTACCTTCATTTTATCTTCTAGCTTTTCACACAGAACTCGATTGAGTTCTTGAACATCATGTTGCATAAACGAATCATATGTATCCCATCCAAAAGATTTTGTTAGCTCTTTTGTTGCAACACTTGTATCATTGTATTGAAGCTTATAGAAAAGACTTTGCAATGCCAAAGGAATACTTCCAGTAGGAATGTCATTTTCAGTTGTTGGCATGTGATATACAGCCTGAAAAAAAAAACATTCAAATAAGATGTGAATCAAAATAAGCATTACGAAGACTTCAAAGAGCCTATTGTTAAGTAAAAAAGAAAAAAGAACAATTATTGCCTTTCTAAAGTATGGTATATGGAACAAAGTCTGAAGAAGCGAGTTCATATAACATGTTGCTCCTTGGTTCTTAAGCCCCACATAACCTGTTTCTTTCTTTGAGTCATATGACCAATAATCCAGAATTTTACGCACAGCAACCTCAGCTTCAACAACAACGGTATCGTTCACAAGATATCCCCTGCTGGGATCATAAAGTTCACTGAGAGACATGAATGAAGTAAAACCCCAATCACTCTCTCTTGCATTGAACTGATGCTGTGTGTCTGCAAAATCCCAATGAAAGATGTAAGTGCTAGCACAAGGCCACATTTTCTGACCACTTTAAAGTTGATGGTAGTGCTGGAGGAAGAAGACAGCCATCCGCCTTTCATACAACAATGACTTCTCCACTTTAACCAAGCAATCAACTACCATTCAAGCAATGCCAAAGCATGATGCCATTGGCAAACTAAAAAAATATATTGAAAACAAATGATCTTTCTTTCAGATAAGGAAAAGGAAGCACTTGGTCTTTTAAGATAACCGCACTAAAATTACTTATCCATTCATTTATTTATTTACTATCATCATCATCATTGATATCAACTTCAGTACCATCAATTTGTTCAACATTCGCATTTAGGAATTCCTAGACAACTGTCAATTAAAACTCCATCAATATAGCAGACAGGTCCTTATTACCTCTCATGGGGCAGAGAATTTAGAAATCACAGAGCCAAACCAATTAGTGTGAGCCTAGGCCTTGTTGAACATAGAAGACTTCACTTATAAAACATATGTTCTAGCCAACTAGAGTATCTGTTGCAACAACGTCAAACATATTTTCAATATCTAAGAGAGAGAGAGAGGGAGAGAGAGACAGAGAGCACACTGTCACAAGCTTGCTTCAGCACAAGAAAAATAAACATCAGTTTTTTCAAATTAGTTGTATCTTTTTAAGGTCCCAGTACTTCTGAAAAGTATCATGGAAAAAGAGGAAATGCCAGAAACTATAGCAATTATCTTAAAAAAATACATCGATCAGTGTAATGTTTTCTGTAAGAAAAAAATTTTAAACATTATAATAAAAAAAAGAGCAATTCAATTATAAACATCATTGTTAGTGACAGCATCATTGTCCATAACAGACCGAAATTTTTTCCCTTGGAAAAAAAAAAGCAAGAAAAAGAATTACAGCCTTTTATTGTGTTAAAATATAAAATGTTAAAATATATTTTAACTAATAATAATAAACAACTCTGTCCATAAACATAAGCTCAACCTTAGCTCATCTTGCTTACTCAAATGAGCATAGAGTTACTGTTCAACTTCATTTAGCTAACTACAAAAAATGACCTTTAAGAACTTTAATAATCCACTGTCCAAGTCTACAAACTTACTTATAACACTGAAGATGTTTCAAAATCTTTCTCACATATTTCCTGTTACATTGCAGATATCAGTTCCACGAGGAAATGGAAAGTACTCCAGACATCCTACTGTGTCAATGTTAAAATTTAAAAAAGCAGTTTTCAGAGTTTGGCAATATTATCCCGTTTCCATATAATGAAACCCTTAGAGACCATGGAAGAAGATATTTTTCTTACATCCAAGCCTTAAGTCCTAAATTAATTTTCTTTTTCTTTTTCTTTTTGTTTTGTTTTTCTTTTTTTTAGAAAAAAAAAAAAAAAGATGGATACATGAGGTTGCAAGCTATTGTCTAGTAACAAAAGCACAAAACTGTAAACTACACCAATCAGGAACCCAGAAAACTTATTGGAAATATACTTTTTTGCCTTGCACAGGAAATTTGTTTCAGATGGATGCGTCAGGCTTCATTTATTAAAGGTTTGACTGATTAACCTATTTAAACAGAAAGATAACCTCTAGCACACTGAGCAACAAGAATAAAACAAATAATACCCTTTCTTATAGAATATTTATGATGGACTTGGTTAACAACCGCCAAGCTGAACTGGGCATATCGACTCCAGCCATAGGGCAATGCAGCAGAATCCGCAACATCCAAGTACATTGACAAGTGGTCCACATTGTTTCCCTTTGGAAACATAAGTATTCGCCTAACAGAAAAGATAAAACAAAACCAAAGTTTATCACCATGAGCTGAATTTATGCTAAAAAAGGAAAGAGGAGGTCTGAAAGAGGCACAGAAATAACTAACCATTTGTAACTGCCAACAATGAATATCTCTGAATAATGCTTCTTCGCATTCAACTTAGAGAAGTTCTCAATTGTCCACGTGAACTTCATAGAAGGAGGATCCTCCATTTGCTGATTCTCAACATCGCCAGCCTGCTCCACTTGTGCAGCTGCTAAGCATCAGAATAGCAAGAATCAGCACAAAAAAATCAGTAATCCTTGCTCTGTAAGCAATTATATTTAGGATCTTGATCTCTAAGAGTTACAGAATACACTTATCTCGCATCAATTGTACATGATAAAGAACTTGAACTACAAGGTTTAGAATAGAGTAAACTGCAAGAACCTTCCATTGGCTGGGGACCCTCCACTATGTCAGAATGCGGTACGAGCATTTCCTCGTCTTCTTGCTGTAAAATCCCATAATAAAAATAAAATGAAAATTCAGAGCTCTGACATTCTCACTGAATCCAAACCCTAGGCGTCACGTTCATGAAACTGACAACCAAACAAATCCCTAAACAAATTGACGTCAACCGAACACCTCAGAATCAAAATAAACAACGCGAAACCGATCATCAACACGGAAAAATAGCAACAAAAAGGAAACTAAATCATGCAAATCAAGATGGAATATATGCAGCGGAGAGAATATTGGAAAGACATTGTGCATACATCCAAAGGTGGAGTAGTCATCATCGTCATGGCTGTGCGAAAAACGGCCGTCGGATCGGAAAACCAATAGGGGGGAGGGAATATAAACGAACACTGAATTGAGAAGACGAAGAATAAGGAAGCGAGCAAAGTCGAGGGGAACTCTACTTGCCAAAGAACTGTTGATACACAGAGATGGAAAAAATTCGGGTCGGGTCTGAAGCCAGTTGCTCTCTCTCTCTCTCTCTATTCCTTTTAATTTTAATTTTTTTGGCCCCTCAAACTTTGGTAACTCGCAATCTTTAACCCTGAACTATAACTCTGACCTACTGACCCCTCAAACTTTGCAACTCGGGATGCTTTAGCCCTTCAACTACTTCAAGTAAGTCACATACACTAATGTAACGAGTTTATGTAACGGTAATAGTGATGTTGCTTCTTATGACTAAAACGAAATAGGATTACACTTATCTCCTCAATTAGAGAGTAAACTCATGAAACAAAGCAGAAGTAAACAGATGAGTTTCTCTCTTCGTAAACCCTTCAATCATCTTCCATGTACATTAGGATGAGCACAAATTTAGTATTTTATCCTATGTATGCTACAGAGATCGAGCTAATGGAACATGTACAAACATCAAAAGTTGAAGCCTCATCGAAGAACTTATATAAGCTCTGGTTTAAGAAGAAAAAAAGACGAAGAGTCATTGATGCTGTTTTGGTGGATATGAAGAACTGGTTTGATGGAACAACATTGAATGTTGATAGCCATAACCCTGAATCAAACTCAATTATTACCAGTTTACTAAACTTCATGGCTAATTAACAATGTAAGCCTAATAAAGTATATCCAGAACTAAGGTTATAAGCCCATTAAGTTCACTGGTTGACTATTTATATAAAGAGTATTTTTCTTACCTTTCTCAGCTTTACACAAATACACTACTGACATAGGTATTGAAGGGATCTCCTAGGGACACACTCAGGAGTCTTCTTGACATATTTCTCTATGTCTTTGTATATAGGTAACCAAAGCAAGTCAACAATCAAAGGTCCACACAATCTACCTTGAAATCCTAATTAATTTGACTATCACAATCAAAATGCTTAATTAATTTTTTATTGAAATTAATTTGTAACAGTTCATTCTCCATTTCAATAAAAAATCAAAATAATATATATTTAGGTATGTACAGTTTATTATGCGTAATAAAAGTAGTGATACCTTAAACCTTTACTTAATGAATTAGTTCCCCAATCCCATAACCAATAACGACACAACCTTTAAACTTGGTTGTTTGTAGGCACAAATTCATCTAACACACATAATAAACTAGTTATCTATTAAGCTTCTAAGCCTACACTATTAATGGTCTTATGTGTATCCTAATTTTTCATGAGCCATTTTTATAAAAATAGCCAAGGAGCGACATTACTCCAATGCTCATATAGGTGAAAATTCATTAAGAGTGCTCCTATAACTCTAACAACTCACTTAATAAATAGCTACATATTCTTATTATGAGCAAATGCTCAACTCTTAAATGTTACAGGATAGATGTTGCTACATCATATGAATGGAGGTGAGAACTAGATCTTTAAGCAGTTTTTCTATGGTTCATTTTTCCCATTCAGAACCTAAGTATCAAGAACTTTGAATTTTGGTTTGATATTATTATAGAAAGCTCCATTCGATTTGAGCTTAACTCATCTCTTAATGTAACATTTTTAACCTTTAACTTCAATCAAATATTATATAAAATACAAGTGGCAAAAGTTAGAGTTTGTTAACCATATGCCATAAGTTGCTAGTAGTTATATCCATGTTTGTAGGTGTGACAATGACCGAGCACAAATTTCATTTACCATGATGTTTATCTTTAACCAACTTATACCACGAGGTCAATAAATTTGTCATATATTCAAAATTTGTAATTCCCATCTCATGAGATTTTAAATATGCTTTAATAGTAGGGTACACCTTCATGATTTCCTATCTTAATTGTTATTTGTATATGCTACAATGAGTACACACACATATGAATTGGGGTCCTTTTTATTTTTCATATTTATTTTGGTTGATGTACATTTCTCAAAACCATATAATTAGGGCCCATCTTTTTTCTATGTTTCATTTACATCGTCTTTATTTATCAATTGAGCAATAAATAAGGTTCATCTCATTCTCACATTTACTTGAGATATGAGTGCATCACATAAGATAACTTTTTTAGTGCCTTTGTATCCTGTGACATGACTACACTACAATTGTAACTTATACATGTCACAAATATCCCAAAATAATATTTTCATGAATGCCACTTGATTCCTTGATATAGAGTTATATTAAAGCCCAAAATCTTTAACCTATTTGTTGCCACAAAATTTTTTCATGATAGAACAAACTTTTAAGTTTTCGGAACTAGAATCTAAGACAACAAATATTTATTTCTATTAGAGAGATTCTTCATTTTTTAAGTACAAGCAATAGAAGATTCTCTTTCACAAAGAGATTTTTTCAGTTACCAAGTCCAACAAAATCCAATTAGAAATGTGGAGATTTTGGTTATATTCCAATGAATTTTGTCAAATATTTCACCAAAATGCCTTTTCATCACTTCCTCTTTCCACCCTTAGAAGAGAAAAAAATATCCACTTTCAAAAAAGGGTTGGTGACTCTAAAAAGGTTTTTCGCAAAACGTTTTTTTTTTCTCAAACGTTTAGAATTTGAACTTCAAATTACAAAGACTAATGAAGTCACGAAAAAAAAAAGGTTACGGTTTCGTGCAATTCATAACAAATTTTTGGTTTTGCCATGATACATTTAAAAGCATCACAAAATATATATTTCTTCCCCACATGTGCCAAAAAGCAATTTGAATTTTCAATTCAAGAAAAAAATATAATAACTTTTTTTTAGAAAGATTTCCCATGAAAACAATTAAAGGTTAGGGTTGAAGTTTCTCCATACTATTCATGAGTCTAACCTCAAACCTGCAGAATAATGACATCATTGATTTCATGCAATTTTTTCATCACCAAAATTCCACCCAACAACATAAAGTAATATATTAAAAAACCACACACAAAAATTCACAATTAATTGGTTGCAAACCAATGTAGTTGTCACATAGGTGATATTTTTTTATTCTCTACTTATTTTACTCGATAACATTTACTAATTATATATTAAAAACCACATATTTTTATATCACCAGTGAGATCATAATTTGTTTTAAATTTTTATAATATTTGTACAATGCATTTGTGTCATACTTAGTAGTAACTTTAATTACGTCATACTTAAGTTAAAACAGCTAAACTATTTTATTGTAGTTTTATATAAACATGAACTGCTGTGAAGGAAAACTTCGCTCACAATATTTTTTTTAATCCAATGTCAAGTATGGATATAATTAAAAGAAGTGTTGAAGGAGAGAGACCGAAAAGGTTAAAAAATGGATTTTATTTGCAGAAAGTAAAAAGGCGTGCATGCACAGACATACAAAATATGTATATATTCTTATATGTGTACACGTATACAGCTTTGCATTGCAAACGGCAAGGGGCAAAGTAAATGCAAAATCAAGATGGTAGACGTTTGCATTGCAGTGCTAATGAACTAAAGTAAATTAATGTATAATCTTCAAAACTTATGCAAATGATGTTTCCTTCAAAATGCGTAAATATTTTTTTTTAAATTAATCTCCAACAATAGGGATGAGATTGATAGAAACCCTAAACATTTGATTCTTAGGCGTAATTATCTTAAAAGAGTTTATTGTCCAATTCTGTGTACGTCAAATTTGTCAAATAAGGAGTCTATAAGTGTTTTGAGATGAACATCCAAGCTGTCAAAATTTGATGGGAGAGAAAGGTGGGATGTAAAATTCTAGCTCAATAATGCATTTTAGGCGTTTGGTTGTTTTGGGATTGGATCTTAAACCCGAAATTTGATGATATAAGGGGCGGAGGAGGGAGGGGCTGGATGTGTCTCGCATTTCTAAAATTTTTCATACTCATATATGTAATGTATATTTTATGAAATATTTAAAAAATTAAAACTAATACTATATAAAACAACATGAATAGCAGAAAGACTAAAAGAAATCACTGGATTTAACTTTTTCATGTAAAAGTTTAGACTTTTAAGTGTATCAAAAGAATTTAAAATCATATTTTTAAAAATTTATACTTAAACGTCAATGTCTCTCTCTATTATCTTGCCTATGTTAAAATCTCTGCTACTAAGTTGTGCTCCACACCTAACAATTACCAGCAACCACCTGGTTGCCAATTCGCAATAACAACTATTTGTAAGTTGGAAATTGCAATTGTTTTCAATTCTCCAATCTTCAAGATGCCCACTTCCAATTTTCATGAGTTTTTTTTTAATGTTTTAACCTTCTTTCTGCTTGGTAAAAAAGAGGCGCCTACAACTTTCATCTCATAAAATATATTTGGCTTTTAATTTTTTTTATAATATAGCTTTAAATCATATCTATTTTCTTAAATCTTAACTATTTCCCATATACAATGAAACTTGTGATATAGTATAGAGTTGATGCTTCAAGTTATACGATTATGGAGATCAAAATTACTAAGTTTAAACATTTTTTAATCATAAAGAGTTAAATTATAACTTTAATAAATTCTTCATGTAATTTGGATAAAGTTACTTTTATACAAATTTTATACTAAAATACCCTAAGTCACCCCTTACCCGGAAATGCTAGCTCTGCTCCTGGACGATGTGGTTCTCGTGCGAAAGAAGATGATTGAAACCAAAAAATTTTAGGCAGACGACGTTATAGCAAGCGTTGATAATCCGTCAATAGCTGAACTAACTCATCGTGGGATTAACTTGTTAAGAGGCCCCAAGGGTAATTAGCCTTAACAAATAACAATGATAAAATGCAAATTGACAAATAGGGACCCGGAAAATTCACCCCTGGTAGTTCTGTCGTGATAGCGCAAATCATTTTCTTCCTCCGGCGAGATAAGAGTCGCGCAGCAGGCAGCACCAGCACGGCACAGGCCCACAAAGCAAGTCCCCGCCGGCGAGAAATCGCCACCCTCTACCGACGGTAAATGTTTTTCGCCTTTTGCTTCAATTTTACTCGTGCACCGAAATTTTGAAGCCTGAAGGATGTACTCATTCTGCTCTGTGCTATTGTGTTGATCCGTTTTTGGGCTGGATTAGAAGCAGTCGCGTCGCCCTTGCACAAAACATAAACAACAATTGTTAAAGTTCTCATAAGTTTCTTTGTCTAGGCGGGGCATTGCTCTTCTAATGAAATTCTGACAAGTTTTAGCCTCTATTTGATTGAACTATAGCATTATGTACCTTTGAGATGCATCCATTTAAACACTATTACCAAATGAAGCCTAAGTTTTGTGAGATTTAAGCAATTCAAATAATATAATTTTACTAGCGCTGTTGATTGATTATACATCTTATATTATCAGAAGTAGTCTAGATTTCAAATTGTAATTTATAAGTCCAACAAAAGAAATATTTTGGTTAAAGATTTATGCAGGGGCTTAGTCATTAAATAGCTTGTGCAGCCCTCTCAAGTGAAATTCAGGATAACTCACCCCATGAACCAAGTAAAACGGGAGAACTTAAATCCCTAAATCATCATGTGCAGTCACTTGAGCAAGCACTGTGACAAGCTTACTGGTTTATTTTAAATGGAGGCGTGATAAGTGAAGGACTTTGCAAGCAGCAGAGCTAGGAAGGAAAAACAATTGGTTGGATTGGACGCACATATGTACCTGGCTACCCGCTCGGCTCAATCAAAAGCTCAAAGCAAATCTTTGAATTTGTCCAGTAAAATTTGGAAGTAAATCAGTGATGTAAAGATTTTGAAGTTGTGTTAAATAATGTTATTGTTTTAGCTGTGTTGATAACAAAGAAGAATTTAAGTTCGTTTTAATTTTTTATTTTAATTTTTCTTTAGTTTTTTAATACTTTTTTGTGGACCTGTGCTTAACTAGTGGTGACAATTATCTTTAAGCCTAATCCAAGCATAGCTTACTAGATTGGACAAGTATGGAAGCAGAAAGCACCACTGTCTTCATAAGAAATGGTGAAAGCAAAGACAATCACAAGGCAGCATTGACATGCAAGATATCCAAAGCCACCGAAGAGTACAAAGTTGTTGCAGATTTGACTGACTTTCCCTATATGATAGATGCTGAGGCTCAGGCTTTTGCTAGGGGAAGTAAGAAGAATGCAGAGGCCCTGGCTTCTGCTGGGCAAAGTAAGAAGAAGAGGAGGAGGAGGTGGAGGCGGAGGAAGGGTCATAGTTGCGTACTGATGGAGTTTCATACTCAACAACAACCATCTGTACGTAGGTGACCTGGGGCCCATTTTGTTACAGAAAATCTTCTCCATATTTCCTTTAATAAAATTATCTTTGTTAACATATTTTAGAGATGTGGAAAACCTTGATTTCTAGAACCTGTTTAATAAAATGGAAAATATCTTTTTGCTGATTCTCAATTATCAAAGAAAATTTCCAGACCTTATAAGAAAAAAATAAAGAATTTCCACACTGGTAAAGTATGTTATACAGCCATACTTCTACTGAAAGAAATTTGGAAAAGTTGGCCACAACCAAACAGGCCTTTGAAATATAAAAATTTGCATGTGGGAATTAAACTACCATTCATAAAAAAAAAATTGCTTATCTGGCTTCAAATTAAAACCAGTGAACCAAATGAATTGTACATGGCTTGTTGTAGTTCTTTTATTGCTTGTTACGTCACAGTTTTAGGATGGTGCAGTAACTGATGGAGAGCAGGCTCCCCCAGGTGAAGCAGGGAAGAGCATTGTTGCATCAGTGGTAGTCACAGAGAAAGAAACTGACACTTCCCAGAAGCAGGCTGTGAGTTCATTTGTCTCTAGTAAATAATAAGATGAATTGCTATGGTGTGAAATTCATGATTTACATGCCAGCAATAAGGTATTGTCATTATCAAACCGTCTAATTGCTTTGATAATTGTGATGTTGGTTAGGATGCTGCTGAATGTGAGATAGTTGAAACTGTTGTAGCTGGTGAAAATAAAACTGAACTGGGAATTGACTCTGCTGAGATTGTTCATCTTTGTGCCTCCTCCTCAGTTGAAGATGGGTTAACCTTGAATAGGTGCTCTAGTGTGTCTGTTGGACCAATGGCCTCCACAGATTATAGGAGCAGCAAGAGAAGGTGGACTCTGATAAATAAGCAGGATATTATCAGAGCAGAAGGATCTGTAAGTTGTTTGGATTTCTGTATAAAAATCTGCCTCAGGCCTTGAATCGTGCTGCCAAAGTTTGGTGCCTAAGAAGTTAACTCACGAATGGTTTTATGCATTGCCTATGTCATATGCTGCTATATTAGCATTGTTTTGTGCCACTTGCTTTGAGAAAGTATTGAGCCAATAAAGGGTGCTTTTTGTTTTTTTCATTTTTGGTTTACAATGTTGTTTCATAATTGATGTCTTCAAACTTGGAAAAGTGATACTGCCTGAATGCTTATTTTAAACAAGTCTATGGGTGTTGAAAAGAATACATTGTGCCTTATTTGGCATTTTAATGGCATTCTAATCAATTTTACTTCACTGTTTCATTTATGTTTTATTTCCCATTAGTTGTTCTTTTTGACTCAGGCATATGTTCGCCACATATTAGCTTTTCTTCTAATACCAATTATTGAATATAAAAGCTTTGTTAGACATAATGCATAACACTCTAGGGCTTCAAGTGCTATTTTTGAAATCGGATGTCTATTATGATGGAGGAGGTATCTTGTTTCTAATTGTGGAGTAAATGGGATCACAAGTTAGGGGTTTATTTAACCATATAATTGGCTTGTTTTCATTTTAGGCTGATGCAATATTGAAGGAGATGCAGGAAGAAAAGGTCAAAGTTCCATATAAAGCAATAACATCAGGAAATGTGCCAGTTGAGAACATTGTGTTGCGGAGGCTTCTGGTGAGCAAAGTATTTAAACATATCCATGTGGTATCTCTTATAGCTAAATTTAATTGTGTGCATTGCATTTTGATTACAGTTTAGTGTAGTTAATTGGAAATGAAAATGAATAAAATGAATTGCGATCTCCTAAACCCAGTGAGCTTGGGCCACCTCAGATGCTTCATCCACTCTATGCATGTGTCACCACACGCATCAGTTGCCATGTGCTACCCCAGACACATATCTCAGCCTTACCTGTGTGCCTGCTCAAGCCCACCATAAGCACCTTGCTTGGTCAATGTGCCCATCATGCACAAATCTGAACTAGCTGCTCCTTGTCCGCCACTTGTGCCTGAGTGTGTACAAGTTTGCCCACACACCGGCCCTCACCTCATAGTAGAGCCACTTAGGGGTCCGACAAACTGCACCCACTAAATGACTTCAACGCTGACATTGAACCTCCAGGAAAGCATCCTCCATTCTTTTGAACCCTTAGCGTCCTTGTGCAACCTAAGGCATCCGGCACCACAAATGGTCCATGAATGTTCCAAAATTGTTCAACTACTACTCCAGCAAGCACTTGAACCCCATGCTACTGATCAGATCCACGCCTTGTTCTAAAACCGTACACAACTTTTTGCAATGCTGGCCACTTAGACAACGCTGATCCTTTTTGTCTAAAGCGCTCTACAATAGGCTTCCATCCCACAAGACTACTCATAAGCTAGTGACCCGCCAACCCACGCTGTTGGAAAACGAGAAATTAGTGGATTATATTTGGCAGTTATGTAAATATAGGATTGTGTAAATAATCCCTTAAATATAGGGATTACTGTAGCCAGTAGAATCCCTTAATTATACAGATTGATTTACGGAGATTTTTTCCTTGCTGATTATTTAGCAACCTGTATATATATGCTAGGCCGTATTGAAATTAAAAAAAAGAAGTTTATACCACTGTTAACATGGTATTAGAGCGCTAGGTTTGCCTTGAGATCGTTTTTTCTTTTGGCCTTCATTGCCGAATCATTGCTCTGTTTTCTGGCCTTCATTGCCAAATCATTTTTTTTTCTAGCCTTTAGTGCTGATCTATAGCCAGCACTAGTTCCTCATCCTTTATTCTCCTTTCCCACTAGCCTGAACCTTCCTCCATTGACAATGTCTGGTGAGACTGTAACAAACGCTCCTGTCCACGTTGATTCCCATCTTCCCACATGTGATTTGCAGAATGTTCAGGCAGCCTACAGACTCAATGGCCAGAACTATTTGAAGTGGTCACAACTGGTGCATACCTATTTGAAGGGAAAAGGAAAAATCAGCCATATTTTTGGAACAGGCCCTAAGTTGGACGACCCAAATTTTGATGCTTGGGATGAAGAGGACTCCATGATTATGTCATGGTTGTGGATTTCAATGACACTCGAAATCAGTGACACTTGCATGTTTCTCCCTTCTGCAAGAGGCATTTGGGATGCTGTCCGACAAACATATTCCAGAGGCCATGATGTTGCCTGTGTCTATGAGATCAAAGTAAAGACACTAGCAGCCAAACAAGGGAGCAAGAGTGTTACAGAGTATGCAAATCTGCTACAGAATTTATGGCATGAACTTGATCATTATCGAGTTCTTGAGACTAAGTGCCCAGATCATGCTGTGATCTTGAAGAATTTCATTGAAAAGGATAGGGTGTATGATTTTTTGGTTGGACTGAATGCTGAATTTGATCAGGTCCGAATAGAAATTCTCTGCAAAGAAGAGATGCCTCCATTGAACGAAGTTATAGCCCTTGTCAGAGCTAAGGAAAGCCGCCGTAGTATCATGCTTGAGCCAAAAGATCCTAAAGGTTCTGCTATGGTGGCAAAGGAAGGAAATTATAGTGCTTCAAAGGGTCGTGACACAACCAGTTGAGACTCTAAAAATAACCTATGGTGCACCTATTGCAAGAAGCCTAGACACAAAAGATCGCTGCTGGAAACTCCATGGGAAACCTTCCACATGGAGCAAGGAATGGGGCAATCGGGGAGATCCAAAAACAGTCCAACAGGCCCACAATGTCTCCTCAACTCCACAGCAAAGTCAGGGGCCATTTAATGGGAAGAAATTGAAAAATTGAGAGGATTGTTGGGATCTTTGAAACCATAAAGTGGTTCTACTTCTATTGCTCTCAGGTGAATCTCTATCCTTAGGATTGCATGTCTTGGCTAGTGTTTTCCATGGATTCTCGACTCTGGAGCCACTATTCACATGACACCTTCCTCACTACACTTTCTCACCTATACACCCTGCCCTAGTAACAAAAAAATTTCTATTGCTGATGGTTCTCTCACCACAGTGGCAAGAATTGGGAAAATTCAGATTTCTCCATCACTAATGCTTAAAAATGTGCTTCATGTTCCCAAGTTATCTACTAGCTTTATTTCTATAAATAAAGTCACCCAAGATGTGAAGTGCAATGTTGTGTTCTTCCCTTCTTGCTGTATATTTCAGGACCAGGTTTTGGGGAAGAAGATTGGACTTGCTAAGGAAAGGAATGGACTTTACTATCTTGAACAAACCAGCAAACCATCTCACAACGTTATGCATGAGTCATTCTCATCAACCTGCAATAAAGATTTAATTTGGCGTCAGCATTTTCGTTTTGGTCATCCTTCATTTTGTGTTTTAAAAACAATGTTTCCTTATTTAAAGATATTGATGTTGAAACCTTTCATTGTGATGTTTGTGAGTTTGCTAAACACAAAAGGGTTTCATTCCCAGCCAGCAAAAGGAAATCATTAAGTCCTTTTTATTTGATTCATTCAGATATATGGGGACCTTTTCGAATTCCCAGCATTACTGGTTCTAGATGGTTTGTCGCTTTTATTGATGATTGCACAAGAGTCACATGGGTTTTCCTTCTTAAGAACAAATCAGACTTGAGCACCGTTCTTCCCAATTTTTATAATATGGTCCAAACTCAATTTGGTGTGGAAATTAAAAGGTTTCGATCTAATAATGCAACAGATTATTTCAATCAGACCTTGTCATTTTTTTTCAAAAGAAAGGCATTGTGCATGAATCCTCCTGTGTTAACGCACCCCAACAAAATGGGGTGGCTGAAAGGAAAATCAAGTCCCAAAACAATATTGGGGAGAAGCTGTACTTACAGCTACATACACAATAAATAGACTACCATCTAAAGTTTTTGACAGCCAAACCCCACTGCAAATCCTCTCTCAGTTTTACCCTAACATTCGAACCTCAAATAATTTCACACCAAGAACTTTTGGTTGCCCTGCCTTTGTTCATGTTCATAATAAGGGAAAATTAGATCCATAAGTAATCAAATGTGTTTTCTTGGGATATTCCCCAACCCAGAAAGGATATAAATGTTACCACCCAGCCACAAGAAAATTCTACACCTCCATTGATGTCACATTTGAGGAAAGTAATTCCTTTTTTACTCAACCTTATCTTCCGGGGGAGCTTTCATTAACAGAAGATAAGGCCTCAGATCTACTCTGCCTGGAGGCATTACCCTCTTTACAGCCATCCAACCTCCAGCAATCACAACATTCTAAGTCCTTAGAGCCTTACACATCTGAGCCTCAACAAAATTTAAACATTCCAATCATTGACCATGCGAAACCCCCCAATGATGTGCATAATGATGTGAGATATATGCAGGTTTACTCAAGGAGGAAAAATCTAGATCCTGAACTTGAGCAAGTCCGAGATTCAACTCCAAATCCTGGAATTGAGGTATGTTTAGAACCTGTTTCTTCTAAGGATGACCTATCTGTTGCCATGAGAAAGGGAACCAGAGAATGTACTAAACATCCACTCGATCCCTTAGCAAAAACTGTGATGTTTGAAAGATTTTCTCAATCTCATAGAAGTTTTCTAGCCAGCCTTAATACCATTCCAATCCCTACTACTCTAGCCAAGGCACTTTCCAATAAGGAGTGGAGAAAAGCTATGAGTGGAAATGGAGACACCAGAAAAAACAAAACATGGGAACTCGTGGAACTACCAAAAAACAAGAAGGCAATAGGCTGTAAATGGGTGTTGGCAATTAAATACAGATCTTATGGGTCATTAGAAAGGTACAAAGTGAGACTAGTAGCCAAGGGATATACATAGACTTATAGGGTGGATTATCAGGAGACTTTTGCTCCAGTAGCTAAAATGAACACAGTGAGGGTGTTGTTGTCTTTGGCTGCAAACTATAGTTGGGATTTGCAACAGTTTGATGTAAAAAATGCGTTTCTCCATGGTGATCTAGAAGAGGAGATATACATGGATATTCCACCGGGCTTTGGAGAAGGCATTAAGGCGAACAAAGTGTGTAGGTTGAAGAAAGCATTGTATGGTCTCAAGCAGTCTCTAAGAGCATGGTTTGGTAGATTTATGAATGTGATGCTTGGTTTAGGCTGCAAGCAAAGCCAAGGTGACCACACATTGTTTATTAAACACACAGCCACAAGGGGAGTTACTGCGTTAATAGTCTGTGGACTATATAATTGTTTTTAGGAATGATGAAAAGGAGAAGGAAGCATTGAAAGACCGCCTTGCCAGAGAATTTGAGATAAAAGAGTTGGGGAGATTGAAGTATTTCCTTGGAATTGAAGTTGCGCATTCTGAACAAGGGATATTTATTTCTCAACAAAAATATGTGGTTGATCTTTTGAGAGAAACAAGGAAAATGGCATGTAAACCAGCCTCTACAACTATAGATCCCAATCATAAACTTGGAGAAGTCAGTGAAAATGCAAGTGTAGAGAAAGAGATGTTCTAAAGACTAGTTGGAAAACTAATTTATCTTGCACATACACGACCAGCTATCGCATATGCTATAAGTATAATAAGTTAGTTTATGCATAATCCAAAAGAAGTTCATCTACAGGCTGCCCATCGAATTCTTCATTATTTGAAAGCCAATCCAAGGAAAGGAATTTTATTTAGAAGAAATGGGGGGCTAACTCTTGAAGTATATACAGACGTAGATTATGCGGGATCACCAGTTGACAAACAATCCACCTCTGGTTGTTGCATCTTCTTGGTAGGAAACTTAGTCACATGGAGGAGTAAGAAGCAAAATGTAGTTGCTCGGTCAATTGCACAAGCAGAATTCAGGGCTATGGCACAGGGGTGTGTGAATTACTCTGGTTGAAAATAATTTTAGAAGACTTGAAGATTCCACAAGAGGGGCCTATAAGACTATATTGTGACAACAAGTCAGCCATCAATATTACCCACAATCCAGTTCAACATTACGGGACACAGCACATCGAAATTGATAGACACTTCATCAAAGAGAAACTGGACAGCAAAGTGATTTGCATTCCTTATGTGTCTACAAAAGGATAATTGGCTGATATATTTACTAAAGGGCTCAACAGTACAGATTTTCATAGGATTGTAGCTAAGCTGGGAATGGAGGATCTCTATTCACCAGCTTGAGGGGAGTGTTGGAAAATGAGAAATTAGTGGATTATATTTGGCTGTTATGTAAATATAGGATCGTGTAAATAATCCCTTAAATATGGAGATTACTGTAGTCAGTAGAATCCCTTAATTATAGGGATTGATTTATAGAGATTTTTTCCTTACTGATTATTCAGCAATCTGTATATATACACTAGGCTGTATTGAAATAAAAAAAAAGAAGTTTATACCACTGTTAACACACGCATCATGTCACTCATCAAACCCACGCTTTCTTCTGAGGCCGTGACACTCCTTTGCAACACATGCATCCCACACATTGCTGCACCCTTTTTTTTGTTTGAGGCACCCTTACACTGGGCCTTCAACCCACATCATGCCACTGATCAAATGCCTCTAGCTTTGAATCCACAGCATCGCCAAGCACGGCATGCCATTGTGCACCAAGTTGCACCCTCTTTGTGCTTGAGGCACCCGTCTGCTAGGCCCCAACGCACACGTTGCCTCTGATCAGATGCATACCCACAGCTCTAAACCTGAAGCTAGCATAGCAATGCTTATCACCCAAAAACGATGTTCCTCAATATTCTAACTTTCTAAGTACCTCTTCTCTAGGCACCCAAGTGCACCCTGCCACTAAACAGACGCTTCCCACAACTCTAAACCTGGGGTGCCCTACAGCAGTACTCCTTGAACGCAACTCTAATACCAGCTTGTCATAAGCCTAGATGTCTGTTGGCCCCTAGACTTGCACCCTTGTGCACCTGTGATGGCAGTGAGCTATCCCCAAGTCCAACTAGCCTCCATGGATGTTAGAAAGCCACATAGAACAAGACAATGCCGAGTTAGCATGGAACCGTGGACACAGACACACATAAAAGAACCATTCCCATCCTTTATTTCCACAATGAAGGAACCATGTATCTTCCAAATACTTGCTACATGAGGTAAGCCTTTGAATCTAAGTCCTCTGCTGTTGCCTAAGCCTCATGCTCTCGGCCTTAGCCTAGGCTCTTAGTTGGTGGCCCATTGGTGCCGAGGCACACACCCCTCGCTTGCGCTAGCATCTTACTTGAATATACACCAAAATTGTGTGATGGACAGCCCCCACCACTAGGCCCAATTGCCTGGTAACTGCCAAGTGGATAGTGGACACACCCCACTACTAGCAATACCCCTCTAGCATGCCTTTCACATGTCCCATACTATCTCCAACACGTATCATGCCACTCATCCGAGCTAGTAACCATCCCACACACCTCCCATATACAAGAATGCCCACGAGCCACATTCTAAGCCACCACTTTGATGGTAACCGTCAACAACCGCTATTCCAATTGCTCCACATGTGCCACACATGCCACTGTCGCACCTGAGCTGGACACAGGCCCACCTTGCCTTGCCCACGTCTCTTCCTCACAGCCCACACATGCACAAAGGTGTAGCACATCACCACAAAACCAATGCAGAAGCATTTTATGGTCACACAATGAGATCTAGTGCAGAAGCAACAACGAAAGTATCCAAGTGAGAGCCTTTTTTTTTCGAAGTGTGTGTTGTGTATTTACTAAAATGAAATAAATTTGGAAAAAGAAAACTCTGAATTTCAAGATAATTTACGTGCAAACATACACACATACACATGATTTCTCTGGATGTCTTGTGTCTATTCATATGGATTTATAAAGGATTCACTGTTAAACCAACTTGTAATGGATATGTACTAGTTTATTCAAAGAAATGCATGTTCTGAAACATTTGGTAAAAATTCAAGAGACATTGTTTCAATCATTTCAGTCTATTGTTTCATTTTCCAAAAACCATTTGAATGTCTATAGGCTATCAGCATCTCACATGACATCACTAAAGCCCATAGAATAATAGTGTCAGAAGGTCAATATGAATATCTCCATTCCAGCACTTGCACTTGTCATGATAACAAGGTGCAAAATGAGTAACAGTAGAGCATGAAGCATTCATGCTGCCATACTGAAAGTGGCAATTCACTCTTTGGATGAAAAAGCATCCACCACCTACATATTTTTGTTTACATAGATAACTCCATGCAAATGCAGTCAAGTGAATAGGCCCTAAGTTATCCTTTCTTTTCTTGCAATATTGCTCTTCTAGCGGAGACCTAGATATTTTGATCCACTAGATAGCTGGGTTTCATCTCCAAATTGTGGTGAAGATCATATTCTAGGAACTTGCAAAGGTCAAAAGCAGAAGCCATGCTTCCTCTGTGGGAGTCACCAGCACAGTTGGTGGCATTGCAGACAGGTCTGGTGATATTCACTGTCCTTATAATCTTACTTAGGGACAATGATAATGTGACTATGTTGCATGGCATCATTATTTTTAGTTGGAATTTCCTTCAACTCCCTTATCTCATGTCCTTATATGTTTAAATATTTGTCTTGGTAATTTACATACTATGGGTAGAATTGAAAATCATATGACAAATATATGTTGGTGTCTCTCATTCCTGGAGACAATTTTAAGAAGTAAAACCATATCACAAATATACGTTGTCGTTGTTCAGTCTGGGCACAATTTTAAAATGTACCTTTTTTCTGGATAGAGGGTACTTCTCAATCTTTGGTCGATTTGCTGTTTCCTCTGTAACATGATCATTCTATTGATATTCAGATAGGATATTTTCTCTTCATCTTTTTTGGTACATAGGTTCTTGCAATTTGACCATTGGAAAAATGTAGCAAATGACATATTTCAACTTCTGGCACAAGCTACAATATATTATAAGTTGGTGAGACTAGCTTTGTTATCAAGTTCTAGGCTAATGAGTTGTCAATTACATGCCAGAACATATTGCTAAGTCCATTTGTTGTCAAACATCTGAAGCTCTATGTGGCAGTACCAGAGAAACTTTGAGTGTCATCATTTTATGTCTTTATAGGATGAGATATAGTTTCTTGTTTTCTGTTTGTTTTGCAGATAACCCATTCAATGACAATATGGTATCAAATTTGATGAAGTCAGTTTTTTTTCTTTCTTTCTTTCTTTTTGCCACATTTATGCTCAATTAACTCAACCTTCTCTATTTCGAGGACCAGGATTGCTTTCTCTGCAAAAGATGTGATGTAGCTGGTGATTGTCAGATTAAGGAGGGGAATAATTTGGATGCTATTTGTTTAAGATGTGGTGCCACTGGGCATGACATGTTCTCATGCAGAAATGACTACTGCCCTGAAGATCTGATGGTCTCTTTATATTTAGCTCTCCATCTCATTTTAGTCTGCATTTCAACAAAATTTTCATGGCAATCAATTAGCAAAATAAGCAAAGACATTTACGCTTTATTGATTCCATTTTTATGAACAGGAAATACGATGTTTTGTCTGCAGCAGCTTTGGTCATCTCTGCTGTGCTAAGTTCCAAGATACAGTTGTGAGAGAAATTTCTTGTTATAATTGTGGACAATCTGGTCATCTGGGATTTGTAAGTAGTCTTCAGTTATTCTTAGCTAACTCATGAAAGAGTTATAAAGATTACTGCATCATATGGAAGATTGTTATACCAGGAATGCATAAAGCGTTGTGGACCAACCTGGGGCTTAAAAGCCCTCGTTAATTGCTACCGGTGTAGGGAGGAGGGAGGACATTTTGCACCAACACGCAACATTTCTAGGAAGGTTGATTCCTTCTCGCTTGAATACACATTCAGCAACAAAAGATTCTGTGCACTTACATATATTATATTACAGTAAATGATTGTCTGTAATTTGCCTTTACTAATTATTTGCAGTGCGCAAGGCGGCTGAAGCGTGACTGGAGGCACCTCATCAGCACGGCTTCTGCCCCAGCCAAGAGTTCTGTACAGGAAAATGAAATTGGAACACAAGAAGAAGAGAATCTGAACCTCAATGACGGCAAGTAAAAACCAAATGCATAGAGAATCGAGTGAACTTTTGCTTTTCAAAGGAGGGGGATTACAGAATGTCCTGATGCTGGATGTGACCTGCAAAATATTCAACAGTTGATTCTCGATCATTTTAGAACTCCAAATTTCGGCAGCATTAGCAATGTAGAGTTATCTGCATTATGATCCACTGACCCTGGAAGAGATCAAGCCGAAATGTAAGGCTTCACATATATTTTGGACAATGCAGAGTGCTTCGATCAAAGGAACTCAATGTGTCTCAGCACCTCAAACGAAGCAACAGGTATGTATCTCTTGCAATTTTGGAGCAGACATTAGCTGGCTCACTTTGATTGTCGGACAAAGCTTTGATTATATCTGTCTTGGTGTGGCTTACTGCTAACTGATAGGTCGTTGTAATAGCAGTATCCTAGTTTATATCGTTACTAAGAAAGTGTAGTTGATAAGCTTATTTGACAATGTATTTCCGAGGTGACACTTAGTAATCCTACCAAGGCTGCGCCAGAACGGGAAGGCGTGCAGTACCATTTCTTTTTCATCCGATTGGTTTGATCTAAGCTTTGATCTCTCTAAAAAAGAGGCAGTTATAGAAAAATTCCACCTCTAGCTGTCACTTGCCTGAATAATCTCTATTTTTTGCACTTACTCTTGTACCTTTTAAAAAAAAATTTGTGTGAGTTACACTATCTTTATAATGTTGACATTGTTTGAAGCTTCTCAGCATTCTTAGCTACTGTTCACATATTTTGTGAAATTAGACATTTCTAAAATAATATTATCTCATGAATGTATAATTCTGTTTTATGAGTGTATAATTTTATTTCAACAACTTATTAAATACCGGGAACTCCTAATCCCAACGTTATGTTTTTGAATGTATAATGTCATTTGATCATTGTATTGTTTTGTTTTATGAACGCAAAATTATACAAAATATGTAGCATATGGCGGGTGCACATGATATTATCTCATATGCTTTTACTTTGGACTTGATAGGAATAATAAAAAAAGTATTCATTAACGTTTATTGTCTCGATGAAAAATACATGTATGACGAAAAATCTTTGCAGAAACTCTACTTGTTTTGTCACTTTATTTATTATTACTTTAACGCTGGAAAACCAAAACAAGGCCTTTGCAAGTCAAATATGAGTTGCAACCTGAAAAACATTAAAGAGACTAAACATTTTGTACAGCTAGAGGTTTATTTGTCTTTGTCTACTGGCTACGAAAAAGGGAGCATCAGAGCAACTTCAAAGACCAAGTGTTCGATCCAAACCCATCACATTAGTTTTACATTTTTCCACTTTATCATATCAGATGAATCGTGTATAGAAGGAACGATCTTAGCTATGTGCTTTATCATGTTGAATTCATGAACAGTTTATCTGTTGAGTGTTTTCCCCCTGTTGTACCAACAAAACACTGACTTCACCTGGACAGAACTCCATCATCCTATGTGCAATGAGCCTATCGGCTTGGCTTTCTTTCATCCTAGGAGACAAATGAAGCTCAAACCAGCCATGAAGGAAATTTGCGCGCAAGAGACAAGGAAGCATATTCCAGAAATTAACCGACCATCCAATTCACCCCTGTTCGGCGGAAAATTGTAACAATTGCAGCATTAGGGCAACAGAGCCGGAGAACAGTCCAGAAAGAAGGATAAATGAGGGTTATATAAGCACCTGCTGGCTCATAAGAATCTCCACAGCTACATTAACATCTCCATCTGCTGCAGCTAGGGCAACTTCTACCTGTGTCTGAACAACGCCAAACTTTGGTTTTAGTCCCTATTCAGTGTGAACAAGTATCTGGAATTCTCGATGGACATGTTTCCGTAACTATGTTTCTAGATGAAATTATATGAATCGCAAGCCTGAATAGGCAACTAACAATTCAAGTAAAGAGTACAATCACAAGGACTTCAGATTCAGCCAAAAGAAACAAAATAAAAAAACAATTGGAGGCAAGAAAATGCATTCCCTTCGTCCCAAGTTGTTTGAAACATTTGATTTTAGCACGAAGTTTAAGAAAGGGGGAAATTTGTGTTATTTCCCTTTAACTTCATGTAAACCAAGGATGGAAAAACTGAATATTGAATAAATAGTTAGAAAGGTAATATGGTAAAGTAATGTATTAAATATGAAAATGTTGCAAAGATTCGAGACAACAAAAAAAAACAAATGTTGTAAAGAATATGGGACAGAGGAAATATAAAGCAAGCAGTTACCTTATCAAAACCCATGGCTACAAGTTTCTGTATCTGTTCTTCTGATGGTGAACCCTGTCATGTCAAGTGAACATGAGAGAGAGAGAGAGAGAGAGAGAGATGGGCACGGGGGTGTTAGATTTAGGAACTCATTGATCCAACTTACAAGTAAAATAGTGAACTGAAATAGTTACTAGTACCAGAAAGAGAGAGAAAGAGAGAGAGAGAACCTGAGACAATGGGGTGCCTCCAGCATCATTTGCCGTTCGGTTATTCATCACTATCTGCCTGAAAGCCAAATAATAGCAATGAATGATATTAATTGCAGTGAAAAAAGAATATGCAGCAACAACCAACTAGAATTTACCCAAAATACAAAATGAACAAAGTTTGTACCAAAAACAAGAGCAACTAACAACTTTTCTGGATTAAAGATCATAATATTTCCTTCCGACAGCCCAAAAAAGACAGAATGACCATAAGTTGATCTTTTACTTAAGATAAATGTACTGAATGGGCAATTCAAAACATCCAAACGATGACATAAACATGTCCTTGTGAAACAAGTGCAGCTGTAAAGTCTCTCTATTGCAACACTTTATAAGCAAACAGTAGCAAGGGGATCGTTTAAAACAATTGACTTCTACTCTCAGTGAATGCCATGATGTTCACAAAGCAGAAAAAGACATTATAGTATAAGCACATATGCCTATTCTCTCAGAATATAAGCCATGTCGAACTACATGGCATGGCTCATCTGGGCAGCCAAAAACTTGATGAAGGTGCTACTCGGATGTTTACTTCTACATAGTAGTACATCATAGGGCTAGAGCCAACTAAGAAGAATTAGTAAAAATCAACATCTCACGATCATTCATCATCAATGACTACTTAAGCAATTCTATTGGCTGTTATTGTTTGGGGCTACAGCCTGTGTTCTAGCAACATAAAAGAATTCACCAATATTTTATGAAAAAAATGATATCACAATTAGTGGATGGAGTCCTCAGGAAGTAAGGAAAAAGAAAACTATTCTGAAGATCAAGTGCAGTATTCTATAACACGATTTGGCCCAGGGCTCCTAGACCTAGTCTTCAAGAGGAGAACCAAATGCCAAAAGAACCTGAAGTGCAAAAGAAAACATTCTGGAGTGCACAAGCATAGCATTATAAGTAAGATGAATCAACCAAAGATTTCTAAACCTATAATGACAAAAAAAAAATCTAAGACAGACTAGCTTCTGTTACCGTCCATGCTCTTCTACACCCATTGCTGCCACATCTAGTGTATGGTCATGACTATTACTATCCAAGAGTCTAGTCTGTAGGTTTGAATCTGAGCGTACAGCAGGGACTGTTTGATTTTGACCAGAACCAAGTGTTTGGCCCCAACCAGGGAATCGAGGATCTTGTGTTGACTGCAAGTAATCAAGAAACAAAATTTAGCTAAAACACCAAAATAAATATTTAAGATAAAAAAATTCATTGAAGATCACTGAATTGGTACTGGAGCAGATGTCTCCCTCTGTGGCATCCATGATGACAAATTTCTCCACACATTGCCAGAAAATAGACTACTGTCAGACAAAATTATTGGGTTACATAATGATACAAATGGCAGAAGTGGATGAAAGTTACAGTAAGAAAGAGCACCTAGGAGGGATATTTTGGCCTGAATAAGTAGGAATGTAGGCTGATGGATTTCCACCAGTGCACATAATATACTTGGGTCGCCTCACACAGCTACCCTGGAGAAGAAAACATTTTTTCCCTTTTTGAGTATAAGAAACTGTAACTGTTAACAACTCAAGCTTGGCATAGCAGTTAACACGTTATAGTTGTAAACAAAGGTTCCCCCCCCCCCCCCCCCCCCCCCCCGCCCCGGGTGAGAAGTAACGTATATGAAACATTACAACTGGACATATGATTACGGCAGAAAAAATCTTGTCACACTGATTAGCTAGTACAGAAAGAAACACACATAAAGTAGGATATGAGATTGCACAATAAAAAAATTCAAACTAGAACAGATTAAACTGTTGATTGTCTTTTGACTATAAGAATCAGAGAAGAAAATCTGGAGATTGTTTTTACAGCCATAGACATTAAGGATATGCTAGCTCTTTTCACCCGGCATAACATAAACTTGAAAACACCTAGAACAGATTAAACTGTAAAAACTGAAGTAATGTCTAATGAAAAAGATGCGAGCATATGCAGTGACTGATAAACCAGATTGTCTTAGAATACTTGTTTGTGATGAAAAAGTTACAACAATACATCAAATGCCACAGAAACAAAATCAACCATCCCATGTGGGAACAACAAGAGTTTAGTAAGACCTCCAATGTAAACTCACATAGCTCAACACTCCCAACCTCCCCCCCCCCCAAAAAAAAAAAAAAAGAAAAAGAAAAGAAAAGAAAAACTCACATAGCTTTAGCCTTGTAAGACATCAAGAAATATACCACTTATGATCATAATGTCATCTTCAATTCATATAACACAGCAACAACCAAGGCACAGCAGCTTGTGAGTAACAGGCCAGGCCTGGCCTGCACCCAGGTCAAACCAGGCCCAAGACCAGTTGAATTTCAACCCTAGTGAATCCAGAACAGCTCAGACTGAAGTGGACCAGTACTAGGTTCAGGAGATTGGGCACCTGAGAGGAGCCTGGAGGGGAATCAAATGGGCTCAATCTGGAATGGCCTGGTAACTTAATTCTTTTCCAGCATTTTTACCTTCACTAGTCATTAGAAATAACCACCACAAAACAAAACAAAAGTGCTTGATTTTGATATGAATTATAGGTTGGCTCCATTGACTCAAACAATAAATACTTCTTTGTTCTTATACCATATAATCCATTTAGTTTTTTATTTTTTTGGAAAAAAACCAAGCCCAAAATTGAAGGCTTGGATTGGCCTGGCCAGCCTAACCAGCCCGGCCCTGGTTTATATGGGCATCCTAATTCCTAGGTCCAGATATCAGGCAATCCTGAGCATTTACAGTTCTAACCACAAAAGCAGCACGTTAAATAATTTCAAAGAAATTGGTATCTACTATTGCATCATCAATCTGGATATCATCTAGTGCCAGCGAGTTGAAAAAGCACATGAAATAACAATTAACAACGTAACCATCTGGGGAGAGCCTATTAGATATCAAATACATAGAAATTGTTAACAGGCCATTTATAGATAGAATTCAGTTGGTACAACTTCAGGAAGACACTTACAAGCCAGGAAGAGGACTCAACTCCAGAATAGAATGATGTTCCAGGCATAAGGAAATTGAGAAACCCATAGATGTCTGGAGAAAGGAAATTGAAGACATAATTGTCAAAGAATTTCAGTTGCAAATCACAGCTAAGATAGATAAAAGGAGAATGCTTTAAACATTAGACAATATAGCATACATGCAAATCCAGACAAGATGCCACAGAGGTGTCCAAGTAATGAGACATTTGTCATAAGCAGCTGGAAGATGACCAGTAAGATAATTGCGTACCTGAAGAATAAAATAAACTATAATGAATGGTTGAAGAAAAAAGAATTAGCTAGTCAAATGTCAAACAAGAAAGACAGGAGATCGCATTTACAATTTAGCAGGCACATTAAAGAGGCCAAACACACTGCAAGAAATAAATAAAGAAAGAAATATCAGTCAGAGAACATCGAGTTGAAAAAGGGCAACACATAAACTACAAATTGATTATACATGTGTGCATTTCAAAATGTTTCATCATAAGTGGCCAGATAAATTATAAAGAGAAATTTAGAAAATGATGCATTACCATGTGAACAATGAAGATCAATATGAAAAACAAACATTATTAAGAATCTGAAGACAAACCTCCTCGATTGAACCCCACTGAGACTCGTCTCTATAACAATCATAGAGAACAAGATGCCCGAAAAGCCTATAGCACACTCATCCATCAGATCCGGATACGGGTGGAAGGGATTATGTGCAACCAATAATGCTATGAATAGGTGAAACATTGCATTTGTTGTGGCTAACAGTACAATCATGTATAACAACCGTATAGATCCCATAATTCTCTCCAATTCAGAACCCAAAGGAACCAAGGCCAACATGTTGAACATAACATGTAAGAGGGAACCATGGAAAACAACTGACGTATACACCCTGTAAACTGCAATGAAGCTTTATCAATAACCAAAATGTTATATAGTGAATGACATTTCAGTTCGGAGGAAAAATTAAAAGACTAATTCAAAATTGATGGAGCATAAACCAACAGGAGAGAGGGAAACTTAGCCACAATAAATTTTCAACAGATCATTTACACCAAAAACAAGAAAGAATTTTCATAAAGAGACAAATTTTCATCCTTACGTGCTCTCGAACCATGCCTAAGAACATAGATATAACAGCGTACAGCAAAAATGTTTAAGTACAAGACTACAGCAAGGATTCTTGATAAGGTGCCCCATGGCCATGTCAGTTTAATTGAAGCAGCCATGGAAGTGTGAAAGAAAAACTAACATGTATACAAGAAGTTAGGGTTTGGGATAAAAGTCAAAAGCTTTGAAAGTGAGAAAATTCTCTTACATTAAAAGTATTAACAATCTATTTTACTTGATTGCACACTGTGCTTTTTATAGAAACATAGTTGATATCTCCTAATAGACTCCAATAGGGATCAGGAGTACAATAGCCAAATCCAACAGCACTAAGCAGCAACACTTACTCCTAAAGAAATGGAAACACTTAACCAATAGCCTAGGAGTAACTAAATAATTCCTAGAAGAATAGGAATGAATACCTAAATAATTCCTAAAAGAACATGAATACTAACTTAGTCAACTAATTAAGAGTGCAAGTCCCAATAGGTTCTAGTTAAGAAACCAGATTCTGACTGACTTTAGAAGCTGAAATTAATATCAAGACTCTAGTTGACCTAATAAAATCCTAACATAACTCTTAAGGAAATCAAATACCCCTAAATTACGAAAATTGAAATAAAATACAAAAGTGCATATTTTCTGGTTTGTATCAATCTCCTCTGGGAATGCAAGTTTCTAGGTTGAAATTGAACTCTCTCATTCCATGAACAAATATTTTGAACACAAAATGCTTTTTCTAACCTTGATATGTACAAATCCATGCGGAGGACCCTTAACTTTCAAACTGATCCAGGCACAAATTAAATTGGTTTCACTTGAAAAGAAGTTTTCATTTTTTTCAACACCAAGAAAATCCACAAAGATGAATTTTGGCTTGCAAGGATATTGAAGAACCAAATTTAAAGGTTTTCCAAAATTTTGCAGTTTCTTTTTGACTTTTGAGGGAACTTCTTCATCATGGAAATCTTCATCAATGTGCTCAATCTCCACCATTTACTCTTCTTCTATTTTATGCACTGGATTCACAACTTCTTCTTTTTCTTTCATGCTGCTGTGGCTGCATCATTCAGCAATGGATGGCAGAGGTATCCTGTTGATCTAGGCCTAGCTAGACCAAGATTGTGCCCGACAGGATCACAAGATATCAATATGCTTCCTCTTACAAGACAGAATTAGAAATAGACAAAAAAAATATCTCTCGATTTCTGTTGTACAAGTTTTTTGACTAGTTATATGCCACTTGCCTAGAAATTTGTACTGATGTGCTTGCAATGAGTAAAATCGAGCATTTTTTTATCTGCTATAGAAAAACCAATGCAACAGGAATGTGCTTAAATGGAGGGATTCTTTTTACTTGCAGAACAAATTTCACTTGAAAACTTTGCCCACACAAAAGCAGAAGGAGTTATATATATTCAGCATACACATGCAAGTCATTAGCGTCCTGCCTTTTTATTGTTATGTAGACTTGCATGTAATTGTTAACAAAAAATCAAGTACAAGGTAGAGAGTGTAGGAGGACAAGTAGAATGCTTAATTGAGGGGGAGTGATAAAATATGCCCCCAACAGCCTTTGGACTCAAGTCCTCATGTTGAACCTTGCCACATGCACTTGCAAGTTGGCCAACGAGACAAAATTTCAAGTGCTGCAAAAAGGACAGTTGCTTTGTAGGAATCTCGTGATTAAACAATTAGTCATTTGACAAAGGCCAAAATCTTAATCAACCGAAAACACTTATGTTGCACTGGTTGCAAATGTGCATAGTCTATGTGTTTAAATATCAACAAAAATATATGCACTTTAAAGGAAATAAGCTGGGCTTTAGCCTCATAAGCACGTCAATATTTCAGCATACCTTGAAAATGGGACGCAATGGCAGAAGGCAAGAAGCATACTTCATAAAAGGTGTCATATCCAGAGAGAAGGCAGACCAAGTAAATAACCCCACAGGTGATCATCACAGCAGATGTAACAAAAGGAATGCCTTCCCACCATTGGTTCAATCGGGTCTGCATGCCAGCCTACACACCATATGAAATCACATTGAAAATAGCTGCTAATACATGTTACCTGAAAAATTACAAAAGCAGTAGAAATTTGAAGGCAATTATCTAGCTCAGCCAGAAGCAAGCTCGCAAAACAACGGAACCAAGAGAAATTCAAGGAAAAAAACTACAAAAAGAATATTAAGCAGGAACCAATCCATTTGACTCAAATCATCATCAGATCTAATTACCTTGTAAACAGAACACTAGAAATAAAAAGAGAAATCAGTTCCCATCTATAACAATTCACAAGTTATGATCAAATCAAACAAAATACCGAAACCCTAAGCTGCAGAAGAAGAGTACTAGATTAAACAAGTGAGAATAATATACCTCTGAGACAACGTTGGGCCTCATTTTTTTAGGCGTTGGAATGAGGTGATCGGTAGCGCACTTCGCTTTGAAATTTAGCGGACGGTTGCTTCTAATATTAACTTCCAAATCCGGGACTTTCGAGATAGTTTAGAAGGGAAAACTACAATTACCCTTTCAGGTTTATCCTAACCTACATTTTGCCCTGTTTATTTTTAAAAATATACACTTTACCCCCTTATTGTTTTGCACTATTTGATAACAATTTCTGAAATTATAATTTAAACTGTACGATAGTTATCTTTTAGTAATATCGGTTTTTTCAAATTTTTTTTTTATAGTTAATAGATATTTTAAATTATCAGTTTTTCATTTATGTAAATATATATTTTTTCTTGTAAATGCATATCAGTATTTGTTAAAGGTCGGTTATCTATGAAAAAAATTATCAAAAATCTTAAAATTATTAGAACATAGTTATTAGATAGTTTAATTTATGGTTTCAGAAGTTATTGTCAAACACTATAAAACAAGTAGAGGATAATGTGCAGGTTTTTAAAATAAAGAGGTAAAATGTAAGTTAGATCAAATTACAGGGGGCTTTTATAATTTACCTCAGTTTAGAACTTTCCAAGTGCACAAATGGCTAGATTCTCTTCGAATTTGCGTGATTCGGTCACTCTAGTCCTCAATTCCATAGACCATAGTGACACAATACCAGCCTTAAGGCACTGAGTAATTTACACCTATGACTCATAATCTTTTATTATTGTATCATTTTGGATCCTATCTTACATTTTTTACATAGAACATCCCTAACTTTCTAAAAGCGTATCATTTTGAACCTTTCATGGATGGAAAAGGCCATTGTGGCATGCCAACATGTGTGATTTGCCATGATAGCACAATAATTAGCTGCTAGTTATAATGTGGAAAGGAAGAAAAAAAATAATATTATTAAAAAAATAATTTAAGAAAACCCACATCTCTCTTTCCTCCCCCCTCCTCGCCATCTCCAGCCCTTTCCTATCGCCTCCAGGCTCAGCCTCATCCACCGCCTCTAGCCCTCCCCTGCCACTTCTAGCCTTGGCCTCATCCGTCGCTCCTCCTCCCCTCCTCCCCTCATTTCCTCATCCATCAATTTGATTCTGTCAATTCATCTATGTCGATTCATTGCCTATGTCAATTTGTCAACATCTATCAATTCACGTTTCATTGATTTGTCAATCCCTCAACGTTTCATTGCTTTGTTAATTTGCCGTTCCATATGCCATATTCATCTTCATGCTTCATCAATCCTCTTTCCTTAACTTGACTTGCCCTCCCATTTCCTTGACCTAGGAATCTAAAAATCGAGTGAAGCTCTCCAATGAAGCCTCTGATTCAAAGAGAGCTCTCCATGCCTAGTCCAATTGGCACTCAGATTCAGCTGATCGTCCAATGTAAAGAACAAGGGATGAAGGAGATGTTCGAGATGGGAGAGGCGACTAACGGTGGTAGAGTGGATTGGTGGAAGCAGTAGATGGCTCGGAGGTGGTGGGGGATTATTGGAGGCAGCAAGGGAGATAGGAGAAAGGAGAGGTTTGGTTTTTTTTCCCCCATTTTTATCATATTTTATTATTTTTCTTCCTTTCTACGTTATCACTAACATTAGATTATTGTTCCACCGTGGCGAATCGCACACATTGGCATGCTACGGTGGCATTTTCCATCCACATTAACGGTTTCTGTCCATGAAATGTCCAAAATGGTACACTTTAAGAGGTTAGGGATGTCCTATGCCAAAAATGTAGGATAAGGACCATGGGTGCAATTTACTCTTAAAGTACTGGTACTTAAGTTTTGGCCTAAGTACCCTGCTGATCCTTGAACTTGACCAACTTTAACTAGTTGGTCCCTCAACCAGAAATCGGCTTATGTTAACCCTCAAACTTGGTCAAACATGATGACTTAGTCTCTAAAGTGAGTTAGAGCATCACGTGTCCTAATGGTGATAACGGTCTTAAAGCAAATAGGATGTTTTTATAAAGTCGATGGTTTTCCAAATCAACTTGAAACCCACTGGCGGCACCAATTCCGCCAAGAGATGCACCTTTCGCTACAGCAGGTTGGGGATTGATCTCAGCTTGATTCCATCGGAATATCCGAAATGAGTATTTGGAAAGGAGAGAGGTAAGATGGACAGAGAAAGGAAGAGAAGAAAGAAGAAAAGGCGCAGAAGAGGAGAAAGGGGAAGAAGAGGTGTGGTGGCAGAGGAGAAGAAGTGAATTAGGCAGAGGAGAAAAGAAGAAGTGTGGCGGAGGAGAAAGGGGAAGAAGAGGTGTGGTGGCAGAGGAGAAAGTGAGTTTGACGAAGGAGAATAGGTGAATCAGGCAGAGGAGAAAAGAAGAAGAGGCGCGGCTAAAGAGAAAGGGAAAGAAGAGGTGCGATGGCAAAGGAGAAAGTGAGTTTGGCGGAGGAGAAAAGGTGCATTCAGTGTTAGTGTTGTGCCCAAAAGTCAATCATAAGATAATTGTATTTTTGCACATTGAGTCATGATATTTTATTAAGGCATTAATCCAATAATTATGTTTGTTGTTTTGTTTCTGTGTAACATAATAAACATAACTATAACCTTAGAATAAGATATTATTAAATAACCCTAGTATAGTATTATCGTGGAGTGGGTTACAATAATACATAACGACTAGTATATGTGGAGACTAATATGAGATATATAATCTACATATGGGTACAAGTTGGAGAACTTGTGTACTGGACCGATTCACCATGAGAATGCTACATGGATTGTTATATGAGTGTCATAAGTAATTCTTATAGTGATCATGGTATATGTAGTCCTTTGACCTAAGGTCATCAAGGTTCCCTACATGTGAGTCACGTACTTTGATACTTCTCTTTGTTGCTTGTAACTGAGTGAACTTAAAGGAGGTCATTGGGTATGTCACATATCATGTGGAAGGTTTTGTATGATCAAGATGAGATTTGTCCCTCCTATGTAACGGGAGTGTTATCTTCGGGCCCCTTGATAGAGTGAGACTAAGAAAATGTATGGCTATGGTCGGATGAGTTGATATACGACATCAATGTCATCAGTTTAAGTTAGTTTACTTGGTAATCAAGAAACCAAAGATTGGGCTATACGAGAGTGACACATTCCATGTCTCATGCTTAGTCTTGATATATTGGACAAAGTGACAATGACATATACGAATAATGATCATAAAGGTTTAGTCGAATCACCGACAATCTTGTCACTTAGGTAACAATGATGTGTTGCTAGGCACCGCTCATTGCTTATGATCATAAATGTAATTTATGATCATATCATTGCTAACGTGATAAGAGTCTATTGGGTCACACACATAAAGCTTATTTGGATTATTTGAGTGTATGGGCTAATTTATTTGGGTTATGGTTTCATGATAATTTCGTATTAATAAATGGCCCAAAAGTTGAGCCATTATTAAGTCCGAAATTAAAGCCTAATTGGATTAGGGCTTTGAAACCCATTAGGCTTGAAAGTTGAGTCTCACTATAAATACATTACATAATGAGAAATTCGCAGCTCTTGCCCTAGCCTCCAAAAAATTCCAACCACACTCTTCTCTTGCCATTCCTTGGAGGACGCAAGCTAGCACTGTGAGCAAAAAAGACACGCATTTACTGGGATATGGTGGAAGCGTGGTGATCTCAAGAGGCTTGTGTAGATACTGTAGAGAGTTTGAATACGTCAACTATTCAGGTTTTGTGATTTGACTTAACAGTTGGGTGAAAGATCTCAACCGAATTAGGTATGAAAATTTTGAACACCCAGTTTACCTCGTTTCACTTGGATCTTAGAGAGTTTTGGTTATATTCTGCTGCATTTGTTTGGCTCCCAAAACCCTACATTCAGTAAAGAAGAAAAGAAGAGGAGAAAGAAGAAGAGGCAAGGCGGAGGAGAAAGGCGAGTCCGATGAAGGAGAAAGGAGAGGAAGTAGCACAGCAAGGGAGAAAGGCGAGTCCAACGAATGAGAAAGGAAAAGGAGAAAGAAGAAAAGGTGTGTCTGGCGGAGGAAAAATGAAGAAAAGAAAGAATAAGGGGTGCGGTAAAGGATAAGGGCAAGTCTAGTAGAGGAATGGCAGCAATGGATAGTGTCTGAAGGGAGGCAATGACGGTATTAGTCACGTGCCACTTCAAATGGCTTAAGGGACTAACTTATGACAATTTGCAAAGTTGGATGACTAACTTAGACCGAGTTCTGGTTGAAGGAACAACTCGTGTGAATTGGTCAAGTTAAGGGACCCCTGAGGTAATTTGGCCTTAAGTTTTTATAAGGCTTAACTACCTAAATGACTCATGGGCTATAGTTACTCGGTTAATTGCTCACTTGGATTTTTTAGGGGTATGAATTGAGCCCAAGTTTTGATGACCTGAACACTTTACCCACCCTACTTTATAACTTGGACATTTTCTGCCAGTTATGGAATGAAATTGCATCTGATTGTGAAATTTAAAATTTTAAACTTTTAATCGTACAAACTAACAACTTTGGGATTTAAATTTCAATTAAACATAGTCATCTTAATTTTTTTATTTTAATTATTTACACTCAAAACCTTAACTCTCACCACTCAAGCATATCTCTCGGTCTTCAGACTGTTTCTCTTTTTAATTTTTGTACAACCACTCACATCATGCTTGTAACATCAACCTCCAGATCCAAAAACACTCAATTCTGGGTTGGGTAAATTACAAAAGCACTCTTATGGTTTGATCTAACTTATATTTTGCCCCATCTATTTTAAAAAACCAACACTTTACCCTTTACTTTCTTTATTGTATCAAACAACAATTTTTGAAATCTTAAATTAAATTGTCTAATAACCATATTTAAGTAATTTCAAGATTTTTAATATTTTTTCATAGCTAATTGATTTTTAAAAAATATTGATATGCATTTACAAAAAAAAATGTATCTATAAAAATAATAATTTAATAATTTAAAATGTCTATTAATTATAAAAAATATTAGAGAGACGGAAATTAATAAAAAATTACTACCATAAATTTAAATTATAATTTCAAAAGTTATTATTAAGTAATATAAAAAAAATACAATGTAAAGTGTAGATTTTTAAAAACAACATAACAAACTCTATATTAGGGTAAACTTGTAATTACAACTTTCTCTCCTGGATTTCGACACCAGTAGGGACAAACAGCTCAATCGATATCAACCACTTCATTGTTGCCGAACCGGATGAACTCGCCGCTGCCAAACTGTCTGACCTCGCCGTCCCCACCATTGCCGAAGTCTTCTTCTCCACCCTGAGCGCTTAAGATCGCCTTCACCGTCCAATAGATCGCTGGCAGACCTGGAAGAGCCAGCTACAACGAAAACAGGGGAAACAACAAACACGAACAAGGGGACACAAAAAATGGGGAGAGCCAAGCATATGAATCAAAGAACCCAGCAACACATCAGGCCCCGTTTTCCTGTACGCCGGCAATTATGCCGATATCGGTGAAGGAGATATCGGGGTCAAGGAAAGGGATCGGACCAGGGCTCAGATTTTGTTTTGGATTCAGACCTTTAAGATCCGATTCGAACAGAATTTTCACTTGCCGCACTAATCCCCAATTTTTTTCTAGTTTAACTTTGGCATGCTTCATCGTCTATGCTTCTTCTAGTTGGATAAATTTTAGGGTGAATCGTTGGTCGTGGTTAGTGGGGCGACGGTGGAGAAGTAAGAGTAGATTAAGGGGTAAATTTGGAAACAAGAGCTACGATTTTAGTCTTTAAACGCCGTGCAAAATGGTACGGATGGAGCAAACAAAGTAGGATGTATCACTAATCATGAAAATTTCATTTTCTGAAAAAAAATTGATTAGGGTAAAAGTAAAACATATAAATTTTATATAGCACAAATTAATTTCTATGGTTTTGAAATTTTTTTCAACCTGCCTTTTAACTTTACCAATCAAATTATAAATTGTAGAATTTAACATTGTATTATTTTTTAATTATTTTGTCTAGATAATTTTACATCTTTATATTATAATAAAATAAAGTTCAAAAGTTTGGCTTTTAAAACTAATTATCATTTATATAACATCTATTTTAAAAATTAAAACAACGGTAAACAACTCGAGAAAGGAGGTTGTACCAGTGCCGATAGAGACATTGGAGAAGGGAGGTAATAATCTTGAAGGAAGTGGAGGCTTGGGTCAAAGATAGTGGCATAGGTGAAGGAGATAAAACATTAGAAAAGATAAAAATTAGGAAACTTAATGGGTAAAATCCACAATGGGTCACCTAACTTACTTTTTTTTTTTTGTCTTAATTGGGTACTTTATCTTAAAATTGTCCTAACGAGCTACTTTTCTTCTTATTATGCGACCCATCTAGGTACTTTCCGTATTCCATAGTCAAATTGGATGGAAAATGTTAACATGACATTAAATAATACTAAAACAAATTTAAAATGACAAATGTAATCTTCAAACTGTTTCAATCACTAATTCTAACCATTAAATTTCTACTCAAATCAATTCTACCCTAAAATCCTAATTTTTCATCTCTACTACTATCGCCTAGCTACCCACCAGTTGTCGACTGTTAATTTTGAGAATGTAAATCTACGATTTGATTGGTCATTTCCTACAAAAAAATATCCCATGAAACGATGAATCTCTACCACCAACCGGTAACCAAAACTATTTGTGGTGGGCTTGAATTAATCCTTTTCATGTTCGCTTCCATGGCCATCCAAATCATGCCAACCCCATTGAAACCACCGTAGTCGAACCCATCTCTAAACCATGGTCGTCAAACCCATCACTAAACAATGGATGTCGAAACCCATCACTAAACTGTCATCGTCGAACCCATCATTAAACCTACCACCATCAAAACCATGGCTACATGGATCCTATCATTTAGATTGCCAACCAATTCTTCGAATCCCAGTGGAACAAGGAGCAAGGGGCTTGAGTGATAGTGGAGTAAGGGGAGATGAGTGCTAAGCAACAAAGAGAGGAGGAAATGGTGGAGAAACGGATGAAGAAGGAAATGGAAGCTAGAGGGTGATCAGTTGGAAGGCAGTCAGCGGTAAGGCCGACGGTTGGAGGGCGGTCAACTGGGCGGCGGCTGAAGGGCGATCACCTGGGCAGCGGCTGTTGATTAGAGTTAGGGTTCTTAATGATTTAAACAAACTCAAATTAAAGGAGAGGGATGAAAAAGTTTAAAGAAAAAGTTTATGATGTAAACTATTAATAGGAAAACTTAAAGGGACTAAAAGTGTTAGTTTAAAATTTATTTTAATATTTTCTTTTGCCATATCATCATTTTCCGTCAAATATAACCCCGAAATTAACGGAAAATACTTAAATACGATGCGATATAAGAGGTAAAATACCTTGTTAGGACAACATGTAGATCAGGTATCCATTTAAGACAAAAAAATAAGCTAGGTGATCCACGATAGATTTTACCTAAAACTTAAGTGACAGATATGTAATTTTTTCTCCTTTAAATGGATGGAAGTTAAGTTTGGTGGGCAAATTGCCCTAGTCATTAAAGTTTAGGGCTCGATTCATACCCACAAAAAAGTCTAAGGGACTGATTGGCCGAATCACTGTAGTGCAAAGGTCATCTGGGTATTTAGGGTTTTTTATAACTCGAATATTTAAGGTTTTAAAATGACCTAAAACGGCTTTGACCCATGAACTTTGACTCGTGTTCATTCGCCTCTCAAAATTTAAAAATTAATACCTTTTATCCATTGACCCATTTAAATGGCTGTTTATATTGTATGATGACCAAAATAAAGATAAAACGGAAGATGCATGACTAATTTTCCCACATAAACCCTTAGTTCTGTGAAACAAGTACGGTATTAAAATTAAAAGAATTATTTTATGATGCAGAATGCTAGTTAGATTATATAGATTACATAGGGTTAGTGGTTTCTTGAATTACTTAAATTAATAAGATTGAAGCAGATGATCAAAATAATGTGAAAGTTGAGACAAATAGTTAGTAAGCCTTTCATTTTCCATTTTATCTTCGTTTCAGTCATCATATAACTTAAATAGTCATTTAAGTGGGTTAAAGGGTAAAAAAGTATAAATTTCAAAAGTTTGAGAGGCGAGTAAACCTAAGTCAAGGTTCAAGGGGTAAAATATTTAAGTTGGCAAAGTTCAGAGAGGTGAATGGGTCTTTAGGTCTGTTGACACCCAATTTCGTCCGACCATAAAAAATTTTAAAAGAAATTAAATAAAAAAAATTATTATTTTTATTATTATTATTATTACTAAAAATTTTAATTAGTTTAAAATACATTTTTTTTTGTGAAGATTTGATTTAAAATGATATATGTGTGTATTTGAAAGAAAAAAAGAAAACTCCAAAAAAATGGCAAAATTTAAAAGTTTGAGGTAAAAATGACAACATTAAGAAGTTTCGGGAAAAATTGACAAATTCTGAAAGTTCTAGGAGCATTTGGTAGTTTGTCACATAAAATTTTGGGTCTGCCGACGTTCTGGCGCAAATTGACAGAAAACGACAAAATTGTCAAAATCAGAAGCTTCAGGAACTTATCCAGAGGCTGAGAGACGTAAAGGACTAAAATTGTCATTTTACCAATTTTAAAGATAAGTTTGAAATTTTTTATTAATTTATCCATCAACAGTTCAGCCAAACTTCCTCTATAAATAGCCCCCCAAATTTTGTTCTGAACACACAAAAAAACAGACAGAAAGCTTAGAGCTCCATTTTAGAAAAAATAAAAATTACAGACTTAGTCCCTGGCCCTCTTTCCTTTTCCCAGAAAGTCCCAAAAGTTTCTATTCTGACGTATAGACTATCTTCTTCCTCCGTTTTTTTTCTGTTTCTTCCTTCTCCTTCGCTGCCCGTCGCTCCACGCCGTCCCGCCGCCGCTCATCGCTCCCCCACGCTGCCGTCGCGCCGTCCCCACCTGCCCCTGGCCGCGCTGCCGCCCCGCCGCCAGCTGCCTCTCCTTCCCCCCCTGCGCGCGCGTCTGTTTCTCACGTTCCCAGCAAAATTCAAAATTAAAACTAAAGGGTACAACCCTTGTTTTGTCCTCTATTTTTTTTATTTCTTTCACTTTGGTCACTAACCTTTTATTTTGTTCTTGCAGAATTAATTCCTAACTATTTTAATTTTTACTTGTTTTACTTATTTGTTATTATTACTAACCCTTTTTTTTTTTGTTATTAACTTACTAACAACTAACTTTTAATATTATTATTGTTACTAACCTTTTAATTTTTGCATTATTACTAACTTTTATAATTGTTGTTAACAATTAATTAACTTTTTATTATTTTTGTTAATTAATTAATTAACTTGGCTAACTTTTATTGTTGTTAATTAATTAATTTAATTAACTTGGCTAACTTTTATTGTTGTTAATTAATTAATTTAATTAACTTGACTAACTTTTTATTATTGTTGTTAATTAATTAATTTAATTAACTTGACTAACTTTTTATTATTGTTGTTAATTAATTAATTTAATTAGCTTGACTAACTTTTTATTATTGTTGTTAATCAATTAATTTAATTAACTTGACTAACTTTTTATTATTATTGTTAATCAATTAATTTAATTAAACTTGGCTAATTTTTATTATTGTTGTTAATTAATTTAATTAACTTTGCTAACCTTTATTATTATTTATTTTTAAAGTGGATGGCCAAAAAGCCCCACTTTATTATTATTAATTTTTCTTTATATAATTTTTTTTAATTTAATTCACCTTTACCCTTACTTAAATAAATAAATGAAAATTAAAAGAAGATTATTTTTTAAGCCTAATAAAAATAATTTTTTAAAAAGCCAATTATTTTTATTTTTCTTTTATAAATTGAATAATTATTTAAATAATAAAATTTCACTAAAAAAAAAACTAAAGGAAAGATAAGAAAAAGAAAAGAAAGATAAAAGAAAGAAAAAGAAAAAGAAAAGAAAGAAAGAAAAGAATAAAAAAAGAAAGAAAAGAAAAGAAATTAAAAGAAATTTTAAAAAAGAAGTAAAAATAAGTAAAAAAGAAGAAAAAGAAAGAAAGTAAAAAAAGAAGTAAAAATATAAAGATAAATTTTTTTAGTTAGTATTAAAAATCATTCATAAACAAAAAGAATTACCATTTAAAAATTAATTTCATAATAATAAGAATTAAATAATTACGATAAATCAATTTCCATATCCGGATGATCCGGCAGGATCTACGGTTTGGAAAATATCAAACTTTTTAAAATAAATAAATTAAATAAATACAAAGATAAAAATCCATGTTTACAATATGGATTAAATTATTTAAAATTTCACCAAATTCCGTGTCCAAATGACTCGGCAGAGTCCATGGTTCGGAATCAAATCTTCCGTGTCCAAATGACTCGGCAGAGTCCATGGTTCGGAAGTATAAAATTTCATACAAATTAATTAATTTAAAAATCCACATTTCGACTAATCCAGTTAAAATTTCTAATTTTGAAAATTAACTGAGAATTATTTAAAAGCAAAGCAAAATAAAATTAAAATCAACTAAGGTGCCAATTTTTGGGCGTTTTAACAAAGTTGTTTTAACGTAACCGTACTCCCGATCCCCGAACTCTCGCAGACCAATTTTAAGGTGACCAATCGACCTAAGAAAACTGATTGGTGGCGACTCCCGAAAACGAAAACCCGACGTTGCCACAGCTTGGCGACTCCACTGGGGACTCCACGTTAGTGAGTCGAGCCTAAAATTGATTTGTTTTGATTTACTTTGCTTATTATGTGGATTTATATGTTATATTTACTTATTCTAAACATGCATAATGTATTCACAATATGAAGCTCTATACCCGAGCTTTCTCAAATCGAACACAATTCTTTCTAAGCGGAATTGGTGTTGTTGTCCTTGTGAGGCCATGGTCTCCAAGCCTTCACCGGTTTCAAAGTAGCAAAGTAGTGTATTGCCTCCTGAGACGGTTAGTCTCTGCATGGGCCCACGAAAAGCTATGACTCGAATTAATCCATTCCTTACATTAACCCTAGAGGGTAAGGAATCGGGCCATCACTATAATTTAGTGACGGGATTCGGGAACTATCCCTTGCCTTTTTGATAAGCCACCTTATGCATATAGAACTCCCCACTTAACCATAGAACTGACCATAGAATTTCTACCATTTTACCAACGCCATAAGCACGTCCTTGTTATGCTATGTTGTTGCTCTACACTTTTATTTTCTTCGTGTCTTATATTTATGGTTTTAATTCATTTTTCCATAATACTTCATGAGTTGTTAATTGCTATTTAACTTATTAATAACCTTATCTTTCTTGTGCAATTATTCTTCATGCATTAAAATCACGCATCAAATTATGCTAACTTTTTGGTCTTTATAATGACAACTAAAAGTTTTGAAGTTCCACGATAGTGGATAATCAAATTCACTCATCGCATACATCCATTACATTAATCACGTGCATACAAAGTCTGATAAAAATATAATCTCATTGCATACATCCATTACATTAATCACGTGCATATAAAGTCTGATAAAAACATAATCTCATTGCATACATCCATTACATTAATCACGTGCATATAAAGTCTGATAAAAACATAATCTCATTGCATACATCCATTACATTAATCACGTGCATATAAAGTCAGATAAAAACATAATCTCGTTGCATACATCCATTACATCAATCATGTGCATACAAAGTCTGATAAAAACATAATCTCATTTTTCCTACATGCATCCATTGCATCAATCACATACACATAGGATCTAATAAAATATATCTTACTTTTAAAAGGATAAAATTGGACCTCGACACTGATATTCAACTCGGCTCCAAATAAGATTAATGGCAGAACAAATCGAAGGACGTCTCATAAAGATAGAGTCCAAGATAGAAAGTATGGCCGAACAAATGAGACAATTGATCGAGCTAATCAAGGCGAAAGCAATTCAAGAAGCACAAGTTCAGCCACCCATGACAGAAAGAGAAATGGTCACTTTGTTTGTCCAGACACTGAAGTACCTATATTATGACGAACTCATTGGCAATTCGGCAACTAATTTTTCTAACATTGTCATGTCTGGAGAAAGAATCGAGCATGAGATTAGGACTGGGAATATTGCTGAATCCTTTAATAATCCTATGAAAAGAGGAGGACCATCCAGAAGAAAAGATGACGAAGTACAACAAATAGGACGCGGAAGAAGGATTCCCCTCGTGGATACTGTGGCTATCGGACCTCGCCTATCCTATTTTGCCAATGGGCCCGATAATTACCTTCCAAATAGGCCCAATGATTATCCTCTGAATAGGCCCAATAATTATCTTCCAAATAGGCCCAATAATTATCCTTTTAACAGACCTAATCAGTCATGGCCACCTGCTCCTACTCCTCCAGTACCTGCACCAAGACCAAGAGAAGTTTTCACACCAATTTCCATGACTTATACTGAGTTATACCCAAAACTCATCGAAAGACAATTTATCCGTCCAATTCCTACAAAGCCATTCAAACCCCCATATCCAAGGTGGTATGACCCTAACATTACCTGCCCATATCATGATGGCGTTCCAGGCCATGGCTTGGAAAACTGCATGGCATTGAAGCGTATAGTTCAACAATTAATCGAGTCAAAGTGGTTGGACTTTTCCGATGAACCGAACGTCACTCACAATCCATTGCCGCCTCATCAAGAAAAACCAGTCAATATGATAGAAGAACACCGGCTGATGAAAAAGTCAGTCAATGATATCATAACCCCTCTTAAGCATGTATATTCATGCCTTGTGAAAGAAGGGATTATCATGGGAAAGCCTTCTTTTGGACATGAAGAAGTTGAAGATGAGGAATGGTGCAACTTTCATGACAGTAAGAGTCATTCTATCCAAGAATGCTCAGAATTCCGTAAGAATTTGCAAAGACTCATAGACTCATCCCAACTTATCGTTTTTATGATGATGTGAATGTGATCATTAAAGAACAAGAAGTCAATGCTATACCAATCTCAAAACCTACTCTTAAGCCGTCAAGTCCCGAGGCCATTTCTCTACAAATCAAACAAAACCGAGGTCAAGCTGCTAGGCCCGATGTGATTGGTAATTGAAAGTGAAGATTTTGAGCTGGAATTACATTGATTTTGGAAGGGCTCCAAGTCAGATCTGACCTAACAGTCCGCATACATTTTCGAATGACAGGGAATCCTTTGAATAAACTTGTATCTTTGAAAGCTTGCAAAAGTAATCTAATAGTAAAACTCTCCTAGATTTAGTCCAGAATCTAGGGTGTAGTCTTTGTTAAATGGACACCTGCTATTCTTTTTCTGGTACAACAAAAAGATGTGATGCGTGCATTCTACTACTTTCCATTTTTACACTCTTTGCTATTATACTATCCATTATTGCCATCACACTTTACTTTTCGACAACCGGTAATTCTTTTTGTTCTCTAACAAAAAGATGTTGCGTGTGCATTCTACCACTTTTTAATCTCATTATTACTTCTACACATTCTACCAATTTTTACCAAAAATTCAATTATTACACCTATACATTCTACCACTTCTTACCAAAAATTCCATTTTTACATCAATCTCTCACTCCTTTCCATTATACTATCCATTATTGCTATCATACTTTGCTTTCTAAATGATACTACTCGTGGGTGAAAATAAAAAGTTAAGGGAAATTTGATAGTAATGATCTTGAAAGTGCTGCCAAATCTAGTAAGAAGGATTTCATATGTTGCACCTCAACCCTAAAAAAGAATTCACAGTGGTTATCAACATCCTTGCAAGAAGTTTGGGGTTAGTTTCCAAACAAGGTAGCTCTCATATTAAATGACTTCAGTGGCTTCCCAATTCTCATAAATGCTCAAAAAAAAAAAAAAGGTTCTCAGTTTTCCGCAACACAAACTCCGAAAAGAAAAAGTTCATCCCTTCCATAAAAAAGCCATTAAAGGGAAAATCCAAAAAAAAAAGAGAGACTGAGAAGCAAATAAAGCCACTTGAGTCATCTCACTTCAAGAGGGCTATGATCTCGGTTCTCCATAACACAAACTCCAAAAAAAAAAAGGGAAAAAGTTCATCCCTTCCATCAAAAAGCCAACAAGGGAAAATTCAAAACAAAAAAAAAAAAGAGAGACTGAGAGCAAACACAAGCAAGTAAGGCCACTTGAATCATCTCATTTCAAGAAGGCTATGATCTCGGTTCTCTGTAACAAAAACTCCGAAAAGGAAAAAGTTCATCCCTTCCATCAAAAAGCCAACAAGGGAAAATTCAAAACCAAAAAGAACTGAGAACAAGCACGAGCAAGCAAGGCCACTTGAGTCATCTCACTTCAAGAAAGTTATCAAATATGTCATCACCATAGCTCACACAAAAAAAAAAAAAAAAGGAACAAAAAAAAAAACAAAAAAAAAAACAAAACAAAAAAAAAAACAAAACAAAAAAAAAGAAAGGGAAACAAAAACAAAAACAAAAAAAAAAAAGAAAGGAAAAAAAGGGCTCAAACTAGAGCAAAAGAAAAAAAAAGAAAACAAGTGAGCTATGGATTCTAAACTGAAAACCTGCGAAGGCGGTCTAGAAGACAAAAGCAACTTTCAAGCCAAGCATACATAAAGACCACGATAGTTGGGGGGGCAACAGATGAGGTTTAACTTTCTGGAAAGAGTGGCAAGTTTGAGGTCATCACTATTGAGTTTTTCATCATAATCAAATTTGCTCACGAGTAGTATTAAAAGACCCTTCTTTCAAACCACTTAAACTTAACTTTCCTCAGACTTATCATCCTCATTCAGCTAAAAGACTATCATTGTGAAACATGTTTCTACCTTATTTAATACTGCTCACGAGTAGTATTAAAAGACCATTCTTTCACACCACTTAAACTTAACTTTCCTCAGACCTAACATCCTCATTCAGTCAAAAGACTATCATTGTGAATCATGTTTCTACCTTATTTAATGCTGCTCATGAGTAGTATTAAAAGACCCTTTTTTCACACCACTCAAACTTAACTTTACTTAGACCTAATATTTACCTCTTAATATTATTCTCATTCAGCTAAAAGACTGCCACAAAAAAAAAAAACATTCAAACTTAACTTTCCTCACACCTAACATTTACCTTTCGATATCATCCTCAGTCAGTTAAAAGGCTATTATTGTAAATCATGTTTCTACCTTATTGCCTTGCACAGTTTATGTCTTCGAGTTGGAAAGGGAAGAATGGCAGGATATTTTAATTAAAAACAAAGACCGTAAATTACTTTGTCAAGCTTTGCAAATTGATGAAAGTTTTTCTTTAAGGCCAAACCATTATTCATTAATGTATGTAGACTTAAAAGTGAGGACATAGCTTGAGTCTTTCTTTAATAAGATGTGGTTCTTGTAAGAGAAATTTACGATCAAGTGCCATCACAAAGGTCTAGAAATGCTCGACCTTCTGTTAAATCAAAGGCGAGATGATATCTCTTTCCACATAAACACCATATTCAGGGGGGCAAAGTAGTCTCTACGAAGCGTAAGAGGAGTACCGCCAACAAAGAAGTTCAATAGACAAGGGGGCAAGTCTTATGGATCAAAACATGAGTTCAAGGAAGAGCAATCATTCAGATTATAACATGGGAATAAGTAAGTGTCGGCACGGTCACAAGAAAAGGGGCAAAGCAGACATTGAAAGTAAAGCCTTTGATGGTATCAAATCCATGACAATGGATGAGTACCCGAAAGAGATATAAATTATGAGGCGGGCTAACTTTAAAGAAATTGAGGCCAAAATTCAAAGAACAAGTCAAAGAAAGAGGATTTTGAAAAGAGTTGGGCTTTTGAGGCAGCGAACAAAAGCTGGAAAGCATAAAGAGATTCAATGATAGTCCAAGAAGCCATCACAAAGAGGATCCAGTAAAACAAAGACATAAAGAATTAGATCCATACAAAAAAAAAAAAAGCCATTAGTTACACATGCTCTGCATTCATGCATTTCATATCATGCATACATAGCCTTTACATAACAAGGACCAAACGGGAAGCACATCCACGGCACAGCTACAACAATATAAGCTGAGATCTCAATGTCATCAGCTCTTACCAATCTATCACTGGATACACAGCTAATATGCGGGACCAACCCGCATCAGGAATTCAAGAATAAAGTAGACAATATTGTCAAAAGCTTGGCTACCGATTCAATAATCGAGGCTACACCTGGAAGGATCGGATTGACGCCAGCTAGTAGTATCCAAGATAAGAGATAGCTATAGCCAAGGATAAGGCAGATATAAAAAAAATATATAAAGTAGACAATATTGTCAAAAGCCTGGCAATTGATTCAATAATCGAGGCTACACCTGGAAGGACAGGATTGATGCCAGCTTAGCAGCATCCAAGATAAGAGATAGTCAAAGATAAGGCAGACATCAAGAAATATTGTCGTTGAAAATTTGTCAAAAGCGGGCAATGGATTCAATAATCGAGGACTGGATCGACGTCAGCTCGATGGAATATAAAAAATATCTATCACATCAAAATGAAGTAGGATCCACTTTTCCGGTTAAACGGCGGATACGGTACTCCGTGACTCTCAAGTCGGTTCTCTCAGTTGCCCATAATAACTGATTCCTTCACCCCTTCTTTCTTTTACTTCCTCCTAGAAAATGGATCCTACTTTTTCCGCCTTGCGAAAGTATTTCCCTTCTCTCCCAATGAACATTCTCAAAAAGATCTACCAAGTTCGCTGTGAACGATTAAGAGTTCTGATGCACAAAGGAATCCCTGAAGATGTGCGGTGGTTAATCGAAGCCAAGGTTCGTCTGGCAGGTGAAATCCCAGAGGCATTTGTGTCTCACATGCCTGGTATAGGCAAAAGCTCTTATGCCAAAAAGCGAAGAGCGAAAAGGTTACAAGTCTGCCATAAATGTGGACGGTGGACTTGTAATACTAAATGTCGTTCTTTAGGGATGATTTCTGATAATCGAGAAGATAAAATACGATTCATTAAGAATGGCCTGAGTAAGGACTCGTTGGATGATATCCAATTGACTCTTGAGACGCATTCTTGTGGATCTGTGCAACGTGAACTTCTTGGTTTATGGAGCATTTTTCATGAAGAATGAAACCGTTACAGTCCCGGGAATCTGACTGTAAATGACCCTGTTTGCCAGCTTGTAAGAAAACTGGATGGGAAGCAAATCCTCGACTCATAGAAGCCGTTAATGCCGTTATTGGACGTAAAACCAGTGGAAGATGTGAGCCACAGTCACAATTACTGTACATACAGTTTGTTATATTTGGAAAAGTTTGCATTTTCTTTTGACAGATGTACATGCTCTCCTAAGTGTAATCGACACGTTATCCATTTCATCGCTATAAATGCATGTTCTTCCAGTCGGTTATCTAAGTTTCCTTCAATAACTAATTCCTTTCCATCATCTCTCAAATTCTTCTCTCATCAATGGATTCTACTCTTTCTACCCTGCGAAAATACTTTCCTTCTCTTCCAATAAAAGTCCTTAAAAAGATCTACCTTGCTAGATGTGAAAGAATCAGAGTTTTTATGCACAAAGGCATTCCTGATAATGTGCGGTGGCTAATTGAAGCTAAGGTTCGTTCAGCTGGTGAAGTTCCAGAAGCGTTCTTTCCCCGTATGCCCGGCTTTGGTAAAAGCGCTTATGCTAAAAAGCGAAGAGCAAAGAGGCTAGGTGTCTGTCATAAATGTGGACGATGGAATTGTAATACTAAATGTCGCTTTTTAGGATACATCTCCAGAAATCATGAAGATAAAAGAAAATTCATCAAGAATGGCCTGCGTAAGGAATCTTTGGATGATATCCTATTAACTTTTGAAACACATTCTTGTGAAATAGTGCAATGGGAAATTATGGATTTATGGTGGACTTTCCAAAAAGAACAAGATCGTTACAGTCTTGGGAATGTGACTTTAAACGACCCTGTTTGTCAGTTTGTAAGAAAACTGGATGGGAAGCAAATCCCCGACTTATAGAAGGCATTGAAGCCATTACTGGACATAAATCAGTGGAAGATGAGAGCCACGGTCATGATTCCTGTACATATAAGCTGTCATTTGTCTTTTCTTTTGACAATAATGTACTTGCTTCTGTAAGTGTAATTAACGCATTATCCCTTTCATCACTATAAATATGTGTTAGTTATTTTCGTTTCCTACAATCACTAATTTCTTTCTTTGCCTCCTTCATCAATGAAGTCTTCTCTTTCCGCCTTACGAAAGTATTTTCCTTCTTTCCCAATAAATGTTCTTAAAAAGATTTATCAAGCTAGATGTGAACGATTCAGAGTATTTATGCACAAAGGCATCCCTGATAATGTGCGGTGGCTAATTGAAGCTAAGGTTCGTTCAGCTGGTGAAGTTCCCGAAACGTTCTTTCCCCGTATGCCCGGCTTTGGTAAAAGCGCTTATGCCAAAAAAAGAAGAGCAAAGAGGCTAGGCGTTTGTCATAATTGTGGATGGTGGATTTGCGGCAATAAATGTCGTTCTCCAGGAGTGATCACCAGAAATCGTAATGATAGAATAAAATTCATCAAGAATGGCTTGCGTAAGGAATCTCTGGAAGATATTCGAGAGGTTCTTGAAGCGCATTCTTGCGGAATAGTGCAATTTGAGGTTGTTGGATTATGGATAATTTTCCAAAAAGAACGAGATCGTTATAGTCTTGGGAATCTGACTTTAAACGACCCAGTTTGCCAGTTTGTGAGAAAACTGGATGGGATGCAAATCACCGATTCATAGAAAGCATTGAAGCCATTACTGGACGCAAAGCCAGTGAAAGACGAGGATCAAAGTCACGATTACTGTACGTGCTAGCTGTCGCTTTTGGAAATTTTCCTCCCCTTTTGGTAATAATGTATCCACTCCTGACGTGAACCAAAGTCACGATTACTGTACGTGCTAGCTGTCGCTTTTGAAATCTTCCTCCCCTTTCGGCGATAATGTATCCACTCCTGACATGAGCCATAGTCACAATACTGTACATGCTAGCTGCCACTTTTTAAAATTTTCCTTCTCTTCCAACAATCACGTACCTACTCCTGACGTAAGCTACAGTAGTGACTACTGTACATGCTAGCAGCTATTTTGAAAATTTTCCTCCTCTTTTAACGATAGTGTACCCATACCTGACCAGAGTCATACTCGTGACTACTGTGAATAGCTGGCAATAATGTATCCATTCTTGAAAATAAAATTATTGCCTTATCTCTTCATCTCTATAAATATATCCTCTTTTCTCACAAGGGTAAGGATAGGAATGGAGAAAACCCCAACTCGTAAATCCCGAAGTATTTGTGTATTTTCTGGGGCTTTTCCTGGAAAAGATGAAGAGTATTTAAAAGCAGCCAACCATTTGGGTAGAGTATTAGCTGAGCGAAAAATACATTTAGTTTATGGAGGAGATAGTGTCGGATTAATGGGAGGTGTAGCATCAGCAGCATCTCTAGGAGGAAGTCAAGTTTTGGGCATTATCCCTGGACCTCTGAAATTTATTTCTGGGGGCACGATTGGAGAAGAATTAGTGGTTAAAAATTTGCAAGAGCGTGTGTTACAAATGCTTTTAAATGCTGATGCTTTTATCGCTCTACCAGGTGGTTTTGGCACATTGGGAGAAGTCTTTCAAATTGCTTCCATGGCCCAACTTAATTTGCATAAGAAACTCATTGGGCTTTTAAATGTTAACAATTTCTTTACAGGTCTGATAGCTTTTATGGATTATGCTATGCAGAAGAATTTCATATCAAGAGTGGCACGGCGAATCATAATATCCGCAACAACTGCTGAAGAATTGCTAGATAAAATACAAGCTTTTGTTCCTGAACCAGATCCAGCAATGATTTAGATAGACTGGACACGACAGTCTTTCCCGACCAGTTCACTCCCATAATGGTCATCTACTCACCCTGTTGAAGTATTGTGGAAGAAAGAAGCGATCTGATCCGTTTTTCTTGTCCTTTAGTTTTATTATCAGCATTTTCTTTCGCGTTTCAGTTTTTCTTTTCAGGGAATTTCTTTTTTTATAATATAGCTTCGTCCATGCTGATATTAAAACCATAGGACAACGCCTTTAGGATGGAATGGCTGAGTAAAGAGTAATTTTTATTACTCTTGAGACGCATCCTATTAGGTCTACTAGGCATAACATTTTGGGGTAGTTAAGCTTTAACCTTATTCGGATGACATATCTCACAAGGGAATCTATATTTACTGAAGAAAATATTAGATGAACCTTGAATATTGATTCCAAACATCCGTTCCCTTTACATAATTTGTCAGTGTTATTGTCATCATCAAGATTCACTCGTTTTATCGAAGCCTAATTCTTTGCGCTCGCCTATTATGAAAATTCACACTTTCGAAGAAAATTATTCCAATTTCAATTGCTTTCATATAAATTTCGCTCGAGGTCCTAAGGAAAGCTCCTTAGCCTCAAAATCAATTTTCATCATCGGGGTTTTAAGGATGGAACCTTTGCCTCGAAAACAATCAATTTTCATCATCGGGGTTTTAAGGATGGAACCTTTGCCTCGAAAAGAATCAATTTTCATCATCGGGGTTTTAAGGATGGAACCTTTGCCTCGAAAATAATCAATTTTCATCATCGGGGTTTTAAGGATGGAACCTTTGCCTCGAAAATAATCAATTTTCATCATCAGGGTTTTAAGGATGGAACCTTTGCCTCGAAAACAATCAATTTTCATCATCGGGGTTTTAAGGATGGAACCTTTGCCTCGAAAACAATCAATTTTCATCATCGGGGTTTTAAGGATGGAACCTTTGCCTCGAAAACAATCAATTTTCATCATCGGGGTTTTAAGGATGGAACCTTTGCCTCGAAAACAATCAATTTTCATCATCGGGGTTTTAAGGATGGAACCTTTGCCTCGAAAATAATCAATTTTCATCATCGGGGTTTTAAGGATGGAACCTTTGCCTCGAAAACAATCAATTTTCATCATCAGGGTTTTAAGGATGGAACCTTTGCCTCGAAAACAATCAATTTTCATCATCGGGGTTTTAAGGATGGAACCTTTGCCTCGAAAAGAATCAATTTTCATCGCCGGGGTTTTAAGGATGGAACCTTTGCCTCGAAAACAATCAATTTTCATCAATCCGAGGTTTTAAGGATGGAACCTTTGCCTCGAGATCAATCAATCAATCCGAGGTTTTAAGGATAGAACCTTTGCCTCGAGATCAATCAATCAATCCGAGGTTTTAAGGATGGAACCTTTGCCTCGAAATCAATCAATCAATCCGAGGTTTTAAGGATGGAACCTTTGCCTCGAGATCAATCAATTCGAGGTTTTAAGGATGGAACCTTTACCTCGACATCAATCAATCAATCCGAGGTTTTAAGGATGGAACCTTTGTCTCGACATCAATCAATCAATTCGAGGCTTTAAGGATGGAACCTTTACCTCGACATCAATCAATCAATCCGAGGTTTTAAGGATGGAACCTTTGCCTCGAAATCAACCAATCAATCTGAGGTTTTAAGGATGAAACCTTTACCTCGAAATCAATCAATTAATCCGAGGTTTTAAGGATGGAACCTTTGCCTCGAGATCAATCAATCAATCCGAGGTTTTAAGGATGGAACCTTTGCCTCGAGATCAATCAATCAATCCGAGGTTTTAAGGATGGAACCTTTGCCTCGAAATCAATCAATCAATCCGAGGTTTTAAGGATGGAACCTTTGCCTCGAGATCAATCAATCAATTCGAGGTTTTAAGGATGGAACCTTTACCTCGACATCAATCAATCAATCCGAGGTTTTAAGGATGGAACCTTTGCCTCGAAATCAATCAATCAATCCGAGGTTTTAAGGATGGAACCTTTGCCTCGAGATCAATCAATCAATTCGAGGTTTTAAGGATGGAACCTTTACCTCGACATCAATCAATCAATCCGAGGTTTTAAGGATGGAACCTTTGCCTCGAAATCAATCAATTAAACCGAGGTTTTAAGGATGGAACCTTTGCCTCGAGATCAATCAATCAATTCGAGGTTTTAAGGATGGAACCTTTACCTCGAAATCAACCAATGAATCTAAGGTTTTAAGGATGGAACCTTTGCCTCGAAATCAATCAATCAATCTGAGGTTTTAAGGATGAAATCTTTGCCTCGAGATCAATCAATCAATTCAAGGTTTTAAGGATGGAACCTTTGTCTCGAAATTAATCAATCAATTCGAGGTTTTAAGGATGGAACCTTTGCTTCGAAATCAATCAATCAATCCGAGGTTTTAAGGATGGAACCTTTGCCTCAGAAACAATCAATTTTCCTTCAACGATAGGAGAGCTCCTATCGCCGGGGTTCTAAGGAGAGTTCCTTAACCTCACGATTTAGGCGGCGAAAAGATTTTCAATGCCTAGCTAAGCCGGACGAAATTTGGTAACGACTTTGCATACATCATGTCTCATGAAGCATGCAAAGGGGGGCAGCTGTTGGCACCCAATTTCGTCCGACCATAAAAAATTTTAAAAGAAATTAAATAAAAAAAATTATTATTTTTATTATTATTATTATTACTAAAAATTTTAATTAGTTTAAAATACATTTTTTTTTGTGAAGATTTGATTTAAAATGATATATGTGTGTATTTGAAAGAAAAAAAGAAAACTCCAAAAAAATGGCAAAATTTAAAAGTTTGAGGTAAAAATGACAACATTAAGAAGTTTCGGGAAAAATTGACAAATTCTGAAAGTTCTAGGAGCATTTGGTAGTTTGTCACATAAAATTTTGGGCCTGCCGACGTTCTGGCGCAAATTGACAGAAAACGACAAAATTGTCAAAATCAGAAGCTTCAGGAACTTATCCAGAGGCTGAGAGACGTAAAGGACTAAAATTGTCATTTTACCAATTTTAAAGATAAGTTTGAAATTTTTTATTAATTTATCCATCAACAGTTCAGCCAAACTTCCTCTATAAATAGCCCCCCAAATTTTGTGCTGAACACACAAAAAAACAGACAGAAAGCTTAGAGCTCCGTTTTAGAAAAAATAAAAATTACAGACTTAGTCCCTGGCCCTCTTTCCTTTTCCCAGAAAGTCCCAAAAGTTTCTATTCTGACGTATAGACTATCTTCTTCCTCCGTTTTTTTTCTGTTTCTTCCTTCTCCTTCGCTGCCCGTCGCTCCACGCCGTCCCGCCGCCGCTCATCGCTCCCCCACGCTGCCGTCGCGCCGTCCCCACCTGCCCCTGGCCGCGCTGCCGCCCCGCCGCCAGCTGCCTCTCCTTCCCCCCCTGCGCGCGCGTCTGTTTCTCACGTTCCCAGCAAAATTCAAAATTAAAACTAAAGGGTACAACCCTTGTTTTGTCCTCTATTTTTTTTATTTCTTTCACTTTGGTCACTAACCTTTTATTTTGTTCTTGCAGAATTAATTCCTAACTATTTTAATTTTTACTTGTTTTACTTATTTGTTATTATTACTAACCCTTTTTTTTTTGTTATTAACTTACTAACAACTAACTTTTAATATTATTATTGTTACTAACCTTTTAATTTTTGCATTATTACTAACTTTTATAATTGTTGTTAACAATTAATTAACTTTTTATTATTTTTGTTAATTAATTAATTAACTTGGCTAACTTTTATTGTTGTTAATTAATTAATTTAATTAACTTGGCTAACTTTTATTGTTGTTAATTAATTAATTTAATTAACTTGACTAACTTTTTATTATTGTTGTTAATTAATTAATTTAATTAACTTGACTAACTTTTTATTATTGTTGTTAATTAATTAATTTAATTAGCTTGACTAACTTTTTATTATTGTTGTTAATCAATTAATTTAATTAACTTGACTAACTTTTTATTATTATTGTTAATCAATTAATTTAATTAAACTTGGCTAATTTTTATTATTGTTGTTAATTAATTTAATTAACTTTGCTAACCTTTATTATTATTTATTTTTAAAGTGGATGGCCAAAAAGCCCCACTTTATTATTATTAATTTTTCTTTATATAATTTTTTTTAATTTAATTCACCTTTACCCTTACTTAAATAAATAAATGAAAATTAAAAGAAGATTATTTTTTAAGCCTAATAAAAATAATTTTTTAAAAAGCCAATTATTTTTATTTTTCTTTTATAAATTGAATAATTATTTAAATAATAAAATTTCACTAAAAAAAAAACTAAAGGAAAGATAAGAAAAAGAAAAGAAAGATAAAAGAAAGAAAAAGAAAAAGAAAAGAAAGAAAGAAAAGAATAAAAAAAGAAAGAAAAGAAAAGAAATTAAAAGAAATTTTAAAAAAGAAGTAAAAATAAGTAAAAAAGAAGAAAAAGAAAGAAAGTAAAAAAAGAAGTAAAAATATAAAGATAAATTTTTTTAGTTAGTATTAAAAATCATTCATAAACAAAAAGAATTACCATTTAAAAATTAATTTCATAATAATAAGAATTAAATAATTACGATAAATCAATTTCCATATCCGGATGATCCGGCAAGATCTACGGTTTGGAAAATATCAAACTTTTTAAAATAAATAAATTAAATAAATACAAAGATAAAAATCCATGTTTACAATATGGATTAAATTATTTAAAATTTCACCAAATTCCGTGTCCAAATGACTCGGCAGAGTCCATGGTTCGGAATCAAATCTTCCATGTCCAAATGACTCGGCAGAGTCCATGGTTCGGAAGTATAAAATTTCATACAAATTAATTAATTTAAAAATCCACATTTCGACTAATCCAGTTAAAATTTCTAATTTTGAAAATTAACTGAGAATTATTTAAAAGCAAAGCAAAACAAAATTAAAATCAACTAAGGTGCCAATTTTTGGGCGTTTTAACAAAGTTGTTTTAACGTAACCGTACTCCTGATCCCCGAACTCTCGCAGACCAATTTTAAGGTGACCAATCGACCTAAGAAAACTGATTGGTGGCGACTCCCGAAAACGATCCGCACGTTGCCACAAGGTCATTTTAAAACAGAAAATTATATAGTGACCATAGATGATGGATCACCATCGTTGGATCTTGGATTATCAGGGCATTTCAAATTATGCATCACACTCTGATGGTCAGTAACTTGTCCATTATAATTACAGGAGATAACCATCTCACAACTCTTTTAGAAATTTCTCTTAGGTAAATTATTTAACCCAAAAAAAAAAAACACTCATATTGTTTCATAACATTTGTCACTTGTCATTCTCTTATAAACTTGTGAATGTTAACATAAAATGTTTTTCTTGAGAATTTATAGATATCATGATGGAGGAAGTACTAAACATATAAGCTGAACTAAAATCAACCCATGAATTGATATATCCGCAACAAAAGCATCTTTTACTGTTTCATAATAGTCTAAGACTAATTCCCAAACAGGCCAATGAATTTATAGGTATCACGATGGAGGAAGTACTAAACATATAAGGTGAACTAAAATCAACCCATGAATTAACATATCCTGATATCCACAACAAAAGTATCTTTTATTGTTTCATAACAATCTGGGGCTAATTCTCAAACAGGCCAATGAAGCAGTAAAAAATGTCAAGGCCTTGTCCTGGAATTAGTCCCAACACTGGCAGAGATGTCACAACCATAGGTTTGACATATCCGCAACCTTTGAAAATTTTAGAAATCTAAGCAAAGCAAAAACAAAATATGAGAAATGAAATTGAACCGAACCGTCATGTTTCCCAATTATAGCAATCACTTGTGCTTTAATGTCTATACTATATACATAGATATGCAATTAACCATCACCTTTGGAAATTCATCCAAAAACCAATACAAACTTAGGTCCTATTTAGTTCTAGAAATTTTTCTACATTTTTCTGAAAAATGAAAAATGAAAAGAATACATGTTTGCTTGATTAATTTTTTCTATTTTTTGAGAAAATAATTTTCTAAATTATGAAGAATTGGAAAACATAATTTTTTTTTTTTTGTTGTTTTTACTATTTCCTATTCTATATCACGTCCTAGTATCTCTCGCATTCTACCGTTGCCACCACACAACCAACCTCTCCCTCGCCGCCACCACCCAACCAACCCCTCGTCCCCACTTCCTAAAGGCTTGTGACGCTATTCCTCTTCCTCTCCGACTCTTCCTCTTCATCTTCGATTTGATGCAACGATGTTTAGTGTATTGGGCTTCCAATTTCATCGCTGTCCTACTGGATTCACCTCCACGGGTCCATTGTAAATTTGAGACGGGATCGCGATCGCCAGACAAAAAAAAAAAACAGAATAAATCCAACTGATTTGAATCTGAAGTAAAAGAAGATGAACTTGATCTAGTTACAACCTTTGCCGTGGAGATTGACGGAGAGGAGGAGAAAGCAGGTGAAGAGGCCGCTTCACCTTGCTTTTCTTCTCTAGCATTCCGGGGTTCTAAGTCATCCGAGCAATTTGAATAATATCTAGTGAGTACAAGGGCCCTTGGGTTATATTTAAAAGTTTAGTGGTGATTAAGAGTTGAGTAGAAGACACAGGGGGTCATTTTGCAGCTTTTCCTTTTTCTTTTGAAGCTGATAGATCAAGGAATATATCAAATTAAAGTGCTCAGATTTTTCTTCAACTTTCAATTGAGTGACTAAACTTTTATTATTTAGTATGCACAACTAAACATGTTTTCCAAAAATTGTTTTGGAAAACTATATATAGAAAACGAAAACTAAAAACAAAAATAAGTGCTGCTGGTCGCGGATATTTCCAAACTGCATGAGGACATAAGGTAAACCTTTATGGGAAAGGTGTATTTAATCATAAAAATTTACATACTTTTTTATTTCAGTCCCAACACTTCACATTTTTTTAATTCAGTTCTAAAATTTTGAAAATGACACATAGTAGATAGTAGTCCTAACTTCCACACAGGTCAATATGACTAACGGAAAGTCTGAGGTAGACTTTACACTGCCACTAACATGCCAATGAGTCCGAATCCATTGTCAAAATCCCCACTCCATTGTATCCTACAAATCAACAGGCCAAACTCACTGCCAGGAGGCACACATGTTGTGATGGCGGTCACTTTTTACCTCTCTCCCCAAATTTTGGTCCTTTAATTCAGCACACAGAATTTGATTTGATATCCATGTCCAGATTCCCTCAATTCTGCAAATATTGCACAAGCTCAAGCTTTTGCCAGCCATCGGCAGCACATGCATCGAAAACAACTTAGCAGTGACTAAATCGTCTCTCGGAATGAAACTGGCAAGTTAGGTGTGAGTATGGATTGGGTAAACTTGAAATCCAATCTGAACCACCCCTTATTGGGTTGGCTGGGTTGGGTAAAAGTGGATCATGGTTCATTGGTTGGTTCTACATATAGGAGAACCAATGATTTTTTGGTTGGTTCTTGTTTCATATGGAATCAACCTAAAGTGAAACTGAACCCGAGGTATATATATAATTATATAATAAAAATTATAATATTACTAATATATATATATGAAGAATTATGATAGTAATCTTGTATTTTTATATTAAACCCTTAAACTTATGTCCTAAATTGAAATAAAATGGAAGTTGTGGGATCATTCACAAAATTTCTCTATATTCACTTAAATCACTTCACTTCTTATACCGACTACTCCCGGGTCATTTTGCTTTTAATCTTTCTGCTTTAGACTACTTTCTACGATACAATCCTTATGTTTTTTCATTTATGAATAATGTGAAACTGGAAAATTCATACATCAACATATTTTAGGTCTTAAAGGCTCAGCTTTGTATATTGTATGTCGTGTCAATGTTGAAATTACTGGATAGATGTAAACTGATTGACATGAAAGATACACCACAATTAACTGTTTACACCATTTTGGTAACTTCATGTTAAACTCTTTTAAATGTGTGTAAGTACATGTATTTAAATGCTAATTTAATTGTATATTATGTTGAATATTTTATAAACTGGTTATAAATGCAATTTTATTGACCTTTGGCATTGTTATAGATATATGGTATAAACTGAAAAACCAGAGCATTAGAATAAAAAAACTCAGAACCATGGTTGTGGTTCTATTCAATTTTCAATTTTTGGGTTGAGTTGAAAATTTTTGAAACTAAGATCACTTTGTGTCAGTTCGGTTTGATCATAAAACCGAATTAACCCAAATCATGCTTACCTCTGTAAGAAGTGCAGGATGCAAGGTGCCTTCGATGGCTCCCTATCCAACCCATGTCCAACCCGGATACTGTCATTTGGGGATATTTTTCATTTAAATCTATGTTGCATTTTCTCTAGTTGTGGAAGCTGGGGGTACACCAGTGAATTCATGTGTTGAAGCTGGTCGTGCACAAATTTTTGGGTTTGATTTGGATTTTCATTTCGTGATGCCCCTTTTTTACCCCATCTAGTGAGAGAGGGGCAGACGGAACTAGGACTGAAGCGTTATTTACGTTCTCAAAGTTTTAGGACTGAAATAGAAAAGCATATTAAGTTGTAGGACTAAAAATGCACTTTTCCCAAGCTTTCATCATTCCACACTGATAAGGAAAGGACAAAAGGAGTTCAATGTCAGGCCACAACTATGATCTAGCAAAGTTGCATATAAACAACTAAGATCCAGACAAAAAGAGTTCATAGCATCTGCGCATAATGAAACTGTAAGAGTGGAGTGTTCTCAACTCCAGGCGGAAGAGGAACTCTTAAAGCCTCAACGGTTGGCCTTGGCAACTCTCTCTATTTCATCCTTCTTCTTGATAGCATAACTGCAACGAAAGAAGGTATAGCGATATAGAACATGAGAAAAGAGTTACAAGAAAGAAAACAATACCCAGAAAAAGAAAAAGTAGAACCACAAATCACAAAGCTAGTCAGTACAGATGCATTTACCTGTTCGATGAACCCTTTGCAGCATTTATAAGCTCATCTGCCAGACACTCAGCGATGGTTTTGATGTTCCTGAAAGCAGATTCACGAGCACCAGTTGTCAGAAGATAGATTGCCTGATTCACCCTTCGCAAAGGAGAAATATCAACAGCCTGACGCCTCACAACACCAGCCGACCCAATTCTGGTGGCATCCTCACGAGGTCCACTGCAATATAACAACAATCCCAAGAAACATGAACGGCAAATCTATTAGCAAAACAGACTGCGTGTAGGCATCCAAAGCATACCTATTGACAATGGCATCAACAATCACTTGAATCGGATTTTGATCAGTTAGGAGATGAATGATCTCCATAGCATGCTTCACAATTCTGACCGCCATAAGCTTCTTTCCATTATTTCGACCATGCATCATCAATGAGTTTGTGAGCCTCTCCACAATTGGGCATTGGGCCTTCCTAAACCGCTTCACGGAGTACCTCCCAGCTGTGTGGGGCAAAAGAGTTGCATGCTTTCCAGTTCGTGCACCAATATAATCGTTCAAAGAGAGGTCATTTAGCTGTCAATGAAACCAACAGACTCAATGAATTAGCATATTAAACATAAACTAGACATGTACAGTCACATTTCACAAATAATCAAACAAACATCATCTCGATTAGAGATACTACCAAAAACATTCCTTCAGGACATGTCAGGCAACAATGAATGTATAGCATATGCAAAATATTAAACAGGCAAGAGACAGCGTGCCGATATTATACATAAGCACACTGCCAATAAGTAGAAGTGAAAATGGAAGCAGCGACATACACATCTAAAAACTACACAAATCATTAACTATACTTAAGCCCGGAGAATCACAAAGCACAGAAAAAACATCACATCCGAATACTAACATCTGGTTTAATAAGGGTAGATCTTGCATGGATCAGCACAAAACAAAACATAGCAAATAATCAAACGGGTAGCTGCAACTAGATTTTGCTTCGGTTTCCACTTTCACAGAGCAGTATCGGAAATTCAGATAAACAGATGCATCTTGAAATGCAAAAAAGGAATGACAGGGAATCGAAGGATAACAATTGCATAGAGACACAGATCCTCGTAAATCCAAAATCATACATTGAAGAAATCTACAAAAAAATGTATTGGAGCAGAGAGATCACCTCAACGTCATCAAAACTCCAGCGATTGAACAGCTTCACTGCTTCATTTTTACCGGGTTCCGCCTCCACCACAGCCGCCGCCGCCATGCCTTGTTTTGAAGAAGAGCTCGGCTATTAGGACAAGTGTTTGGGTAGAGAGAAGCGGCCAGCAAAATGAACGAGTGCGAGGATTAGAAAACGAGTAAACCCTAGCTTCCGCAATGGCTTAGCTACCTTCTTAGTCCTCAAACCTTTACAAGTTGGATGATTTAACTCTCCAACTATAACTCAATCTGATTTGAGTGACATTTGACCGTCCAACCTTTTAAATAGCACAATTTAGTCCTGCAACTTCCCAGGTTATAGATAAGTTGGCCAATCTAACTCAATTATGTCACTTAGCTTAAATTTTTAGCCAATTATGCCAATAAGGTTATTAAATTGGTCCAATTGTGCATCACTATCGTTAATAAGCTGCACAATCCATTAGACAAGGTAATAATTTAGTCTTGAGGTTTAAGGCTACATATGAAACACACACCAAGGAGTAGATAATAAAATAAGTGATTGTTCATTTTATTAATTATAATGGCCTAGTTGAACACATAATATTGGTGGCATAATTGCACCAACTTAGTAACATCGTTGGGTTGAATAGCATAATTGAGTCAGAGTGGGTTTTTTTTTTGTTTTTTGTTGTTTGGGTATTTCTGCAGTGTTGTGTAATAAACTTCTATTTGCATTTCTTTAAGATAATTCGTGATACTAACTCATTTGAGTACTAGTACACAACTTCTGTGTACTTAAAAATGAGCAATTAATTACTCCAGGTTCAAATCCTAGTCTTCTAACTTCTTACAACATGGCTCACAAAAGTTGGTTCAGTTGTCATTGTGGTATTGAAAAAGCTGACATGCCTCTTTTCTTAATTACTATAATAATATATCTTTCTTTGTAAATTTTTCTAATTCTTCTGAATACAAAAAAATAAAAATAAAAAGAGCAATTAATTACTCCATCCATCCAATTTTGAATGAAATGTTTTGGTTTAACACAAAGATTGAAAAGAAAGAAAAAGTTTGCGTGTTGTTTCTAATTTTATCATTAACTTTTTCTATGTAAATCAAAGAAAGATCGATGAAAAAAATGATATTAAAGTGATCATTTGAAGGATAATATGATAAAATAATTAATTATATATGAAAATGTTGCATAGTTCTGGGACAACTAAAGATAAAATATTTTCATTCTTTTTTGGACCAAGTGATTATTATTTTTAGTAAAAAAAGTTTGGATAATAATTGTTTATGTGCTGAATTTTGGCAATTTTTTTTTTTGGCAACAGAATTCAGGTCAGAAATGATATTATCAAAGTATTTTATAAAACTAGGGAGCTAGCAAATTTGTTGTGTATATTTGAATCTGTTTTACACGAGTCTGTCACGGCTTAGCATTGGCAACTCCCCCAATTTTCATCCAGCACATGCTTCACAAGTCTAACTACCACAAGCTTCTTAACTCCATTGTTCCGACCAATGAATCTGTGAGCCTGTTGATGATTAGATATTGTGCCATCCTGAAACGCTTCACCGAGTACCTACCAACGTTGTGTTAAGGCATAACATGCTTTCTAGGGTCAGGCTGCATATTATAGTCACTTAAAGAAAGGTCTTTAAGTTGTTCACCTATAAAGAAATTGATGGTCTCCATCAATTAATATAACCAAAATAAATTATGCAGAGGGAAGACCATTACTTTAGGGAATAAAAAAATTGAGTGGATATAAATGATATGGATTGGGACTATGCTTAACTAATAATTAAATGAAAAAAAAATAGATCAAACAATAGCTACCGCAATATTAAGGATGTTACTTAGAAGATCACTACAATTATAGGAAATGGCAGACACTTTATTAGACTGACCTTCACATGAAGAAAACTTGATTGATTGAATAAAAAAATTACAATGACAAAGTAAATACTTGTCCTGCGTAATGATACAGATTTTCTTTGAAGGGCAGTAAACAATTAAATTACAAACATGGACTACAAGACACAAGACAAGACATAAAGCAAAGCAACCAAACTGACGAGTGATGGCAAAATTTATAACCAAAACTATGACTATGTATCAACTTTTTATTCTAATCCAGGGAGCGATATACATAATATACACCAAGTATGTGGAGAATTTGAAGCTTTTATGTACCTATTTATTGGATTAAACAACTTGAGATCAAGCTAAAACAGGTATTACAATAGAACAATGTGTGGGCAACCTCCCTCACCAAATTCAGAACCTCGAATGAACTATGCTTTCTCTCCAACAATTACGGATACATCAAAACATCAACCAACTATTCAAGCCATCTGAAAGGAGTACATTACTCTTTTAGCAGCTAAAGAAAGCATGTGGGCTCAAAAATTTAGAATTAAATGGTTGGCTTGGGAGAATTCTAATACTTGCTTCTTCCACCAAGCTACGAAGTGCTATCGCATGCGATCCTGCCTCTCTGCTCTTCAAATAGTTAATGGTCAGTGGTTGTATGAGGAACAATATATTTATACCCATATAAGGTCTTCTTTCTTCACTAATTGCAACCTACCTCATATGGATTGTGGCACAACTCAAAAGGCCTTTTGTTTAGATATTTCCCATACCTTATTGACATAACAATGTGACATGTTTTAGGCCCCTTTTATGAAGGAGGGAATCAAGAAGGCTGTTTTTTATAAAGGAAATCTTAAAGTGCCAGGACCAGACGGGTTACAGTGAGTAATGTTTAAAAAATTTTGGGGAATTATCACAGAAGATGTAACAAATGTGGCCTTATCTTTTTTAAACAACAATTTCCTTCTAAAGCAAGTTAATCGAACATTCATTACTCTTTTCCCTAAAGTGGCAAACAAATGAACTGTAGATGACTTTTGTCCTATCAACTTATGCAATACCCTCTATAAGGTAATTACAAAAGCTTTGGTTAATCGTTTGAAGCTGGTCCTGGATAGTCTGGTGTCATGGTTCCAAAATGTGTTCATCTCGGGCCGTAATATTCAGGACAATATCATCATTGCTTATGAATTATTACATGTGGTCAACCAAACTCCCATCACAAACCAGTCTTCATGGTTTTAAAGCAATCCTTAAGCTAGATATCTACAAAGCTTATGACAATCTCTAATGGTCCTTTATTGAAAAAATACTTCGAGCTATGTGTTTTCCTAACAAATGGGTGCATCTCATTATACAGTGTGTCACAACTATTTCCTATTTTGTATTGGTAAATGGATGCACTACGGATTGGTTTACTTAATTTGCAGGAATTAGACAAGGAGATCCACTTTCCCCTATCTTTTTATTTTGTGTGTCGTGGCCCTTTCTAGTCATCCTCAAAATTACAAACTCGAGGAATTGTTCAAGGGCTTCGAGCAAGTAAAAGTGGTCCGAAAATTAGTCATATCTTTTTTGCAGATGATTGTCTCATCTTCTTGCAACTAGCGCTGACATTTGTCCAAACTATTCATCAAGTGCTTCATGAGTTTTTTGTAGTAGTTGGTCAAGATATTAATCATTAAAAATCTAAATGAATGTTCAGTCGGAATATTTCTTTTGCTAATCAAGCCAAAATTCTTTGCATTCTTCCATTTTCAATCAATAATGGTATCCTTAATTACTTGGGCCTACCATTCTCTCAGGATATGTCTCACAACATCTCTTTTCAGTTTTTAGTAGATAAGGTTTGTAGTCTTTTAGATAGTTGGAAATGAATATTTTGATTAATGCTGGCCGGCTTATGCTCATTCAATCCACTTTATCGACAATTCCAATTTATCTTATGTCCCTGTTCAAAGTTATAGTGACTCTCTCAGATAAGCCATCCAAACAGTTCATTAATTTTTTATGGTCTGGCTCCCAATCCAAATCAGGTATCCACATGCGGCATCAAAGCCTTTTAACCCTTCTTAAGGGTTTGGGTGGTCTAGGAATTAAAGATATTCGATTCTTTAATCAAATTTTACTCGTTAAGTCATTTTGGTGGATCTTTACCAAAGCAAGGACTCATTGGTTTATCAGGTTTTGATAGCCAAATATGGCCACTCTCACTCCGTCTTGCACACTTAAGTAATGGGTAATTCTTTTCCCATTTAGCGTTCCTTACTATATGGCAGGGAAATTTAAAAGACCGCTACCTTTGGAATATTGGCAATAGTGCTTATATACGAGTTAGGGAAGATTCTTGGATTCCAAGTAAGCTTTGGTTCTCAGATTTTTATGACTCTTAATGGAATTGCTGGGAATTTTAATTACTCCAACAATTATTCTTTACTAGTGTTATTTCTCATATTTTGACTATGTCGGCTCCTATCCATAACCGATCACAATACTCTGTCATTTGGGGGTAATGCTATAGGGACGTTTACTGTTAAACATCGCTACAATTTGGAGATTTAAAAAAAAGTTGACTTCTTTGTTAAACTCAGCAGTTAATACTTTGGCTCTTGCACCTTATCCAAAGTACTAAAAATTCTAAAGACTATTTGGCATCCCTAGTTCCTTAAAAGTTCACAGTTTTCTTTGAAAGTGTCATTCTAATACTCTCCCCACAACAACTAATCTTGTTGCTCATGGTGGATTATCAAACCCCTCTACTCCTGGTGCCATGGTTCCCCTGAGACAATGTTACACTTGTTTTAAGAGTGTCCAAGAACACATGATATATGAGGTTTCTTTCTCTTCTCATGCTTTTTTTTTATGACATATGGTTCTTTTGAGGCTTGGCTTGCTACCTTAATAGCAAATCAAAATCCATGCTCCTTTAACTGGTTGTGTTTCCTAATCTCGACATTGTGGATTATCTAGTTGGGTCAAAATGAATGTCTCTTTCAATACACCCCTTTTCATATTCAGCCTATCATTGCCAAACGGAATGACTTGCTCGATCAACTCAGGATGGCAAAGATCTATCAACTTCAGTTCTTTTTTTTCTTCTTTAATCCTCCTCCTCCTTCTCTATGTTATACTTGGGGTTTTTGTAGGAACTAGAACCTTACTTTTCGGCCAAAAATGTTTGTCACCAATAGTGCTTGGTGGCAATCCTCCAACCTAGGTGCCATAGCTTAGGTGTGGTTGGGATTCAATGCCCCTTCAAGACTCAAACAGGGCATTCTAATTCCACAACGCAAATCTACCTTAAAAGTAGAGCTTCATGCTATCTTTGGTGCATAATCTCTTGCCTCTGCTTTGTATATTCCATCAGTAACTATTCTCATAGATTGCTCACGGGGCACTCCAAACTATCAACGGGTCCTTAAACTTAAGTCAACACATATCCAACCTAGGGAGCCATATTAAAGAGTTGCTGGATTTCTTTTACAAGTGTTCTGTGCTCATGGTTCTCAGTTGAAAAGTTTTGCTGGCTCATCAATTTACAGCCTCCCTTATCTCTTAAACCTCTTTTCCATTTATTCTGATTAAAAAAAAAAAAAACAACTCAAATGTGATGCCAAGTAGTGCTGTGGAATCATCTGGAAAGTTGTAAATGTAACTTTAAAAATTGTCGCACAAAAACATTGAAAAATCTTGTGACACAGAGAAAAAATATCAATAAAATCAAAGGAATATTGTTACAGTTATAATTGCCATAGATATGTGGCATCTTTGTGATTCCATGTGTGTGACAATGTTTGTCCTCCTAGAAATGCAACAAAATTGTGACAATTATTTATTATGGAACATGTGGGATATTGGGAGTTGATTAATTTTTATTAAATTATATATATATATATATATATATATATATATATATATATATATAAGCAGAATTAATTAAAATTATAACTATATATGAGAAATATGTATAAAAATGTGACCATTTACTTACAAATTACAAAAAATCCTAAAATATCTTAAAAAACCATGGTGTTTCTTCTTAGTGCCGGATTTTATTTTATATATTTTCTTAGTGTTTTTTTCAGATAAGAGAGAGAAGAAATCCAGAAAGAAGAAATTTAGGGGTAAAGAGTTTTTTGATGCCGTTGATCACTTGTACTGACTTTGACTCACGTTTGACCAACACCATCCGAAAAAAACCATAGGGGAGCAAATCCAAACAAGGGGGTAGTAATTGCAGCAACTGCAAAATTCAATGGAGTAACTGTAATTGAAGATTGTATGGGCCAGGGCGTACCCGGGTTGAACTAGGCTCAAGGGGGCCTGACTCTCAAACTTTAAGGTCGGGTTCGGCCTGTCGGGCCTCAGTACCAGGCTGATCCCAACTTCTAAAATTTGGGTTTTGTTTTTCGGCCTTTGGGTTTCCCGAAAAATGTGTTTCACACTATTGAGTTATTTGTTTGTGTGAGGGTTATGATATTGGCTAAGAAGCAAAATTCGAGGGTTCTAATTTTCTTTCAAATTTCAATTAATTACTTTTTTCAACTGAATAGCTTATTATATGACATATAATAAAATGCAATACCTATATTTAGTCACTTTAAAATTCTATTAAATACAGTAAGTCATTCTAACACCCAACTGTCAAACCAAT